>CM031239.1:40536848-41136848 GCA_018340775.1 Taxus wallichiana var. yunnanensis
AACCCAATGTGGGAAAAACTCTAGTGGGTAAGAAAATTTGCTTCCCTTCCACTATGTAAATCTCCAAAAATACAAAGTACTGCCAATAATTGGCCTTCAAGAAGGATTCACACTCCTTCTAATTGTATTTTCTTGCTCACAACTTCTCAACAATGAAGAACTCACTCTCAATGAACAAAAAAGAAAGAACTCCAACTTCTCCTCTTTGCTCACACTAGAATTCACTCAAAATCACTTGCTAGAATGAAGAATTGAACTTGTATTTATATAGTTTCTATCCAAGGATGCATGGAAAGGTGAAACAAATCATTTTGGAAGCTCAAACATTTTTGCAACTGTTGAGATCCTGAATTTAGAACATCATGACAGACCGAATTGAATAGCAGAACGACAGTGTTACAATACGCATGCCATGGTGGCATGTGTTTGTAATCACCACTGTGAAGAGTGAAGTTACATGTAACCGTCGGGGTGGTTGTGTAACCATCACCTGTAAAATTTCTGAACAGAACAATTATGGTCTAAATTTTCATTTGAAGGTGTCTAGATCACCCCAACCTGACTAGACCATCTCTTGAAGAAAGAATAGGTTAAGAATCTATAGAGAAAGTATCAAATATGGAGAATACATAGAATTGGGTATTTTAGATCCATTTTTGGATCATACCTCCCAATTTGAGGCTTTTAAGTCCCTAAAAGCTTCAAGGACTGATGAGGTGAGGAAATTTCTTCCCCACATCCTCTCTGGAATACCACTTGGCCTTGGTAGGAAACTGGCCTTTCAACCCAATCAACCACATGTCCTGCACTCCTCTCTGTGTCATCCTCTCTTTCCATTGCAAAACCACATCTTCCTCAATGCTAGCTGACTATCTGGAGAAAGATCCTCAATAGATGGAAAGCAATACTCCCTCTTCTTCTTCATCCAACATGGAGGGCTCAAAGAGATGTAAATTTTCAACATTCACAACTAAGTAAATCCTCATATAAGGAGGAAAGTCCAAGTGAAATGCATTCTTACCCACTTGTTCCTAGAATCTCAAATGGGCCATATGAAGAGGCTTGAGTTTCTTAGCTTTTCCTTGTAGCCTATCCCTACTCAAGTACAACCATACCTTGTCTCCAACAAGGAAGGAATGCTCAATCCTATGTTGATCATGTCGTGCTTTTGTACTTGGCATGTGACTTTTCAACCTCTCATGTACTTAAAGGTGTATTTGCTGAATTTTCTCAATGAACTTCTCAGCTTTGTGGACCTCTAGTTCCACTTTTTCCATCATTTCTACATGGTAATCTCAAAACAACATCAAAATCACTCTTAGGAAAATAACCAAAACATGTTTCAAAAGGAGTTTTACTAGTCAAAACATGAACTTGCCCTATTATAAGAATGTTGGATATACACCAAGTTCTCATCCCAAGTCCTCGATGTTTCCTATTGTACCCTCTCAAGAGCTGGACCAAGGTATAATTCACCACTTTTTTTTCCCATCTATTTTGGATGAAAAGTGGTAGACCTCTTCAGCTTCATATCCATTTTCTCCCACAAAGTAGACCAAAATTTCCTATGAACCGTGAGTCCTGTCTGACACAATAGAATTAGGTAAACCAAAGTGAACCCACACATTAGCAAAAAAATAACTCAAGTTGCATCATTGGCCTTAATGGTCTTCTTGCAAGGAATTAGAATACACATTTGCTAAATTGGTCTACTATCACAAAAATATAATCATGACCTTTCTTGGAGGTAGGTAAACCACCCACAAAATCCATGGAGATACTCTCCCATGGTGGGAAGGAACTGAAATGACATATATAACCCCAACTTCTTGTTATTAGGCTTGCTTTTACTACATAAAACACAACCCTGATGAATTTAGCAACTTTTGCTTGCATGTTTGGCCAATAAACATACATACCTCTATAAGTGCTATATCTTTGTCACACCAAAGTGACCAACTACCCTTAGAAGTGTGTGCTTCTCTCATCAACTACACTCTTTCCCCCTTAGGCACACAAAGTTTCTCATTCTTGTAGAGAAAACCATCCTGGAAGTAGTATTCTCCTCTAGGTGCAAATCCCTCGCTTGGAGGTTTCTGCTGAAAAATCTCTACAAAATCTGGATCCTACTCATAACCTTCCTGATATGCTTCACAAAAAAGGCTCAAGAAGAGTTAACGTGCCCATATGAAAGAAAAGGAGGTCTAGATAACATATCAACTAACTTGTTAGTCACACCTTTCTTATATTTGATAATCAAATGAAATTGTTGTAAAAAACCCATCCATTTATAGTGTCTAGCTTGTTGAAGTTTTTTTGAGCTTACAAATATTGGAGAGGTTGATGATCCATGTGAATGATAGTTTCCTTACCCATCAAATAATGTTTCCATTTCTTGACTTGCTTGAACAAGAGCATACAATTCTTTGTCATATGTACAATAATTCAGAATTGCATCGTGAAACAATTCAGAGTGATAACATATGGGCCTACCCCTGAAGAAGGAACCCCCATAACATAGTCACTGACATCATCGGTTTCCACCTCAAATGGTAGTCTGTAAGTTAGGTAATGCCAAAACTGGAGCATGACTAATCTTATATTTAAATGACTCAAAAGAAATATGTTGTTTCTTACCCCAATCAAAAGCCTTACCCCCATTGCTTATCACTGAATGTAGTGGCATTATTATGGATGAAAAGTTCTTAATGAACTTCCTCAAATACTAAACTGCACCAACAAAGCTCCTGGTCTTGGTCAAATTGGATGGTGTAGGCCAATTTTGAATGGCCTCTATCTTTTTCGGATCAATCCTTAACTCTCCATCTCCAACCACATGTCCCAAAAAGACAAGTGATTATTGTGAAAACTCACACTTCTTTTCATTCAACACAAGTCGGTTCTCCTTAAGAACTTGTAAAACTTGATGCAAATGGTCAATATGCTCCTCAAAAGTTCTGCTAAAAACCAGAATGTCATCCAAGTACACAATAACAAAGGAATCAATAAATGGCCTCATTACCTCATTCATCAATCTCATGAAGGTAGTTGGTGCATTGCATAGCCCAAATGGTAATACCAACCATTCATATAACCCCTTTCTTGGTCTTGAACGTTTTTTCTAGATGTCCTCTTCCTTGATCCACACTTGATGATACCCAGACTTCAAATCAAGCTTAGTAAAATATTTAGCATGTTGTAACTGATCTAATAAATCATCAATGTGAGGAAGAGGGTACCTATTCTTGATGGTTATTTTATTTAAATCTCTATAATCAACACACATTCTCCATGAACCATCTTTCTTAGGTACTAAAACAATAGGAGAACCACATGGAGAAGTGCTAGGATGGATTATACCTTGTTTAATCAAAAGACTACAATTGTTGTTTTACCTCATTGGCATCTTTCAAAGATTCTCATATATAATCCCAAGTTTGGAAGTGGACTATCGGGTAAAAATGGATCTCGTGCTCAATTTCCCTGACTGGGGCAGCCCTGTAGGTTCCTAAAAGACCTCTCTGAACTGTTGAACCAACTATTTTATTTGTGTCTTCTCTTTGTTAGAAAACATGCTACAAGTGGTTTTAGATGTAACAATCTCATCCTCTTGGCATATCTCTCAAAATAAGTAATGCAAATTTACCACTAGCATTAATAAGCTTCGGGCTTTGGTGAAACTTACCAAAGAGATATTTGAATCTCTAAATAGGATGAAATGATGTAGCTCTTACCATCCTTCACCAAGTGGTATTGGTTGGCTCTCCTCATGAAGATAACATCCCTGATATACAAATATGGGCTGCCAAATACTACACCACACACATCAAGGGGAACAACATCCACAATAACTTCATCAATAATTTTTTATCAATACCAAAAGTGATCTTACATTGCTTAGTAACCTTGATGTCTACACCTTTCTTTACCCAAAGAATATGGACTTGGGTGATTGTAAGTTTCCAACTTTAGCCTGTCCACTAACTCTTTACTAATCAAATTAGCTTGAGAACATGTATAAAAAAGAGCATCCACCTTAGTTTTCTTCACTTGAATTTTTAAATGAAAGAGCTTAGTTAGTTCCTTTTCTGAACAACATTATTACTACCCAAACATACCTCTCTGTGGATGGAGGTACAACACATAGTCTCATCCACCTCTTCACTGCAAAACACTTCCTCTCCCTGGAGGGAAGCCATGGCCTTCTTCTTATTTTTCTTGTTCTTGAAGGGATGTAATTCGGGTGGAGCTTCCAACATTTTTCCTCAAAATGAGTGTCAACATCACAATGCCCATAATGAACTTTAGTATCCTTTTTAGAAACAAAAGTACATTTTTCTTACCCTTTCCTTTTCCTTTATCCTTTTGCTTGGTGTCACCTTGTTTGTTTGAAGCATGTTGAGAGGTAGATGAACTCTTCTTCTTGTCCATCTCTAAGTAGTGAGCTTTGTGTACAAGCCTCATCTACATCCACCATGGCTTGGCCAAGAGGACTAGTCTCCTCAAGTGGCTATGGAGTCCACCAATATACTTCATCAATAGGTCCCGATCCTGCTACATATTTTCCCATCTGGATAGCTTTCTTCCGAAACTCATTAGTATACTCTTGCACATTTTGGCCTTGTTTTTTCTTGAGATACTATGCCAATACATGGACCTCTCTTCCTCATAACAAATAGGATAAAACTATTTTTGATTAGCTTTTTAAAATCATCCCACTTAGTAATTGGAGGAAGCTTCTTAACAACCAATGAATGAACATAAATTTCAAACCAAGTTAAAGCATGATTGGTCAATTTTAACCGAGCAAAGGAAATATGTTGACTTTCATTAATTTGATGCAAACTGAAATATACCTCCAGTTGAGCTAGCCAATGGTCTAGCTTCTCAACATTCACGTCTCCATCATAAGGTTGAATCTCTATCTTGGCCTCTACTTTGAAAGGTGGAGGTGTGGGAATGCACATGGGCTGCTCTTCTTCATACTCATGAGCATCTTCTTCATGGGATTTTGGTGTCTCATTTGGAACACCAAGTTTCTCCATGAGTAATCCCATGATGGACTCCAATTTCCCTATGGACAAGGAAATACTGCCCACATCCTTGGACAAACTTTCCACATTTTCCTCCAACTTGTAGAAATGTTCTTCTCCACTATCATCTACATCTTCTCTATGAGCCATGTCTCAAATTCCTTGCTTCCACTTCCTTGTGGAAATATTTCTTCAAAAGGAATAAGGATACCTTCACCGCTTTATTTTCCCTTTTGGGTAAGGGGCATCTAACTACAATCTCAACACAAGTTAACCACACAAAAACTGAAATCTTAATTACTCTGATACCAATCTGATCCAGTAAACTGCTCAATTCTAACAATAAACAAGATCTTGTGCTTGTGAAAATGAATGAAAGATTTACTAAGTTCTTTGTTACCAATATAATGTGCAAGAATTAAACACTACTATACTACAAAATTGAGAAAAGAGAGACAAAGGAGACAAGATTTATCCTGGAGAAACCCAATGTGGGAAAAACTCCAGTGGGTAAGCAAATTTGCTTCCCTTCCACTATGTAAATCTCCAAAAAATACAAAGTATTGCCAATAATTGGCCTTCAAGAAGGATTCACACTCCTAATTGTATTTGCTTTGCTCACAACTTCTCAATAATGAAGAACTCACTCTCAATGAACAAAACAAGAAAGAACTCCAACTTCTCCTCTTTGCTCACACTAGAATTCACTCAAAATCACTTGCTAGAATGAAGAATTGAACTTGTATTTATAGCTTTCTCTGCCCAAGGATGCATGGAAAGGTGAAACAAATCATTTTGGGAAGCTCAAACATTTGCAACTATTGAGCTCTGTGAAAGAGAGGTTACGTAAGCCGAGGTACATAACCGTCACCTATAAAATTTCCTGAATAGAACAATTATGGTCTAAATTATCATTTGAAGGTGTCCGGATCACCCCCAACTTGACTAGACCATTTCCTAAAGAAAGAATAGACTAAAAATCAATAGAACAAGTATTAAATATGGAGAATATATAGAATTGGTTATATCTTTACTAGGGATTTAAAGTTTGATTTGAACTTCTAATTCTTATTAAACCTAGAAAATTTATTCTTAGGATTTTGAGCGAGAAGTTCTTGAGTGACATTCTCCTTTGAATCAAAGTTTGACATTACTTGTTCTTCTTGAATTAGGAGAGCACTAAGAGTAGATAAGTTTGGAATATCTTGTTCAGTTTTATATTTTGAGTTTAAGATGGAAATGAAGTTCCTAAACCTTTCATGGATGTTCATTTGAATGATAAAGTATAATAATTTGTCATGAATCAAATCACAATTACATCCATCTAGTTGAGATTTAATGTTTTTAATTTTAGCTAAAAATTAACCACTTTTTCATCTCCCTTCATGGGAGTTGTCATTAGTTCAAGAATCAATTTTATAATTTTTGAAAGGCGTGTACCTTGTATTGATCATAACAGTTTCCAAGATTATCTAGGACTTTCTTGGTTTCCAATGTGTAGCATAAAGTCGTCTTGCATGCTTCCCAGTATAATTGACATCACTTCTTGCACTTTCTATTAGAATACATACACATTGTTTGTTGTTACTTGTCTTCGATCGATGCCTTCTCCATATCGCTCACACAATTCCAAATGTTATGTGTCATGAATTTTGCTTTTGGTCGTATCTTCCAGATGTTGTAGTTAGTACCATTCAACATTTGTGTCTTGTCAATACTGAAATGATTAGAACCCATTTTGATTTTTTTTTCAAAAACTCAATTCAACGAAAAAACTAGATTATAAAGAAACAATTGTATATTCAGTTTTTATTTTACACTTTCGATAAAAATTAGGTTTTAAGGAGAATTTTAGAAAAAATGCAAAAACAATTATTATATTATCCCCGTTGTCTCTTTGAGATAATTCATGTCGAGTTTGAGTTTTTGTCCTTTCCTAGCATAATTATCCTATCACCCATTTCTTAAGACAAAAGAATGGCAACTTGTTGATTATATCAACAATTGTTTTTGGAAGGGGTAATTTTTGAGGATTTTGAAAGGACCCACATCCTTGTACATTTGAGGATTTTTGAGAGGATCCACAACCTAGTTACAATGAAGGGAACCAACACTAGGAACTTGATTGGAGCAACCATGAAACCGAAATAACGATGCAAGAACCGTAGCGAGTGAAGCAACAAATGAGTGAAGAAACGATTAAGTGAGTGAAGTAGCAAAGCATGAGTGAATTAGTGATTGCAGTGAGTGAAGCAGCTTGAGTGAAGCTAGAACCAACATGCTACCACTGTAGCGAGAGAAAAAACCAACATGTTGCAATTGCAGTGAGTAAAGATGGCGGAACTAGAGGCGAAATCACCTCAAAGAGGATCGTGCCTCGGGGATTTGAACACGGGTGGGCAAGCACACAACCGTGTGACTTAATCGTATCACTCCCACCCCATCGACGCTTATATTAACAATTTCATTTAAAATAGATTTCGATTTTTAAACGATTACAATAAATATTAAATTAATAGAAATAACGAAAAATATCCCTTTGAATAATTTTAAGGAAATAATACGATAAAATAATTTATTTAAATTTTATCAATTTAAATATTAATAAAAAATTGAAATTTCAATTTCTTAAGTTTTATAAATTTATCCAAAAAAATTACTTGATGAAAAAATTCCTTATAAAAAAATAGAACGAAAGGTCTTAAACCCTTGAGCCCTTTAACCCAAACTTCTTATAAAAACAAAAGTTACTAATAACACTAACCTTACACTTATATTTTTAATAGAATATTATTTTAAAGTTTAACCAAGAATATAAATAAATAAAAAATTTATTACAACAATTAATAAAAACTACTTTGCCCTCATTAAGGTTCCAATTCACCTTATACAACTCACAATGGATAAGCCACATGGTTCACATTAATTAACTAAACACAAGTGCATATAATAAAAATCTAGCCACATGGTTTACATGGTCTAAGATCTAATGAAAGTGCCAACTAATGCAAAGTTAAGTGGGGGGTTTATGTGGCCTAAGCCACAACGTATCATACAAAGAAAGCTTAAGCACATTACATTACAAAGTGCATGTATTTATGCCATAAGAAGTGGTCAAAGGTTTGTGTTAGGTTTAATGTATGCAAACATATGTTATAATATATAATAATATTTTATATATTTATATATATATATATGCTATATAAACAATTTAAAATGCGGTGGTTAGGTTATAATGTTTGTAAATAGGTGGTCATGCCAAACAATTCACATGGTCCTCAATACCATTCAAAACAAAATATGCCACATAAGAAGTCTTTGACCATATTTAAAGGAAGGGATATTTAAAATTTGTCTTTAACATATATTATTTTCTTAACCATTTTTTTGAGAGTCCTAGAAACGAGAAAGTTGTCTTCGAATTGGAAAACATCTCATTAAACCCTCATAATTTATTTTTCATGCACAAGTTAGAACATAAAAACAATTACTTCATGTCAATGTTAAAATTTACAAAAACTCTTTACATACCTACACTTGTATTTAGGTGGGCCCTCTCCAAAGCTTGCTTTCGAACATACCACATGATTTGAATGGTTTAAAAACATTTGCGGTGTGTGTGTAAAACAATAAATCAAATGAGACTCATTTTATATAGCCCGTGGGTTATAACCCACCTACCAACTGACAAAATAATTAATATAACTTAAATATTTTAAAATATCTAAACTACTTTGCTCTTGTACCATGTTGAGATCTGAACAATTAAATTAATATTGTAAAGTTAAAATTAAACATTATGAATTAAAATATATAATAAAAGTAACGAATAACACATTAAAAAAACTGAGACAAATTTAGTGGAAAACTTCGTGAGAGGTAAAAATCATGGTTAAAACTTAGATTTCCATTTAATTGAGAAAATATTATAATGTCCAGTAAACTCCTCCTTCACAGCGTCTTTCTCATTTAAACATTTTAATTGTGTTTAAATTATTGGGCCTCAAAGCCCTATTTAAGTGAGTTTACAAGTGTGTCTTCTTGTGGAGCTCCTTAGACACAAAATCATGCACTTGGGTACATTTCTAGGTCTTAAAAGCATCCTAGCATTTACATGATTCATAAGCGAGAAAACTAGTAATTGACAACTATCTTTGGCCTTTGGCCTGTGTTTCTTGTTTTTCATTTGGTATTACAAACCCTACATCCTAATCGGTAATTTACTTGTTTATCTTTCATAACTTCGGACAACAACGCCCATACCGGATGCCGGCGTCCAGGTGCCCTCGTCCCCTCTGGGCACCCCTGACCTTTTTCCACCTTACTCTTATTGGGCCTCTTTTTATCTATTGGGAATCTTATTTTCTTATGGGTCAACCTTCCATTTTGTAAATTATGAAATTCAACCAAGGGAATCATATAAATACATAGCTATGTGATCAAAATAAAGGACCAAGCTCTAATCATAGTTATTATCACCTAAGCTTGCATCCAAAGGCATTTAAATCACTTAAAGACATCCATCTAAAATTCATTTAAGGGACAAGAGACTTCATTTTCTGCATGCACTGCATAGGAAGGGGAATTTCATTCTATTCCATACACACATTTGCATCTTTTTAAAAATCTAGCCCACTATCTAGTGCATCTTGCACAAGGGCATCCTAGGGCACGATTCTTTCACACACTCACAAGAACTATATGGAGTATGAGATGTAGTGTAGCACTCAGTCATAAGTTCACTCTGTTGGGTGACCTCCGGGGTTAGTTTGACTCCCCATATTGCATTTTTTTTTTTTGGATTTGATGCGGTTTTGTGGGTTTTGCAAGTGAACTTCTATTTTGTAGGATATTGGTACACTCAACGATCAATTTTTGACATACAAGCGAGCAAAAAAAAAATATTAGAGACACTCCAAAAATAAGATTTTGAGTCCTTGTGCGATCCACAGCGCCCATGCACCCTCGCCCCTAGATCCAGGCACCCTTGTGGCCTTATCCGAAAGTCCCATATTTTACAAAGTGCAAAGTTACATGATCGCCCTTTTGTTCATCATTTTTCTTAGTCTATACGGTCTCGGATCAAACGCAAATCAATCCAAGTCCTTTTTCTCTCTCTTGCACTTAGGGTTTCATATTTAACTAGCTTATTGCTTGTGTCAAATTGTATCTAAGAAATTGTATATCATAGTGTACATTTAGTTACTCTGCAATTAGGGTTTTACAAAAGCTTATTTTTGTTAAATAATTTAGTGAACCCGACCATTCAAACCCTACCTTTTGAGAATGTATCAAAATATTTCTCCTTCTTTTGAATTCATGGATCAATATTCTTATCCTTCTTTCACCCCAACTAAGGTTTCTGGCATGGTTACTACCATTGTTGATTTTATACAAGTTCATACTTAGCATCCTCCCTATTTCATCACTCTATGGTTGATCCAACTATCAATGTAGTCACCACTCGCCGCACTCATCCTCCTACAACTCCACTAGCCTTTGTTCCACCACCCATTACTTCTATGATTCCCACCACCACCTCTAAGGGTTATGAAATCATTGAGAAACTCAAAAACACACCTAAAATTTCTCTTTATGATCTCTTGCGTAGTGCACCCAATTGTCATCATACATTAGAGGCTTCCCTTCATTATATTCACATTGAAAACACTAATTCACCGGTGGCCTTCACACATCTTATTCAGTCTCTCAAAAATATGCCACATGTTATATCATTTAGTGATGAGGATATACCCTCCATCTGTTATTGACAATCCATTTACACCTTTTCTTATCACCACTACCATTGACACCATTTGTATCAAGTGTGTACTCATTGATAAAATATCTGCTATAAATATATGTGCTCACTCCCTTCTTGGGAAAATTGGCATTACTGATAATCTAATTACTAAAAACTCTACTCTCATTCATGGCTACAATTCCACTACTTGCACATGTCTGGGTACTATCACTTTACCTATACAAGTTGGGCCTAATATTGTTCCTATGGTATTCTTCGTTATCGATGCATCATTTCAGTTTAATCTCTTGCTGGGTAGACCATGGATTCATGCAATGCACGTTGTCCCTTCTATAGTTCATCGATGCGTTAAATTCTTACATGATGGCTATGAACATACCATTGTTGTTGACCCTGATCCATTCAAGTTTTGTCGCATAGACCATGTTACTATTATGCCTATTCCTCCATCATAACCTATTCCATATAGCAATATTGGTACCTATGATGTTGGACAATCTAGTGCTCCACAACCTTCTTCCACCTCTGCAAGCATACCATCCATTCCCACTCATACTATTGATATCATTTCACCCACCTTATTTGCTCCCATAGCTACCACTATTCCACCTATCAAGAATCCTCTCGCTCCTACATTTGGCTCCACTCCTACCAATATCCTTGATATTGTTATTCAACATGACAATGCCAACATTGATGATTCTGATGATGAGGTTGATGTCGTAGAGCTTAATGATGACACATTATGCAATCTTAACTTTACTCCTTTCGAGATAGATGAGTCCTACTTCAATGATAATTTTGTTGTTATTGGCCCTGGTGAATATCAATTCAAGAAACCCCCTCCTTCTACTAATGCTATGATACTTTTTAGGGGTTTGTCCATACATTGGATGTCATACCACCTACCTCATCTCACTTTGCCTTGACACTACCTCCTTTCACATGTACTCTTTTCATACATAACTCTTATTAGTATCATATTCCATTCGATACCACTTGTTTTGACACTGTTTGCATGCACGATGGCTTAGCTCGACTTGGATTTACACTTTATGATCTCCACCCACCGCGTAATTATCCTCACCTTTATCGGGATGTGTCTTTGTTATTGTTGCTTATGGCCTCTAGGTATTCCATTTATCAATATTCCTTGCACGTACTCCTCGTTCCTCTCTATTTACACTTGGGTAGTCTTGGCTTGACTACATTGGTGGCACTTTGGATCATAATCATACTAGTATCACATTTCCCATGCCTTTTGGACACATTTCTATTTGCAATGATTCATTTCTCAGCTATACTCAAAATCTCACACGTTGGTATGCACACGATTGTCCATTGCAACCATATTTCATTGACAAAGAATATGCTATGCGAATGTACAATTTATGCCACAATGGATATTTATATGATCAACCCACACTATTTCTTATCAAGTTTCCAAACCCTAATCGAATAGGATTTGATCCTAACAATGATGATATTCTAGATGATGTTACTTGATTCTTATACATATCATACACTTGGGGGCATCATGTTTACTTCCCCCCTTCCTAGCATCATCAAGTGTCTATCATTTCTATTCTTATGCTCCGTGCTTCATACTTCCTATTTCTAAGAAATCTTACACAACTTGATACACTTTGTATCATCATTACCCTATGACGCACTCTTGTGCTAAGGTTCACACTTGATTGTTGAGGGAATACTACATCCATGAACCTCACACACTACAAATTTCACACTGCACTTCACGATACATATTTCAAGTATCTCACACAACATACTACCCTATGACACACTCTAGTTCCACGGTTCATACTTGATTGTTGAGGGTCTAAATCTGAAATGAACCTCACCTCTTCTACACTCTACTTTATCTCGATTCATGATCTATCTTTCTAGCATCTATTTTCAAACCATTTCCCGATGACACACTCTTGTTTTATGGTTCATTATTGATTGTTGAGGGGTATTTTATAAATGAACCTCATCTCAAAACATCCATTGGGGGCACACTACTCTTATCACATTAACATTGCATACCATTCCATCTCACTCATACACAACATATTGCATATCTTGGTTACACTTATTCTTGCTTACTTATACTTACATGTACACTTTTTTCCCATGTCGACTAGAATACTTAGTATGTCAATATATTTTCTATATACACATGCACGTTCACTTGGTCTTTAATTATGAATGTAGACTTCCTACAAATATTTACATGCAATAATGATTCTTGACACTTGTACCTCTTATCAGTCCCATTGAGGATCTTGGGGAATCTACATTTACTACTCTTACACATCACAAGTGTTATTGTTTCATTATTTACTACTTACTTACTTCTTACTAGCACATTACTTTCCATTGATCTATACACGCTTTGACATACTTTTTATCTTTCTAACATGCTAACAGGTGCTTCATGTGCAACATTTTCTTTGCAGGAATATATGCCACCATGGTTATTTGTTACATTTTTCTTGACATTATTTTCCATTGTATGTTATTGTTTGTGGGTTATGCCCTTTGTCTTGTATGCACACTATATGCTTTTGGTTGCTTCAACCCTGATTGTCTTGTGACATTGTGAGTGATGTCCCATGTCTGAAACCACTTTTCGTGGTCTATCTTGTTTTCTTGCTTGTTTGATTACACATTGTATTTTACTTGCATAATAACTCTGATTGCATTAACACATGTTTTCAACTATTTTGTTTGCACGTTCCTTGGTCTTTACCATGCACATTCCCTCCCCCTGCAGGGATACAGTTCAGATCAGTATCAAGGCCTCTCTTTTGGGCCACACACTTCTACCAACATCACATGCACCCCAAATGAGGGGGGCATACATTGGGTGAATCAGTCACCCCATACAACAACTCAAAGCTATAATACCAAATTTCACAATACATGTACAAAACAGTCATACAGTTACAAAAATGGCCCAGAATCTGACTTGGGTCCTCAGTTAAACACAAACACTAACGCCCAGATTCATACACTAGCACTTGGGCGGTCCTCGACCTCTCCCGAGTGCCTATGTCCTAGGGGAACATACACTTATTAACTCATATTAACACAATTTATAGCAATTCACAGAACAATTTTTATAGTACAGACACATTCCTCCACCAACAGAATGCATTCTATCTCCTTCAATTGGAACAAATTATTCAATTCAGAACTAAGTACAACTCAAAACAAAATAGGGACACACCACCATCGTATTGTTGTCTATTTGGGAAGTAGTCATGGAAGGAGAGTAACACATTACTTCTCTCTTCTACACTCTTCTGTGGTGTGAGATCACCCAAAACATCATGCTTAGCATGAGATCACCCAAGCAACTCATACTTGGCATAAGATTTCCAAAAACTCACTCTTGGCATGAGATTGCCAAAAAAACACTCTACATTTTCAGAACTTCTTTCTATCCTTTTACACTCATGTTCATTATGTGCACACTTTCCTTTTACTACTTTTACACACATTTACATACTTTTGCAGAGTTTTCATAATACATGACTTTGACTACTCTTTTTCTCTTATTTTGTAGGTTCTTCCTTAATACACAACAAGAAGAAACCCTATATAAAGCAACAATAAGCTACAACAACATAGTATAACTCATACGCTTCACCCCTAGGGTCACTTTCTCTTCCTAGTCTCCACACTTCATTTTTATCACTTCATGCTTTCACTTGTCTCTTCGACATGCTATCACCATCACACTCTATAGGAACAAAAGGTATACATATTCTAACTACTTTATGTTATCGAGTATTCAATCAACAACATAAAGTGGGGAAAATGTAGAGACAAAATCATGCTCTTGGGTAATTTCTAGGCCCTAAAAACATACTAGCATTTACATGATTCCTAAGCGAAAAAAATTGGTAATTGAAAACTATCTTTGGCATTTTGTCTGTGTTTCTTTTTTCCATTTCGTATTACACACCCTACATCCATTTGATACTTTACATTTTTATCTTTCATTACTTTGGACACCAACGCCATGTGCCCTTGTCCCCTCTGGGTGCCCCTAACCTCTTTCCACTTTACTCTCTTTTTGGGCCTCTTTTATCTTTTGGGCATCTTATTTTCTTATGGGTCGGCCTTCCAGTTGTCAATTACGAAATTCAACTAAGGGAATCATATAAATACATAGCTATGTGATCAAAATAAAGGACCAAGCTCTAAGCATACTTACTATCACCTAAGCTTGCATCCAAAGGCATCTAAAGCACTCAAAAGAATCCATCTAACATCCATTCAAGGGACAAGGGACTGCATTTTCTGCATACACTACATAGGAAGGGGAATTTCATTCTATTTCATACACACATTTACATCTTTTAGCAAATCTAGCTCGCTATCTAGTGCATCTTGCACAAGGGCATCCTAGGGCACGATTCTTTCACACACTCATAAGAACTACATGGAGTTTGAGATGTAGTGTAGTGCTCGGTCATAAGTTCACTCTATTGGGTGACTTCGAGGTCATTCCGAATCCCCATATTACATCTTTATTTTTTGGATTTGATGTGGTTTTGTAGGGTTTGCAGTGAACTTATATTTTTCGGGATACAAGTACACTCGACGATCAAGGTGAGACATACAAATGACCAACAACGAATATTAGCAACACTCTTGCGATAGTCCTTGTGCATTGACAGCGCCCTCACCCTAGTCCATACACCCTTGTTTGGCCTTATCAACAGTCCTAAATTTTATAGTGTACAATTCGGAAGTTTGCCATTTTTGTTCATCATTTTTCCTAGTATGTACTAGTCCTGGATCAAATAAAAATTAGTTAAGTCCTTTTTCTCTCTCTCTTGCACTTAGGGTTTCACATTTTATTAACTTATTGCTTGTGTCAAATTGTATCTAGCGGTTGTATATCATTGTGCACATTCGGTTACTCGTAATTAGGGTTTTTCAAAAGCTTATTTTTGTTAAATCAACCCCCTCCACTAAATAAATTTATTTTAATTAATCAATTTAAACTATAACCTAAATTTTATATTAAATAAATAAAAACATTACATTTTATTTATTTATTTAATTATAAACTAAAGTTTATAACATTATAAGAACACTTAAGAGGGGATTTAAACCTTACTTAAGATTATTATTCTAGCATATAACACCCTGGATGTAGTATGCGAAAGTAGATGCCCCAGGAGGTTAGTAGTGGGCAAAGGGAAGGACAACATCTACCATCGTGTATCACTCTAAGGATGTCCTACATCATGCTTAATATACCATATGAACACGTGTGTAAAGAAGAAATTCCATCTATCAAATCAAAGGAATAAACATGTATAATATAAATGAAAAACAATGTATGCTATAAAAAAGGTTTGATTTTGTATTTTTGGAAATATATGAATGTTTTTAGGCCTCTCTCGAGGGAATAGATGAAAACCTATTCTTCAAAGAGAAGGAAGGGTGATCAAAAATTGCCCCCATGGAGGGGAATATATAGATATTATATAGCTAAAGGATGGGAATCGAGATTTCCGCTTGGTGTGTGTGTGTGTAAAGTGAGGTTTGGGTGTGGAACAACTCCCTCAACAATCAAGTGGAACATATAAACTGAGTGTGCCATTGGGAAGTAGGGGAGAAGGAGAGCATGAGAGATAACCAAATAAAACATTACAAGGAGATCAAGCAACTGCTGAAGATGATAGAGGGTCAAGCCTTGAATGTGTCGTAAAATGTGAATCAAGTGCAAGTGGAACCATAGTGGTGATATGTGCTGAGAAAAGCCTATGAGGAGAACAAGAAATAAGAGAGCACTAAGTAAAATGTGATGTGCTATACCTATGTGGTGCACTAGAAGAGAGAGCTCATAAAATACATGTGAAAACGGTGGAGCAAGTCGGAAAAGCTAGAAGATTTGCGTAAAGTTTTGTGAGAGTGTGAACCACTAGAGAAAATGTGTACAAAAGAGGGCCTATGAACTATGTGGTGTAATATGTGTAAATAAAGGCCTATCAAGAGACCTAGAATTATGTGAATTTGTATGTGTAACCAAAATCCTATTATGAGACCTAAGAGGACTAGTGCTATGTAAAGTGGTATGTGAAACAATAAACATGTCCATAGATGAACTAGAGATTATAGGAGGAAAAAGTATGCTAGGAGAGAAATCCTGAAAATGTATACCTCAATTAATGACAATTTGTTGATGATGAATAAACTTGATACATTAATGAATAATGGATTGAACATCCCTAAGAGCACGTAGCCAAGGGAAACCTAGATGTAATACAATGGTAACAACCAATTTAACAACCAAGAATGAAGTTTTTGTAGTGATAGATCCAATTGTGATTGGTAGGGTAATGCGTTGAAAATGTGGATCAGAATCAAGTGCAAGAATCTCAAAAGGAATTACAGGAGAATTAAGTAATTCCATGCACAAACATTATCTTTACTATGTGGGGTAACCAAGACACCCTGAATATGAATCTGATGAATAGAGACCAAAATAGATAATGTGTCATCTATATAAAAATCATCAAAAGAAATGATTAGTGCATAAGATGATGTGCAAAAAATAATGTCAATCGTAGCATCAAGTGCATGTCATAAGAGGGTGGTGGTGGCACCACGTGATTAGTGTTCGGAAATTCTAGAGTAAATGTGTCACTAGTATGCTTAGGAAGTGGAACATTGAGGATTTGTAACTTAGAATTAGTATTGGTAGGATTAGAAGATTCTACGAGCTCATCTCATTCAATTAAAAAGAGTAAATAAGATCATGAATGATGTGTCATAACTTAAGACACATATCCGTAGAGTGACTAATACATCTATGATAATCAAAAGAAGCATTAACATCAAAGCTATTACTTTGAGGCTTGCTCGTATCAACCTCAAATGGTGGAGGGAGAGACACGAGATTACACTCAAGTAATTGATTTAAAACCATGTGTGGAGGAAAAGTAATCTGTGTAAATTGTCATATTATATATTGTAATCAAAGCTTATTAGGTTGAGCAATAATGTTGACAATGTCTTTAGAAGCAACCTTAGGGTCATTAGATTTTCCTTTGAAATTAGATTTTCTTTGAAACTTGACATTGGATGGATTAGGGAGCTAACAACATACTTAAGTTTGTTCATGTGCAATATCTTAGCTTCATGCTCTTTTAGTGTATGACATAGATGGTCAAAATATTGAAACTTATCAAACATGACCGATTCTTGCAATGGAGGAAGAAAAATTTGAACAAAAAGGTCTTGTAATTCATTGTTAGCTAATATGTTGTTCATCTTGGTAAGCATTGTGCGATAATGCAAGACATAATCATTGATATGCTCATCAAATCCTTGTTTGAGTTTAGAAATTTGTGCATAAGATATCTTATCCCCAATGTTGATTGAAAATTGTGCCAAAAATTGATTTGCTAATGTAGTAAAAGAGCGCATAGAATGTGTGGGGAGATCATAAAACCATTGCAAATAAAATTCCTTAAGGCTCCTAGGGAATATATTAGTAAGCAATATATCATTAGATGCATAGTCAAAGAAAGCAACATGGAATGATCTAAGATGCTCTTGGGGATCACCCTTGTCATCATAGATAAGAAGCTTAGGTGCAACAAAACCAATAGAAAAAGGATATGAAATAAATTTAGGTGAAAGTGGATTATACAATAATTTAGAAGAGTTCATAGCGGTAGAATTACGAGAGACAACTTGTTTTAATTGTAATATTTTTTCTTGTAAAGAATAAACAAGGGACTCAAAAGCCTATGTCCTAGATTAAGATATATGCAATCCATTATGATAATAGATAAGAGATGTAGTAGCAATAGTGCTGTAGGAATAGGCATAGACACATTTTATATGGAAATGTGAGGTGCCTCTAAGGAGGTAGGAGAAAAATGTCAGTATAGTAGATGTGGGATGAGATATGTTTCTAAAAGATGTGCCATTAGATTGCTGACCATGAGAAAGATTGGAAACACATATTATCTTGATAATAGACTCAATATGATGTGGATTAGCATGGAGTTGAGTATGAAAGTGAGATAAGATCTCTACTTGGATATGATCTATATTGGTGTCTTCATTATAGTCATAATCATAACAATGTTGACTATGGGTTTCAATGTCATTCAAGGAAGCTCATGTGTAGGTGGTTCATGAAGAGAACTGGAAGTATCAATAGAAGAAGCCATTGCACTACGACTCAAGCGAGTGGGAGGTGAAATATTAAGATTTTAAATAGATTGATTTGAAATCGAGAACTATGTTGGTATGGTATATAAAGAATATATATAAAAACTAAAGAGTGATGATAAAATGAAAGCAAACAAATTATACTTTTATATAAAAACCCTAGGGCCATTAGGGTTAGGGCGACAATGTTTGATTAAAAATTGTCAGTTCACCAAATGATTTCATTTTTTTGTGAATCCTATTTCATTCCCTTTTAATTTTTAATGTGTTTTTAATTAACATACATAAAAAGGATGAAATAATGCAACATGTGGATATTCTGATTTAATTAAATTCCAACATTAATTACACAAATCAAAATAATGCTTTTCAAAGTGACTATTGATCTAACAACTATCAAAAACACAAAGGAGAATTAAAATTAGTTGATTCTATGTGGATTTGGGAGATCTTTGAGTGATTTGAATCTTTGGAACAGGATGATCTAAGACCGAAAATACTTCGTTACATAAACCGGAACTCGACCAAAATTGTACAACTAGGTCAAGAGTGCCCGCACAATCCTAACCCCTCTGCAAAGTCTTGTAAATGCTTGAAATATAGGTCTCGTAGCTTCCGAGTGATTTTCCTTCCTAGAAATTAATTTCGCACTGTGTCGGTCTTCTTTACTCACCTCTAGAATGGTTATGTAAACTCTTCTCAAAACCTATAACCCTCGTAGTGAAAGAAGGATCTCATGCGAAAAAAAAGTTAGGTGGGTTGTGGGAACCCATGTGCACCACTAACATCTTCACTAATTGAGAGATATCTTATACCACAACTTTTCTCCTAGAATGTGATATCTACCATAGTGCAATAATAACTTGACAACTATGTTTGGAATTTTTTTTGCTTGTGATTCACACTTGCCCAAATACTTGGGAAGGTTCATTGATGACGAATCGTAGCACCCCTGAATGTCTGCAACACGATGGGTTGAGACTCTCAGTACGATTGCATAACATGGAGCTTTTCCCAAGTGTGGGACCTTGCGAAATCGGAAAAGCTCTCCGGATGAAGGCCGGTTCCTATTCCTCTGTTCAGATGCACACGTAGAAAATGCAGAGGGTTTACTAAAAACCTAATCTAACTTGCCAAGGAGACAGGGTAAGAAAATGCATAAAATAAAACCTAAACTACAAAGGTGATGCACCGAGGAATGAAGAACACCTGTCTTGCCAATAAACACAGACCATTAAAATGCAATGCAAGATCATGCACAGATAGCCAGATTCACAGTGAAAGATCAAGGGGATGCAAATGAATACAGAGAGGGTTGAGAATCATCCATAGACATGCATTAATTTGCTCCAAAGATTGATACAACACACTGCAAAATGCCAAGAGGCAAGGTTGCATTACAGTTTCAAATGGGAGGTTTTAACTCCACAAGTTCACCTGCCAAAGAGAAGAAGGGAGGGGCAAAACAAGAATGTCCAACCTTTAGAAAGAAGCCCCTCCTTACAATTTATAGGAGGAAAAAGAGAGGGAGAAGAGAGGAAATCGAAATCTGCCCCAACCACCTCCAGAATGCACTTAATTATCTCATTATGGTGGTAGGTGAGAACCCCAGTGAACCCAAAAGTGACGAACTGTATTTTGCATTTTTAAGAATTTGTTCTCACCCAATTAAATATATCTAGTCGTAGTTGGATAGAGGACCTTGTAAGCTTTCCAAAAATTCCAACCTTGCATGAATCCGAGCTCCCAGTCAAAAGTTATGGCCATCTGAATATCTACACTGTGGTCTCGCTTCTGTCGGCGCTCAAAATGTTGCGCCTCCTGAAGGTGCGCCTTGGTGCATCCATGTGTGTGTGGACATCCTCTTCCGTGTGCCTTGGGTGCACCATTTTCCCTGTCGACATCCATTGTTGTGCGCCACTTCTGTGCGCCTTGGGCGCACTGCGTTTGCCCTCTGTCGACATCCATTGTCGTGCGCGCCACTTCGCGCGCCTTGGTGCGCACGTTGCCTGCCGACATCCATTGTCGTGTGCCACTTCTGTGCACCTTGGGCACACCGTTTGCCCTATCGACATCCATTGTCGTGCACCACTTCTGTGCGCCTTGGGCGCACTGCTTGTTTCCCTGTCGACATCCATTGTCGTGCGCCACTTCTGTGCGCCTTGGGTGCACCGTTTGCCCTATCGACATCCATTGTCGTGCGCCACTTCTGTGCGCCTTGGGCATGTCAGGGATTTGAGCTTCTTTGATTTCTCCATTCTCCTGCTTGTCTATATCTACCTGGGGGAAAGATATATACAACAGTTCACTTTGATTATTTTAGAAAGAAGATGGAGACTCCTAGAATTAGAAGGAGACATCAGACCTATAGAGGGTGCTTCCTAATGGATGTGGATGAGTTATTTCATGATTTAAGGAGCTTGAAGTGCCATTTTTGCTTACTTTTACATGAGTTTTTAAAATGACATGTTATTAAATGAGGTATGATTGACTTACTTATATATGCTTTTGAAGGTTGTTATGTCATGAAAGGATGACTAAGGGGATGTGTTTTCTCATAAGAATGGGATAGAATCAGAATAATTATCCCTAAACATGTTGATTCAAAACCGTACAATAGGGTTGACATGTAGAATTGTACAAAATAACCAAAAATGGCGGTTTCGGCCTAGAGATAAAAATATATTTTGACTTTATGGATCAAAGGATGGATGTTTCTAGATGTGTTTTATGTAGTTAAACTTTAGAAACGATGACAAAGATGTATAAATGAACAATGAATGAAGGATAAGTTGTGTTCTTGTGTCTTTCTAAATACACATGCTTTGACAATGTTATATCAATGGTATTTTGGGATGGTAGTATGATTTAAATGATAGGGTTGATCTTCATGGGATGATATTATAGGATACATGGAGAATTTTTCTTGTTGATAGGGAAAACACTATATTTTGGTGGTATGACATGATTGTGTAGATTGTTGAGAGAAATTAGAGGCATTATAAATTGGAGAAGCATGGTATGGAATTCTTAAATTTGGAGGAAGGTCAATGTAATTCATTCTTGTAGTGTTAAGTGGTTTAGATTAGTATACTTGTTGGTTTATGTGATTTATAGGTTGATGAAACATAATAAGGAGGTGTGATGGTTGTTAATATTGTAATAACATATATACATTTCTTGGGGAGGTTATAGAGAGGTCGTCATGGCTGTAGGTTCATGATAGCATTTAATGAAGGAAGATCTAAAACCAAGTAAACTCAGTGTAACACAGTCCATCTAATCTTGGTAAAACAACATTTGGAAGGATCTAAACACATTTACATAGCCAAATAAATTTGAAGGGACTTAAATAAGGAGGATATGATATTGAAAAAGGGTTTCAAGCATTTGAAAGGAGTTAGAGTCCCTAAAAATAAAAATAATCCAAAATTAGGTCTCAGTGTCTATGAAACCTTGTCCTAGGGTTTGCAAGGAAGAAATGAACATAACTTGAATTTTTATCAATGGAAATAAAAAAACTTGGTAATCAGGTGGAATGAGGTTTAAAAAAGGTGTGGATAAAATTTTAGGAGGAAGCACAAGGTTTTTAGGGTGTAAACACAGAAAACATAGTCATTATTTTGTCTCCTTACTAGTCTACAAGTCAGTTTGAGAGTAAGTAATAACAAACACTTAGTTTCTTAAAGGTGAACCTATCTAGAAGATATATTACAATGATGTATATATATTCAAGGTAATATGAAGGAGAAAACATGTCATTTGGGCTTGAAATGAATTTATTACATGATTTGTGTTTATAAACAATTAATCCAAATACAAAATAAATGAGACAATAGTAAGGTATGATTCACTGTCATGAATTTCCTTGGTTAAGAAGGGATTATACATGGTTAATAGTCTTATGAATAATATTAGAGACTTGTGGAGGATTTTAGGACCATCAAAGTGAAGATTCTTAGTTTTAAGACCTAACAATGACCTAATTGTGAACAATGACCAATGAGTTGAAGAGGTTGTACTAGATTTTAGGGTCTAAAAATTGGTGGAGAGTTGAAGCTCAATAAAGGGTGTCTAAAAATGTGTTTAGGTTCCTTTGATTCTTTTTGAGTTGGTCATAACAATAAGTTTTTTATGAAATCGGGGCTAACATGAAGAAAAGTCAGGTAAAGAGGTAAAGCAAGAGTTTCTTGATTTTCTTTTTGTTCCCAAGCAAGATTGAAGACTTGAAGGCATGAAATCATATTTTTGGTGGATATATTGATGTCGAATGCCCGTGATATAGTTCTCTTGAAGATAACACCAATTTTTGTGTTTTAAGCCTAGTAGTCTCAAGATAGTATTGTGATGTTTTGAAGCATTTTTGAGTATTGTGAACTAGTGATTGAATGTTGTTGGTTAATGATAATATTTGGAAAGTTCAAGTTTTTAGTCACTAATACCCTCACTCGGTGGATGTGAAAATGATGGAGTGCAAAACAAGGGAAAATTAAGAACATGACATAGAGAGAAATATCTTTATGTTTTAATGAGTGATTGATATTTGAGCATGGCAAAGGCTAAATAATAGCACATAGTGCATGGTGAATAGAAAGTAGAGAAGATAGTATTTTGAATGGTGAGCTAAGATTGGTATGGTGCAAGAAATCGGTCGGATAACGGTCATTGTTCTTAGAATTGGAATTGTGAAACTAGTAAATATTTTGTATGGTTTGTTATGAGTAAGCCTAACTTGTTTATTGGCCAAGTTATTGTGTAGGGTTTGCATCACATGTACATTACTTTGGATTATCTCCAACTAAGTTACACTATAAGTTGCACAAAATTTTTCTCGCCACCTTTGATTGTCCATCTATCTATGGGTGATATGTTCAACTAAAATTTGGTCTTGTTCCCATCTTACTCTATAAGGTTTGTCAAAAATGACCTAGGAACTTTGTATATCTATCAGATACTATGCTTAATGGCAACCCATATAACCACATAATATCTCGAAGAAAAATATTGTAATTATTGATCCACCATTGGTATTTTTGCATGTAATAAAGTGTTTCATATTCAAATATATGTTGACTTCTAAAAATATGAATTCGTTCCCTCCAGGGTTCATTTTAAGAACCCCCTCCAAAAAATTATTATAGGATGGGTGGTGAATGTTATGAAAAAGGTATTCGCATTGTTGGCAAATCTAGGAAAGGAGGGTTTTGGGATGGCAATGAATGCATTTTTTCCAAGTTGTCAAACGTATGCATATATGTGTTCCCATATGATAATCAAAATTTAATACCATTCGGTGATGACATCATACTGACATGTGGTACCCTCATGGATGTTCCCTCCGGAAGCACACTACTATTTTCATCCAGTTACACCATCACTATTATAAACCTCATGTTACGTGATAACATGGCTTAGGCTATGGAACAAGGTTATGTGAACACGCTATCGGGCCCCTTTGTTCAAGTTGTATACATTCATGCCACCAAATGGCGACTCAAATTCAATTTGAGTTTGGTAACATGAACCGTCCAACGTTGTAAAGGTGTTTTATCGGGTGACATCATGTATTTAGGTTTTTGTCAGTAACACTTATGCATAATGCATTGATAGTTAAAACTTTATCACTTACCTTTTTCACTTATATTCAACTTTTAGGCTTATACTTTCAACTTTTTAGAGGCTTATTCACTTTTAACTATAGTTTCAGCTCCAATCTCAAAATTAACAAATTTTGGAATTATATTGTATTACTACATTATGAAAATTAATCATATATATAGTAATATATTATAACATAATGGAGAATATACCAACATTGGTCAAAACTTAGTGGAAACAATAAGGAAAATTAGGGTCAAATTTATTTATGAACCATAAATTTTTGGCGAACCTACTACTGTATGGTAGTGAAAAAAAGCTGCCAATTTCAAACTTAAAAAATCCTAATATTTGTACATGTACAAATATTTGCCCCTAAAATGAACCCGGTTCCCTCTTTATGTAATTGGAAATCTAAGTACAAAATCCATGTTAATATTATCACGTTGTATTTTTGGCACTAGTAATGGATAATAAAAACCTATATTTTATCAATGCCCATTGGATGACTGACATAATCAACACTCCTTTACATATTTGTGCACATATGTGTGCATAATTGAACAATAATAATGGTCTTCCAACTATGTTAATATCTAGTCACCTCAATTGTCCTCTTAAGCGTATTTTATACTTCTATTTGATCGAGTTCTCATGCATTGACCCTATTGGTATACATAATTTTGTTCCTTTGAACAAAGTTCCCTCACAGATGAAATAATATGAGCATGGTATTTTATCTATGCAAATTGGCTCCATGTATGATTCTAATGTATCCTTGAAATCCGTATCTTCCGTGACATCTCTTTCATGGACTCAAATCCTAAGACTTTATGCACATTTCATTCAAAAATCCTTCTACTCAATGTGTCCGCAATCTTGTTTGACCTCCCACATCAATGCTTTAGCACAAAAGATTAAATTTATAGAAACTTTACCCATTTCATATGCCTCTTGTTCAAATTTACCTTAATATTGATGAAGCGCAATGCCTTGTGGTTCATATATAAAATAAATTCTCTTGGCAATAAATAACACATTCTCTTTTTAATACATGTACAATAACATAAAACTTTTGGTCATAAACTATCTTCTTTTGGGGTCATTCATCTTCTCAATGAAGTAGTTTATGGGTCTTCCTTCTTGGATCAATAATGTGCCTATGGATACACCACTCACATTGTAATCTACTTGAAATACCATGTTAAAACTTAACAATGCTAATATTGGTTGTGTTTTAATCCTTTTCCTCGATCTTGGAAGCCTCACTCCTCTTATTTTGTCCACACAAATTCCTTATGAGCTTCTTTCATGGTCTCCGTGATCACCGCACACACTCCACTTTGAAATGTTTGATAAAATTTCTATAGAATCTTGTGAGTCCATGAAAAATTTGTGCCTCGATCATATTCCTCATCGAAGGCCACTTGATTATTGTGTACCTTACATAGGTCCATCAAGTAAGCCTTCTTTGGATAACACAAAACAAAAATATTTAACTCATCGTGCATAAATCTACACTTCTTTATTTGTATTAACAACATTTCCTATTGTATATGCTCCATAACCTTGTGCAAATGCTCTAGGTACTCCACCTTTGTCTTACTAAACATAAAAATGTCACCCAAGTATACAATCAAAAATTTCTCAAGAATTGGCTTCAACACTTCATTCATCCTCATAAGGTTACTCGGGGCATTGGTCAACCCAATTGTATCACCAACCATTCATACAACCCTTATTTAGTCTTGAATGTCATTTTCCACTTGTCTCCTTCCCTGTTATGGATTTGATGGTAATCACTCTTCAAGTCAATCATGGAAAAGCATCGCACACCACTAAGACAATCCATTAATTCATCCATTCTTTGAAATGGGAATATATACTTCATTGTTATCTTGTTGATGGCTCTTGAATCTACACACATGCACTACTATCATCCTTCTTGTTTTTCTAGTAATGTGTGTATCGAGCACAAGATTAAAATTTCCCTAACCACTCCTTTATCTAACAAATATTGCACTTGGCGTTTTACTTCCACATTTTATTTAGGGACATTTTATATGTTACCTTATTTGAAAACTTGACTCCTTTATCAAGTCAATTTGATGGTGATACTACACACTAGTGGTAATCCTTGCGAAAACTCTTTTCTCACTATATCCATAAATTCATCCAATAGTCTATAAATGTCCTTTGGGAACTCTTCATTATTTGTGCACTCTTCATGCATTTCCTTTTGCACAAGCAAAAAAAATACCCTTTCACTCTCCACTTCTTGTAGGAATTATTTTCCTAACATAACCAATACTTTTACGCATAATCATTGTTTGCACACTTCATATCCTCCTTTATCTTCCTAAGGAAACATGTTGAACTTATTTTCATCCTTATCTATGAGAATAAAATTTGCACACCCATCATGGATTGTCTTTCAATCAAACTGCCAAGGCCTTCATAGCTATATATTGCAAACATCCATAAGCTTCATATTGTACAACACCTCATCGCAATAGTTCCTAATCAGAAACTTGACAAGACTTTGCTCATTCACTAAGACTTGACATCCCTTCTTCATCAATGACACCTTATAAGGGTTGGGATGCACAATATTATTCATTCCCAAAAACTCAACCATTTTGCAAGAAACCGGATTTTTGTGTTATTGCTATCAATGATTACCTTAAACACTGTCTCTAAACTTGCATACTATCTGAATAAATTTTTCCTTTGTCTTGGTTCATCCTTCTTCTACATAGTCTTCAAAAATGCATTCCTGTCATAAAGGATTCTCCATATTTTGGTCCTATAGAATTTTTGTTGGCTATGTAAACTCTATATCTCCCTATGTCATGTGTGCACTTCCTTCCATACACCTACTTGTCACCTCACTTTGTGCATTAGGACACTCATATGTATGATGTCCCACTTATTCACACTTAAAACATGTTTTAAAAAATAATTTTCCCATTCCATGATAAATCTATTGTGTCGGGCATGACATTCCTTCTGCACACTTATTTGTGTTAGTGCATTATAGTGCTCTTCATATTACGGCTTGTTGTATCTTCGACTATTATTTCCTTTTAGGGAACATTCGACCTCCTCTTCGGATACACTTGACTCTTATGCTCTAATTTCTATTCATCCTTCAACACTAATTGGTAAGCCTCTTCAATAGTATGGATGTGAAGAAGGATTAGCTCCTCCTGAATTAAAAACCTCAAACCATTAATATACTTTGTGATAATTTCTTAGTCAACATCTCGCATGCCTCAATTTAATTGTAATTCGATATAACTCCTTTGTGTAATCCTTAAGCGACATCTCCTTATGTATTATTTTTTGAAACTTGGTCTTGAATAAGTCCATTTGTTAATTTGTGAGTACAAACTTTCCTTTCATCCTGGAAACTATTATATCACAACTGCACAATCTTGTCTTTTCCTCTTCTTTGGATCTCTTTTCACCATTTTGCATTATGACCTCTTTTAGAGCAAATCGGGTTTTCATTTAGTGGTGTTACTAGCCTCACGCTTGACATAAGTTTTAACATGCTTTATGTCTTATGACCTCCAAATTAAGCCCGAAACCCGCTTTGTATTGAAAAATCCTTTGAAATCGGGTTTTGGAAATTCAACGATCGGAACATACTTGTGTTAAAACATGCTTTGTGTCGCGTGACTTCGAAACCCGAGACTTGTGTTAAAACATGCTTTGTGTCGCGTGACTTCCGAAACCCGAGACCCGCCTTGTATTGGACAATCCTTTGTATTCGGGTTTTTGGAACTCTAAAGCATCGGGACATTCATGTTCCAAAACATGTTTTATGCGCCATGTTCCCCGATTCCCGAATTCCGCTCAAGCCTTTGAAATCGGGTTTTCGGAAATTCAATGCATCGGAACATTCGTGATTCAAAACATGTTTTGTGCTCCATGTTTTCCGAAGCCCGAAACCCGAAATGCACTAAATCTCCTCGTGTCGGGTTTTCGGACTCCTCCAACATACTGACCTGGCATTCAAGCCGAATGGTTGGTGAGTTGGCACGCGCGAGTCAAGTGTATTTATTGCCATTTTCGTATAAAACGCGGATTTCCACGCCGTTTTACTGCTCATATTTTTAACTCGTGGATTTTTCGTATGCTTTTCCGCTTCCAAAGCCCGCAAGCTCGCGTTATCATACTGGATCGATTGTTTTCATTTTCACCTGTCTCGATTGGAAGGTATTAATCGTTCCTCCTTTGTTCTTGATTTAAGAAACGTTTTCCGTGTACTTCCTTGCCGATTGTCGAGGGTTTTTCTTCCTTCTTCTTGCTGTGTTGTTTTGAAAGGGGTTTTGGGTTTTCAGGGTTTATTTTCTTTTTGAGATTATTAATTGGTGCTGTTCCTTCCAAACTCCAAATACTTGCATGATGTATGGGATATGAATAACAAAAAAGAAAGGAAGATGTGTAGGTAGAAATTCAAAGGAAAGGCTCTGTTTT
Organism: Taxus wallichiana var. yunnanensis; assembly: GCA_018340775.1. Lineage (NCBI taxonomy): Eukaryota > Viridiplantae > Streptophyta > Pinopsida > Cupressales > Taxaceae > Taxus > Taxus wallichiana. Next base: position 40,565,943 of record CM031239.1, read on the forward strand.
TGTTTCTCGGTTTTTGGAAGACTGTTTTGCAGATTCAAAAGTCCGAAATACAAAGGAAGCTCGCGGTGACGGGGTTTATCAACTTTCCGACCTCAACACTAAGTGCCGGGCATCTCCGAAGTTCCGTCATCAAAAGTGGGCGCCGGATTTCCTCCCGTGTCCGCCATTAACAGTGAGTGTCGGGTTTTCTCCTGTTTCCGCCATTGAAAGCAAGTGTCGGGCTTGGCCAAGGTTCCGACAGATCAAACTTGTCGGGTTCCTCAAAGTTCCGACATCCTCTTCAGCGTGTTGGTTTCATCTCTTCTTCCAGCGCATTCATTCAATCGGGATTTCAGTTTGAACAAAGATCACTCGAGTTCCGAGCCTTTCTCCCTTCAACATTCTTCATGTCGGACCCTGTTCCATTTCAGGAGAAGGCCGAGAAGTCAGCAGAGATGAGCTTAAGGAAAAAGTGGAGCAGTTGACAGAGATTTTGATTAAACTTTCAAAACCTCTTGAATCCATAACACCTTCTTCTGTTTCTGCCGGATTCGATTTCTCATCGGTGCCTACGATTGAGAAGATTGCTAATGGATCCAAAAGTTATTCCAACAGGGGAAGGAAGTAGTTCAAGACGTGGTGAAGAATCATCAGTTTTTGGGGGAGATTCAGAAGGAAGGAGCAAAAGATGATGATTCGGATTAAGTCCAGATGTCACATGCCATTTCTATTTTTAGAATGACATATCTTTTATTTCCGTTTTATCATTATTTTTAATTCATACTTTGACTTGATCTCCTGCGTGAGAGTCATGCAAAGTTGAAGCTCCAGTTAACAGGCTACTCTTTAGGATCTGTCCTGTTTGATCTCTAGCTTCTTTTGTTATAAATAAGGGATGCTTGTGCATTCTAAAGGGTCGAGAATTTTTGGAGCATTAAGAGGCTATTGGAAAGGAGAAAAACTTTGTGTTTTCTTTCAATCATTTTAAAGAATAGAAGCTGATATTGTTTTACAGACTTTGTGTTGTGAAATATATCTTATTTAAGACAGTGTTCTTATGTCCATAATCTTAAAGCTATTCTTTGCATAGAATCAAAGTTGTTTCTAATTATCTCTGACACTATATCTCGTGATCTAAAACTCGTATGATTATTTCGTGCTCGTGTTTACTCGAAAGAAAATACGTTTCTCCCATTTCTTTTCTACCGTGCTTCTTTCATCGTAATAGCTTTCTAACCTATTTCACTTACGAAAGCAATATCCTTGAATCGTGTGAATGTGGATTTCGGGATTTCATCCCAACCCCAATGGTTAGATTAGTGTGAATATTGTATATATTATTTCATGTGTTTTAGATTAGCAATAAACAGCAGCCTCACTGTCTTTGAGGAGGGATTAAATCTCATGTACTGTGGTTGAACCTCATATTTTGGTTTGACAAAATATCCAACCAACAGCTTTTGGCGACTACTGGGATCGACTTGATCCATAGTATAAAGCTTATCCTCTCGGTGTCCGCGACTCCATATTTGCCTTATTTTTAATAAGATCTCCTTTCGGTTCAAGTTCGGCCAGAGGATCTTCACTCGGTCTCGCCGAGCTCAAGGTGAAATTGATCCACTCTTCGAGTCTGCCGCAACAAAGACAATTTCAGCCTTTCTCCCAACAAAGCGTTGTCTCTAACAGAGCGTAAGTTCTTCACCTGCTCGAGAAATCGGATCCTCAAGAACGGAAACATCTCGCAACTTGCCGTGCACTACTTTGTCGATACCCGGATCCCTATACGCACTCTTTTCGAGAAGGATGGCGGTTCAACCTCGTGCCTGGGGGGTGCAGCCATTGGTCCTCTTACTTTGACTCCTCCATCGCATGAGTTACCACGTGGATCACGTAAAAACATTCCCAAGTTTAATGGGGATGGGAAGCAAAGATCCCGATGAGCATATGCGTCTTTCTTTGTTGCATGCGGTGTCCTGGAGTAGCCCATGAAGACGTCTCTGCTCGCTCTTCGTTGAAACATTGCAGGGAGTAGCAGCTGAATGGTTTTATCACCTCCCGAATGCATGCATTCCAGATTGGGCTACCATGCGGACCAAGTTTGAGGCACGTTTCAAACCAGCCGAAGATTCTCATGCATTGTTAGCTCAGCTTACTCATATGAAGAAGGAATCGCATGAACCTATGCGGGAATTCGTGGCTAAGTTCAACAAGCTGATACGGAAAATTCCAGTGGTAGCTGTACCGACTCTGGAAAATCAAAAGTGCTTTTTCATCAATGCCCAACCTCCTGACATAAGTTTTTTATTACGAAGGTCGGTTATCCCAGATCCAAGCATCGTCACCAACGGCCATTGAAATAGAGGATGATCTCATCTTAGCCGGAAGGATCAAGAAGGACATACCCAAAATCAAAAATCAAGGTTCTTATCAAGGTAATACTGACCCTATGTTTCAAAAAATGGCTAATGATTTGATTGCTTTAAAGAAGCAAGTGTCTCAGCAGTTGAGCAATGTTCCGTACCGGGATATCCCTAGGCGGAATTTTAATAACAATGGTGTACCTGCCAGAGATAGGCCACGGTTAGCTCCGCTCAACCAAGATTAGCAATCAAGCTCCTCCTCCCGCAATGCAAAGAACTGGAAATACTTGAAGAGGATGATGAACCAGAAGAAGAGGATTCCCATGAGGATTTTGAAGCTTCAGGATATGCTGATGAGTCTTATGATGAGTCAGCTGGCGACTCCAGCATTGGGTATTTGGAATACGATGAAGATGAATGTGAGCCAGATGGTCAATCATTTGCTGTTTTCACTCGGTCTCAATCTCAGAATCCCAGAAGACCTCCGGAAAATACTAAGGAGAAGAATAAGGAACCTCCCATATCCATAGTCAAGAGGGGTACCCCTATTTCGGTGCAAACTGAAAAAGAGGTTACTAAAAAGACAGCTGCTCCTTATTCTCCTTCTCCTAAGGCCAGTGCCCCAGCACAAGCTCATGTAATTAGATCTGAGCCTACCATCGTTCCTTCTTATACTGCTTTTGATATTATTGATCATGCAAAGAGAACCAAAATTCAAATGTCAGAAGCAGAATACCTTCAATCAAATCCTGAACAATTTGAAAAGCTAGCCAAGTTTATCAGAAGTAACGCGGCTATTCCATCACCTTCAAAAGGTCTTCTTCCAAATCCTGTTCAACTTACACCTCAGAATAATCTGACCTCTGCTTCTTCCTCGGGAAAGATTGAACCATTTTATTTGTCTCTACTTATAAATGGGTTTAAACTCAGCAATTATATCATTGACTCAGGGGCCTCTGATAATGTTATGCCTGCAAAAGTGGCTCATGCCCTTGGGCTTACTTTGACTAAATCATATGGACGGTGTTATTCCATGGAAACTAAACAAGTCCCTCTGATTGGTCAAATTAAGGACGCACAGTTTGCATTTGTTGCTTTTCCTGAGAAGAGAGTGAAAATGACTATTCTGGTTGCAGACATTCCTGCAGCTTATGGTATTCTCTTGGGTAGAGGATTTTGTAAAGATGTCGGAGGAGAGATTAGTATGGATTGGACCAAAGCCAAAATACCAGTCAAAGGGGTTCAACAGGTTCTTCATCCTGAACCGCAGGCAAAGTATTTGGTGACCAAATCAAATGATCCTAAGGCTCAGATCCTTTTCGAAGATGCTAGCTTTGGGAATTATTTCATGGCTTCAGAGATACCTATTGTAGATGTGAAAGAGGACGATCCCAATGCAATTTGGACTCTCGAATTTGATGCTGAACCTCCTGATAAGAAACTGGTTACTATAACCAGGAAACTAGCAGATCATCAGAACAGAGTAAAGAAATTTTTTGACAAGAAATTAAAGCAGCGTGACTTTCAGATTGGAGATTTGGTGTTGATTTGGGACAAAAGGAGAGAACGGAAAGGAATGCATAGAAAGTTTGATTCTTTATGGAAAGGACCTTTCAAGGTCCATCAGTTGAATGGTGAGAATAGTTTCCTGCTATCATATCTGGATGGAGGATTACTTCCGTTGCCTTTCAGTGGGCAACATCTAAAGCTGTTCCACCATTAATGCAAGATGCTCTCTTGCATTGTACATATTTTGCTTTTGTTGTGTGTTTGCTTTTGGTTTTCTTTCTTTCTTCGTTTTGTTTTGTTTTGGTTTTCTCCTTGACCCCGTAGCCTAATGAATAAGACCAGAGATTCTGAGTTCTCTTCCTTTGGTATTGCAAAGAAAGTCCCCAACTGGAGCCAGCTGTTATCCCCGTTTTGAGTAAACGACAAAACGATCGGATAACCCCTACAAAATTTTTGAAGTGATTTTGCATTATGACCTCTTTTAGAGCAAATCGGGTTTTCGGGTGTTACTAGCAGCTTGACATAAGTTTTAACATGCTTTATGTCTTATGACCTCCGAAGCCCGAAACCCGCTTTGTATTGAAAAATCCTTTGAAATCGGGTTTTCGGAAATTCAACGCATCGGAACATACTTGTGTTAAAACATGCTTTGTGTCGCGTGACTTCCGAAACCCGAGACCCGCCTTGTATTGGACAATCCTTTGTATTCGGGTTTTTGGAACTCTAAAGCATCGGGACATTCATGTTCCAAAACATGTTTTATGCGCCATGTTCCCCGATTCCCGAATTCCGCTCAAGCCTTTGAAATCGGGTTTTCGGAAATTCAATGCATCGGAACATTCGTGATTCAAAACATGTTTTGTGCTCCATGTTTTCCGAAGCCCGAAACCCGAAATGCACTAAATCTCCTCGTGTCGGGTTTTCGGACTCCTCCAACATACTGACCTGGCATTCAAGCCGAATGGTTGGTGAGTTGGCACGTGCCGAGTTGAAGTGTATTTATTGCCATTTTCGTATAAAAACGCGGATTTCCACGTCGTTCTTACTGTTCATATTTTTAACTCGTGGATTTTTCGTATGCTTTTCCGCTTCCAAAGCCCGCAAGCTCGCGTTATCATACTGGATCGATTGTTTTCATTTTCACCTGTCTCGATTGGAAGGTATTAATCGTTCCTCCTTTGTTCTTGATTTAAGAAACGTTTTCCGTGTACTTCCTTGCCGATTGTCGAGGGTTTTTCTTCCTTCTTCTTGCTGTGTTGTTTTGAAAGGGGTTTTGGGTTTTCAGGGTTTATTTTCTTTTTGAGATTATTAATTGGTGCTGTTCCTTCCAAACTCCAAATACTTGCATGATGTATGGGATATGAATAACAAAAAAGAAAGGAAGATGTGTAGGTAGAAATTCAAAGGAAAGGCTCTGTTTTTGTTTCTCGGTTTTTGGAAGACTGTTTTGCAGATTCAAAAGTCCGAAATACAAAGGAAGCTCGCGGTGACGGGGTTTATCAACTTTCCGACCTCAACACTAAGTGCCGGGCATCTCCGAAGTTCCGTCATCAAAAGTGGGCGCCGGATTTCCTCCCGTGTCCGCCATTAACAGTGAGTGTCGGGTTTTCTCCTGTTTCCGCCATTGAAAGCAAGTGTCGGGCTTGGCCAAGGTTCCGACAGATCAAACTTGTCGGGTTCCTCAAAGTTCCGACATCCTCTTCAGCGTGTTGGTTTCATCTCTTCTTCCAGCGCATTCATTCAATCGGGATTTCCAGTTTGAACAGCATCACCTGAGTTCCGAGCCTTTCTCCCTTCAACATTCTTCATGTCGGACCCTGTTCCATTTCAGGAGAAGGCCGAGAAGTCAGCAGAGATGAGCTTAAGGAAAAAGTGGAGCAGTTGACAGAGATTTTGATTAAACTTTCAAACCTCTTGAATCCATAACACCTTCTTCTCGCTTTCGCGGATTCGATTTCTCATCGGTGCCTATGATTGAGAAGATTGCTAATGGATCCAAAAGTTATTCCAACAGGGAAGGAAGTAGTTCAAGACGTGGTGAAGAATCAGGGTTTTGGGGAGAGTGAAGGAAGGAGCAAAAGATGATGATTCGGATTAAGTCCAGATGTCACATGCCATTTCTATTTTTAGAATGACATATCTTTTATTTCCGTTTTATCATTATTTTTAATTCATACTTTGACTTGATCTCCTGCGTGAGAGTCATGCAAAGTTGAAGCTCCAGTTAACAGGCTACTCTTTAGGATCTGTCCTGTTTGATCTCTAGCTTCTTTTGTTATAAATAAGGGATGCTTGTGCATTCTAAAGGGTCGAGAATTTTTGGAGCATTAAGAGGCTATTGGAAAGGAGAAAAACTTTGTGTTTTCTTTCAATCATTTTAAAGAATAGAAGCTGATATTGTTTTACAGACTTTGTGTTGTGAAATATATCTTATTTAAGACAGTGTTCTTATGTCCATAATCTTAAAGCTATTCTTTGCATAGAATCTCAGTGTTTCTAATTATCTCGGACACTATATCTGTGATCTAAAACTCGTATGATTATTTCGTGCTCTGTGTTTACTCGAAAGAAAATACGTTTCTCCCATTTCTTTTCTACCGTGCTTCTTTCACTGTAACAGTTTCTAACCTATTTCACTTACGAAAGCAATATCCTTGAATCGTGTGAATGTGGATTTCGGGATTTCATCCCAACCCCCAATGGTTAGATTAGTGTGAATATTGTATATATTATTTTATGTGTTTTAGATTAGCAATAAATGTGCAGCCTCATCTGCTTTGAGGAGGGATTAAATCCCATGTACATCGTGGTTGAACCTCATATTTTGGTTTGACAAAATATAACCAAGGAAGATCTGGTTGGGCAGTCATCTCAGCAAAGAAGAAAAATAGTCCTATGCCCAACTTTTAAAGAAATATCAAGACTGCCTTGCTTGGTCTTATTTAGAGTTGAAGGCATATAGAGAAGATTTATTTCAGCATGAGATCCCTCTTGAGGCTAAAACCAAACCATTTAGACAAAAACAAAGGCCTATTAACCCACTAATTTCCATGAAAATGCAAGAAGAGTTGAAGAAATTGAGAGATGGTGGCATCATTCAACCTACTAGGTACTCTTCTTGGGTTGCCAACCTTGTGCCAGTTAGAAAGAAGAACAGAGATATTAGAATTTGTGTGGATTTTAGGAATCTAAACAAAGCATCTATGAAGGAAAACTATCCTTTGCCAAACATGGATAATATATTGCAGCTTTTGACAGGGTCAGAAATGCTTTCTACTTTGGATGGTTTCTCTGGATACAATCAAGTAGTTGTTAAAGAATCAGAAAGACTTAAGACAACCTTCACTACTCCTTGGGGGACTCATGTTTTTGTAAGGATGCCTTTTGGATTGATGAATGTTGGTGCTAATTTTCAGAGGGCAATGGATGTTGCCTTTACTGGTTATATCAATGAGTTTATTGTAGTTTACCAAGATGATGTGACTATTTTTTCAAGACAGCAAACAGACCATTTGCAACACCTAGAGAAGATGTTGATCAGATGTAGGGAGTATGGAATTTCACTTAATCCAAACAAGTGTCATTTTGGTGTGCCAAAAGCCAAGTTTTGGGGAATATTGTGTCTAAATAAGGTGTTATGATAGATCCTAAGAGAGTGGAAGCAATCAGCAAGGTGCCTGTGCCAAGAACCAAGAAGGGTATTCAATATTTCTTTGGCCAAATCAATTTCATTAGAAGGTTTGTCTCCAATTTTGCTGAGTTGACTCTTCCAATCACAAGCATGCTAAGAAAGGATCAAGTTATTAAGTGGGAGGAGGCTTCCATCTAAGATTTTGAAGGAATAAAGGATGCACTCAAGCATGCACCTATTTTGGCAGCTCCAAACTATAAGATGCCTTTCCAAATCTTCTCTTTTGCATCTGAATTTACTATTGCTTCAGTTTTGCTACAAAAGGATGAAAATGGAGCTGAGAGGCCTATTGCTTTCTTTAGCAAGGATTTACAAGCAGCTAAATTGAGGTACACAATTATGGAGAAACAAGCATTTGCATTAGTAAAAGCAACAAATATTTTCAGGCCCTACATTTTGAGTTCAAAGGTTGTTGCTTATGTTCCCCACACCATGGTTAAAGACATCTTATCTGACATGGAGATATCAAGCAAGAGATGTAGATGGGTTAACAAATTACAAGAGTATGATATGGATATCCAAACAACAAAGCTGGTAAGAGGTTTAGGTCTTGCCAAACTCATGGCTGAGAGTAATTTGCAGAATGTAGAAGTGAATCAGCTAGGGGAAGAAAGGGCAGATCTCCTTGACAAATTGATGAATTTTGAGTGGTACAAGGATGTGGTCTATTACCTCAAGCACTTATGCTATCCTAGTCACTTAAATAAAAATAAAAAAGATCCCTCAAGATGGCTTCTCAGAAATATGTCATAACAGACCTTGGGCTGGCTTGGAAGAACCCTGAAGGTGTCCTCTTGAAATGCATAACTGAAGATGAAGCTCCCAAGTTGATTGCTGATTTCCATGGGGGAGTTTGTGGAGGACATTTTCTGGGAGAGTGACAGCACATAAGATTTTAAGAGCTAGTTATTGGTGGCCAACTCTTTTCAAAGATGCAAACCAGTTGGTTAGAAGGTGTGATAGTTGCCAACATTTTTCAAGAAGATTGAGAGCTTTAGGCTCCCTTCCTTTGCAGCCTGTATCAGTTGAAGCTCCTTTCAAACAATGGGGAATGGATTTTATTGGTGAGATTTTAGATCCTTCTAGTGCTGGTTACAAATGGATCCTCAGAAGAATCGATTATTTTACAAAATGGGTTGAGGAAATTCCATCTAGAAAGGAAACACACCAAGTGGTAATGGATTTCTTATTGAATCATATCATATGTAGATTTGAGGTTCTATTTAATATTGTGTCTGATAATGCTATGTGTTTTAGAGCCAAGCCTTTGATGGCAATGTGTAATGAATATGGGATAAATCTGACCTATTCTTCAAACTACAAGCCACAAGGGAATGGGCAAGTTGAATCAAGTAACAAAAACTTGCTCAATATTATTAGAAGAACCTTGGAAATCAACAAGAAGAAGTGGGGAGAACAATTGAAATTTACAGTTTGGGTTGATAGAATAACTCCAAAAAGAGAAACTGGTAAAATTCAATTTGAACTGGTGTATGGAACTCAGGCTTTGCTGCCATTACACCTACAATTATCCACTTTTCAATTTTCCCAGCAGTTGGAAGATCAAGAACATGGCACATATGAATCAAGAATCAATCAAATCATTGAGTTGGATGAAGAAAGGAGAGCTTCTCATCAAAGGCATGTCAGGTTTAGGAGAAATTGAAGAGGTTGTTTGATAAGAAGGTCACCCTTAGAGCTTTCGGTGTCGGAGATCTGGTTTGCTTTATGGGATAATAGGCATGAAGACAAGGGAAAGCAAGGAAAATTTGATTCTCTATGGATGGGCCCTTATGCCATTGATATCGGGATTGGAGAAAATACATTTTTCTCAAGGATTTGGATGGGGATTTGCTGGAGCTTCTGCTATGGAGACATTTAAAACATTTCTTGGATTAAATCCTCACGTGAGGTATGCGAAGTTGTACATTTTGTATAGCCCTTGTTGTTGTTTTGTCTTTTCCTTGTTTTTGCTGTTGTTGGCTTGTGGTTTGCCCTTTTGTCCTTGGCAACCATTGTTGGTGTGGTTTTCTCAGCCTATTTTTGGTGGAAATTCTAGTTTTTGGGCTGCTCTGCATGTTTTCTCCTTGCCTAATGGATTTTTGGCACTTGGTCTACATCTTGTTCTTGTGGCACTCACTGGGAGTGCCCATCCCCAGGCAAGAGCCAATGTTGGTGCAATTTATGGGTTTGCACACTTTGCTCTGATTTCCCACGATTCACTTTTGCTCAAAAAATGTTTTTATTGGCTCGAATTTGGTGATTTGCAATTTGTTTTTTTCAGTTGGATGCTTTGGATGCCCTCATTATTGCTATTCTTCCCTAAATTGAAATAAAATCAAAGTTTCCCCCCCTCATTTATGTCCTGATTTATTCATTTTCACGGGCTGTACCATTTTCTCCTTTGCCAAATCGTGAAAGAGCTCAAAATTGATCAAATCCTAAATTCATGCAAGTGTTTCCCCAATCCCAAGGTCACAAATGATGTCAAGAGATGATTTAGTTGGTTTAAAATGAAGAATTATACCTTCCCTGTCAAAAAATTCAGTTTCTAGGGCATTCCCTGAATTTTTCACATTTTGATGTGCTCTCGGGCCATCAAATTTATCATTGTAAACTCCATGCTGACATGGCAGGCTCTCATTGGCCAGGTGCAGTCGGAAAAATGTTATAACTTGTCAAATTTTCAATTTTTGGTGAAGGGAGAATTTGCTCCGCGGCCCTACATTTGCTTAGTGTGCCTACGTGGCATGATTCGATTGGATAGATGGAGCAGCGAGTGGCAGAGGTCATTTAAAAATTTTGCCATCATTTTTTGTAAATTCCTCAAAATCAAAATTTTTCCCTAAGGCCCACGCCCAATGGGAGGGCGACACGTGGCACAGGGAGATCAAACAGACAGCGTGGGAGTTGGGAAAATTTTATTGTTGTAGACTCAAAGATGTCAGAAGAAATTTTTTCCCCACGGCCCCGCAGTGCTATAGGGATGTGCTTATGTGGCCTGATGTGATTGGTCAAGGATTGGCGGGTGGCGGAGGTAACTTAGGAAATTTTTCTTCCATTTTGGAAAAATTTCTCAAAATCAAATTTTTTTCCCGAAGGCCTGCAGCAAATGGCATGATGACACGTGTCCAGGAGGGCCAGGCGGATGGTCAAGGACTTGGAAAATTTTGGTGTTTTTTGGCTCGGGGTGTCAGGGGAAAAATTTGGCCCATGAGCCCGCAACCATTGGAAAGGTGACACGTGTCAGGGAGATCGACCGGAATAGTGGGAACTTAGAAGAATTTGAAAGTTTTTGGTTTCAAAATGCAAAAGGAAAAAATTTTCCCAGGGTCCGCACCCAATACGAAGTGGACACGTGTCCAAGAAAGTTAGCATGGATGGGTGGAATTTGTGAAAATTTGAAGTCTTTTAACTTCAAAGTGTTAAAGTTATAATTCAGCCCGAAGACCTGTGCCCAATGGAAGGGCGACACGTATGCACAAGGATGAAATGGAGAGGTAGAGGCTTGGAGGAATTTGAAGTTTTTTAAACTTCAAAGGGTAAAAGGGAAAATTTCAGTTCAAGGTCCCACCACCAATGAACAATGGACACGTGTCCAACATTTGATGGAAATTTGGAGCACGGAGGAAAGATGGAAAATTTTCCAAATTTTAGCGAAAAATCTCAAAGTGAAAAATAAACCCGCGGAAAAATTTGGAGTTTCGGCTCTACATCCAATAGGACAGCAACACGTGGCATTTTTCAAATGTCAAAAGAGAGATGTCGGGCCCGATTTCAAGTTTTGATGCTTGTGGAGGTTTGAAGGCAAATTTGATGAGTCGGCTCCGCCTCCAATGGGAGATCGACACGTGGCAGAGAAACAACAGTATTCGGGGGCGCAGAGCATTTTGAGAAAAATTTCATTTTCTCAAAAAAGTGGAAAAATTCATCAAACTGACCCACAGTTTTGGTGGGGACCTACAGGAGGACACGTGGCACGTCTCGGGGGCTCACGGGAAAATTTTCAGAATTTTCCGAAATCAAAAAAGGTTCAAAATGCATTTTTAGGATTGGGGGCCCACCCCAATCGTATTTGGACATGTGTCCCACCCCATCCAAAGGCAAAAAGTAATTTTGGTGTTTTTAAAGAGGATTTGGATCTACCATGTGTAGGGCTGGCATTTAAAGTTGATTTTAATCAACGGTAGCTATGTAATTTCATTTTTTGGGCGCCATTAGAGCTCCAAGAAGTGTGGAATCATCATTTTTGCACCAAAACACATGAAATTTTATATGAATCTACATCCCTTCGGCCTTCTGAACACAATGGAATAATTTATTTGAGCTAATTCTTTGCCCTATAGTGCTTTTCATGAGATATTTTTCTCAGCCCGTGAAAAACACGTGAAAGGTAAAAATGAAAAGTTGCAGAGTTAAAAATGATGAGGGAAAAAGGTGAAAAATGATTGCAAATGCATACCATCATGGTGGAAATCCAAAAACATGATCGTGGGATGGATAAGGATCTGAGTTCATGTAATATTTTAAAATATTGGTGCATTTCTGGCATTCGGCGATTTGTTTCACATTTTTATATCATTTTTCATCAAATGGATAGGGTTTTGTAACAAATTTGATCCCTTTAGCATATTATTTTCTTGGGATGCAAAGATCCAAAGTTGACATAGGGTATATGATGTAGTTTTGGAAACATTTTTGGGGGTCTAGTGAGAATTTTGAAAAAAAAAAAAAGAAATTTCACAGGAAATAACTGGAAGAATTCCGTTTCCTTTTCGAGAAACTACGAGGGCTATTTTGATTCCAGTTTGCATCAAATGTTCATCATGTTGAGTTGGTTTCAGCTGTAAAGCCATCAAAAAGCTTTGAGATTGTCTAAATAACATTCCCTTGCTGATATATTTGATCAAATTCTTAGATTAACTGGTTTTATCTCTTGGCAAAGCTTTCATGCACTTGTATTTCAATATGTTTTCAATTTGTGTTTCATGCTCATGTTGTAATCTTGTGTTTGGGATATTTATTGGTCATGCATGGTCTCATTTCTTGTAGAGGGTTTGAAGGCATCTGCAATCTTCCATTCAGAAGAGCATTCATTTGAGTGGAGATAAACAAATTTAAATTCATCTTACCTTCCTTGCAAACTGAGGGTATTTGTAAACCTTTGGGTGCACCTTAGGACATGATCTAACAAGGGGTTCTTAATGCTTTATTGATATTTTTCTTCAAGCCTTTGTGGTAGGCTATCAAATTTTGTATGGAATAGTGCAGATTTGGGCATCCACGTGTGCACACATCCTGGGTGAAAGAGCACTTCAAATTCATTGAAATATCTATGTTGTTTAGGTGTTGTAATTCTTTTGCAAGGTTTCCCAAAGAAGGTGATGACTCATAACTACTCTTTTCCCAATATATCTCATCAGAATCTCATTTTAAACTAACTCATCCTACCTACAATACCCCGTATCTATATTGTGTGTCCATAAAAGAATTCAATCCTTTCATAAAAATGCACAAAGTTGATCGGGGTTTTATCATGTCTTTAGCAGCTCTAGCTTTGTTTTGAGAGCATTTCCATCATTTAGTAGTGACATCTCCTTTGAGTTTGGATAATGGATATTTGATCATGTTTTCACAAAGCCTTCTCCACATCATACATAAAATACAAGGATATCTCCATCTCCTTACCATATAGGGGCTGCAATATAGGTTCTCTTACCTTGGTTGATAGGCACAATCTAAAATAGTGAGGGTTAGATCAAAAGCCTTATGAAGGTGCTATCCACTCCCTCAATTCTTGAATTCAAAATAAGCGGATATGTGTGATCCCCAGATACAAATGACATATAAAACATCTATCTATCCTTGAGTGTCTTGTGTAGATTCATGATGTTGTTCAAGTTGTGAAGGAGATTAAATCTGCATACCGACTGTGTCCTATCTCAAAATCTTAACCAACCTCCTTGAGACTTATGTCATCACATTACCACCACTCAAACCTTATGACCCCCTAAAATCCAAGCCAAAAATGTTTGATGACACTAAATTTTTTTCCTACCATCGTGTGCTAGGGCATGATGTGGAGAATTTCAAGGATTTGAAAACCATCCTTATCTAGTTATGTCCTCCCGAAGCTTGCTTTGATGATGACGACCTTCTTGATGAGGACCCCGCTTCACAACCATCCATTTCCATAGTCCTTTCCTCACTGCCTACTCAACAACAATGACCTCCACCCCATTAACTCTTAGAGCGACCCCCAAGATTCAAAATTAACATGGTTCACATTAGAGAACTTGCCGCACCATTACCTAAATGTCGTTACGCCCAACTCACCTCACAATACTTTTCTCCCCTGTAGTTTTTTTCCCATCATGTTGTTATACCACTCATCCTACACCTTCTCCATTTTCCAACTCCCCTTAGATCAACATGATCCATGTTACACCTGTTCTCAAAAGGAAAAAGGAAAGGAAAAGGAAACTGACCCACCAACCAATCCTATACCCAACATACCATCTGTACCCACACCTAAAATCACTATCCACGGCCCCACATACCCTATTTCTAATGGGGTCACACATCACACCATGCTCAAACAATTACACCAATATCCCCTCAAAATGTCCCTATATGACCTCATCCAAACCTCATAATCCCATCATCAAGCTCTCATGGAGGTCCTGTAATCTATTGAGGTTTTACCCAATGACCCTACACCCATAGCCTCCATTATCACACCCCATCATGTAGCCTCTCACCAAATTACCACCTTTATTCACACCACACTCTACTCACCAAGTAGGCTCCCTTAGCTTCTTAGAGGAAGAGATCACACCGCACCAAATAGATGACCCATACCAAGCCCTTTTCATCTCTATTCACATCGATGATATACATCTAGGATGTGTAATGATCAATGGGGGTGCTAACATTAATATCATTTCATCCCATGCATTCGCTCAAATGCGTATACCTGACAATTGCATGCATAAACATCCTATCATGTTGTGTTCATTCAATGATGTTATCACCTCTACATTTGGCACCGTCATCCTCCACATTCACATGGGCCCCCCGCACTATTCCGAGTTATTTTAGGTCCCGAAGGGGAATTTCAATATAACCTATTGCTTAGTAGACCTTGGATTTGTGTCATGGGTTGTGTTCCTTTCACTTTGCATCGTTGTATAAAGTTTGAGCATGAAGGGCACACCTATACTATTCTAGCTGATCCATCACCTTTCAAAACATGCAACATGCTTTACTGACCCAATGACGTGCTCATACCCATTAAAGCATCTACAACCACTACCTTTTCACCTACACCTCCACTCACCAGTGCTGCCACTACCTCGATCGCACTTACATTCTCCATTCCTACCGCTACCACAACCTCCACGTCTGACCCATTAGCCTCCCAATCCATTCAAGATACCTCTACGTTGACCATCGACACATCATCTATTCCAGCTACCCACATACCAACCACTCGATCCCTTGGAAGGAATTTTTCAGCGCCTCACTCTGGGAGAATATCGCTTATATAGTGTCAACACATTCCTTACTCCACAAGAGTATGAAGTCTTCACCATCACCATCACTACGATCACCGCACAGAGAACACCTCCTTTATGGCCCTCCTCATATCTGTACAAGTCTCACTTATGGGGACTTGACTACACTACCACTTACACACACGAACCACCATCAAAACCCGCCCATTTTCCACTGACTTCTAGTCTCTCACCAATCACCGTTTCACCCACACCTTTCTACACCGATGTGTGTGGAATGGTTTTGGTTTTGGATTTTACGAGCAAGGCCACCATATTATCATTCCATGTGTCACCTAAAAACATAAAATCGTAGTGGTATCGGATTTTCTAAACCACCTACTAAGCAAGCCCGCATTGAACCCATCAAGAACATCAACCCTTCTCCACCTTCTTTACCCGCTTTGCCTTCATCACCACCTTCACCAATGGAGTTGATGGATCCTGAATCTATCCCTCCTAAATTTTTTTTTCATAAACTCCATTTCCTTGGGGCCTTTAACTCATCAACGTGAGCATGAGGCCCCTTCCTCTCTTCCCTTCCTATATCCTCTGGAATGATCGATGACGATACACCTTCAATTAACGTCGTTCAATGTCAGGATGATGAATCTATACTCACCTATCTGCTTGTTGCAGAAGACTCATATATTCATCAGTCGTTACCTTCTGAGACATAAACCATGTTGAATGAATCAATTATCGAGATCAACATTCATACTCAAGATGACCCGCACATCCTAAAGATGAGTCAATATATAGATGTTGCTGAACAAGAAGCCATCACTTATTTTCTCAAATATCATAACCATGCTTTCACTTGGTCTTATGCAGACATGCCTGGTATTGACCTCACCATAGTGGTCCACAAAATCATAACCATTCCCGATGGCAAACCCATAAAAAAATCTGAGGAAAATGCACCCTCACATTTCCCTTCTTATCAAAGAAGAACTTCAATGCCTTATTTTTGTTTCCTTCATATTATCCATTAATTATCCTCATTGGATTTCGAACATTGTCCCTATCACTAAGGTGACAGGGGGACTCCGCATTTACACAGACTTCCGTGACCACAACCTTTCCTGCCTAAAAGATGACTTCCCTCTACCTGTTATTGACCAAATAGTTGACCTTACAACTGGTCACAAGATGCTATCACTCATGGATGGCTTCTTGGGTTATAACCAAATCTTGCTTGCCCATGAGGATCAACACAAAACCTCATTCATCACCCCTTGGGGGACCTTCTACTACCGACTCATTCCTTTTGGCCTTAAAAACGTTGGTGCCACATACCAGCGGGCTATGACTTATATCTTCCATGACATCATGCATCGTATATTAGAAGATTACATGGATGATCTCCTAGCCAAATCTAAATGCCTCTCTAAGTACCTTACCATCCTCAAAACCATTTTTGACCGCCTCATTAAATATTACATTTTCCTTCACCAAAGAAGTGTGTCTTTGTAGTTTTGTTAGGAAAGCTCCGGGATTTATCAATTCCTTACGTGGTATAGAAGTTGACCCTACTAAAGTCAAGGCCATTATGGAAATTACTCCACCTTCTAGCCTTAGACAACTTCATATCCCGTAAGGTAAGTTCATCTATTCACCATTTCATTTCACAATTATCTCGATTGGTGTCAACCATTTCATCATTTGTTTAAGAAGGATCTCTCCTTTAAATGGTATGATGACTACCACAAGCTTTCGAGGCCTTAAAACAATACCTTCTCCAACCACCCATACCCATTCCGCCTAAAGATGATCAACCTTTCTACTCGTATATCTCAGCTATTGATCACTCCTTAGGAGCCATGCTCACTCATCGTGACAAAAACACAGGAGCAGATGGGTTATTACATAATACGTACTCTTTTGGACTATTAAACTTGATACACCCATCCCGAAAAACTTTTCTTAGCCTTAGTTTTCATTGCCACAAATCTCCGCCATTACCTACTCAACCACAAAACCTATGTTGTGACCAACACCGACCCCTTACACTTCATGTATGCCAAACCTTATCAAAATCAACATGCCACACGATGGCTTATGCTTTTAGCTGACCTCAACCTTGAATTAATTCATCAAAAGTACATCAAGGGTCAAGTCATCGCCGACCAATTGGCTGATGCACCTATTTCTGGGGATCAACCCTCTAATTTGGACTTTAGATGAGTCAATTGCTACCCTTTCATTAGATGAGCCCACTTATCAAATGACACTCTTCTTTGATGGTTCCAAGTGTTAGTGTGGGGGTGGGGGTAGTGTTATCCTCATTCCTCTTGATGGTGAACCCATGCCTTTTTCTTTAAAACTCGATTTTGATTGTACAAACAATATTTTGGGATACGAAGCACTCATATTAGGTCTCCAAGCTTCCTATGCCCTCGATGTAAAAAAAATCAACATCTTTGGTGATTTCCAATTGGTCATATACCAAGTCAATGGTATATACCAATGTTGTAATGAGATACTTCAAAAGTATAAACATCATGTAGACATACTTTTGACCACTTTTTACCGTTATGCCCTTCAAACCATCCCCCGTTCAACCAACAAATTTGTAGATACCATGGCTTGCTTGGCCTCTCAAATACCTATGTTGTCTGCTGATTCTAAAATATTTGTCACAATAAAATGTATCCAATCACCCTCCTATTTACCTCACGACGTTTACTCTATCCGAACCGCTACCCCTGACCCAAGTAACCTTTGGTATAAATAATACTCCAACTATCTTTCTATCTCCATCTTACCTTCTTATCTCACTCGTAATGCATAACGAGCCTTAAAAAATATCTTGTTGCATCATCATGGGGGCCTTCTCTATAAGCATGGCTTTGATGGCATTCTCTTATGATTCCTCATGAGTTCTAAAATCCTTATACCATTAAGGAAGTTCATGATGGCATATGTGGAGGTCACTTCAATGGCCCTGTTATTATTAAACGTATTCTTCACTTAGGCTATTACTGGCTGACCCTTAACCATGATTGTTGCGACTACATCAAACATTGTGTAAAATGCCAACAATAAACCAATCTTCATCATACACCCAATCCACGACTTACGGTTTCCCGTGACCTTTGGCCCTTCTCTCAATGGGGTTTGGATCTTGTCGGAGAGATCAACCCCCATTCTTCCCAATGACATCAATGGATCATTACCGCTACCAAATACTACAAAAATGGGTGGAGGCTATACCACTCATCTCCATGAAAGACAATAAAATATGTGATTTCATCAATCACCGCATCATTTGTCACTTTGGTGTTCCTCATCACCTCATCACTAAAAATGGAAAACAATTCAAAAACAAAACATTGCAAAACTTTGTGACACCTTTGGTATTCAGTTAAGTTTCTCCTCACCTTATTACCCATAGACCAATGGCCAAGTCGAATCCACTAACAAAACCTTAAAAAAATTCTCATGAATGTGGTTAACGATAATTAGAAGGACCGGCATACACACATTCCTTTTTCCTTGTGGGAATACCGCACTATTATCTGTACTTCCACTATTGCCACACCATTTTCTCTAGTCTACGGTACTGAGGTTGTTCTACCCCTCAAAGTCTAGATTCCCTCACTCCACATTTCTCTCCATGACATGATCAACGATGATGAATTTAATCAAGACCGTTTAGCATAACTAGATTTATTAGATGAACACCGTATTAACACTCTTGACCACCTCCATGTTTACCAAAAACATATCAAACTTGCCTATGAAAAACGTGTCCATGAACAAATCTTCCAAGTCAGTGACCTTGTCCTAAAATAAAATCAACATGTAGCCAAAGAAGAAAAAAGTAAACAAGGAAAATTTACTCCTAATTTTCTTGGACCATACATCGTGACTCATACTTATGGATCTAATGCTTATCGTTTATCTTCACTTGATGGTAAACCTAAACCCGAGCCCTTAATGTCTTACATCTTTGACCATTCTACTATTGACTTTTGGTCTTACATCACTTTTTATCTCTTTCCATGCTCTCGTCCCTTGAGCGATCTCCACTTCTTGCACCTCACCAATGATTAAACAAGAATTTCGTGAGTACACTGTCACTTGTTATCTTCTCTTGAATATGTGTACCACAACGCTACACATAGCATGATTCTCATGGATAATTTTCATCTACCTTTAGATGAGATCCCATGGTTGTTTCACCCTACTATCTAAACAAGAATCCTATTCCTCACTTTGTTCTTGTCCATGACTTCAAAAATCCCTCACATGGGATCTAGCTCCTTGAGTCAAACTTCTAATAAAAAGACGACTCCCTCAAATGGACATCTTCCTCTCGGAAATTACTGCTATAAATAGACTACTCCCTCAAAGGAAAACTATGTACAACTCTTTCAAAAAAAAGGGGGTAAAAGAATTTGAAGCTTCCGCATCGATCAGCTTCATGAAGACCTCAAGGAGTTAATTTCCTCATCCCATATAGACTTCTCGCATCGATCAGTCTATCTCAAATACAAGTCAAAATAGAAGACTTTTAGTCATGGACTTACCCATTGTGACCTGGATCTCTTTCCCGAAGAGCATGCTACCACATATCATATAAAACTTAACCACCTTTCACCCCTCTCACCATTCATACTCCCATTTTCCTACCGCCTCAAGGGACCTCTTGGAATGGTGACATTTGGTGATCATGTGACTACTTTTCACCCTTAGAACAATCAATCATGTAATGTCTTTAGGGTCTTACGTTCATCACCTTCTCCAAGGTATGACCTACTCTCTATGATCCTAACCAATCAGGTGGCTTTCTCACCTCCTCTTATCTTTTAACCTTTTTTATTACATATTGATTACCTTATCTAGGACTTGGTCCTCGACGCTTACCTTTGGGGTAATCTTCTTCTTTTGTCATAATTGACATCACCTATACCATTTTTCCTATAACCCACTCACACCTAACAGACCTAAACCCATCATGCCTAACACCTACCAGCTCATTTTCATACCTCCTCATATTCTTCCCTAGCTTATGGGAGAACTACATTGGCTTGAGGTCCCTTTTTACCGAGATTATATAGGAAGCACTCCGAGGGTAGGGGCCCTTGGGGTTAGCTCGGCCACTCTCTACCATAACCAATTCATCTTTCATCTTCTTAAATCACATTTTGCCCCTACATAGTTTCCTTTTTATATCACAGAATTGGAAATTAAACCAAACAAACAACAAGTTGTTTAACATTTTTATCATCATCACAACATTCATTTATTATGACTTCAATTTCTCTATTATCATCATGCATATATTATAAAACATCTTCAACATGACCCATATCATCATTCATTGTACAAATTAATGAATCACAACTTCAACTAATTTAAACACAACCATGCCTAAACCAACCTGACTCAACCATGCCTATGACCTGACTTGATCCATGCCTAAGACCTGACTCCATCATGCCTAACTCACCTAGTTTCCATCCATATCACAACAAAAAATTAAAAGTCTCATCAAAACACCAACAAATCAAGCATCTCATGTATCTCATCATATAAATAAATATATGTGTCTCAATACAATATGCACGAATATCCCATCATGTCTATCTCAAACAAATCATCAAAACATAGGTGATACTCAATGCAAAATGTCATTGGCATGCAAAGCTAGTCTCATATGAAATAAAATAATAAAATAAAACAAAATATCTTTGCACGTAGGCGGTATATGCTCAAAATATACAAAAACTCTCATACATCCTCACTCTCTTCAGAACACGTAGGTTGGTATGTGATCAAAATATATCCTCTATAACAATATCTCGGCACGCAAGCTGGTATATATCAAAAACTCAAAACTATGTCAAAAATTAGGAGCCATATATCAAGCACCCTCTTGGTGGACATCCTCCATATCGGTATCACCTGTCCCCTCCACCGCCTCGGCCCCTGTCTGGTGACCTGCTAATATCTCCCCACCCATCATAGGTGGTGGCTAGGTCCCTACTGGCGCATCACCTAGAGCTGGTCTCCATGAGATGGTGGCCTCTCCTTGATCTTATCTCGAGCTCGATGGCCCCCTATGCTCTCTACACTGTGAGTGTGGGATCTCATCCTCTCACTCGAGGCCTACTATGCCCTATACTCTCCATAGGATAGAAAGTCTATCCCACCACCATCAATTGATCCTAGTAGTATCTCGGCCTCACCTAGGGCATCCTGTAACCTGGATATGGGCACATTCATTTGCAGCCCCATAGGCCTCAACCCCTATACCTATCCCACAGGACCCCGTCCCCACCCCTTCCTATGAATTGGGACCCTATCCCGGTGCCTATGGTGGTGCCATCGGCCCCTACCCCTATGCCTCGTGCTATAACCAAGTAGCCCCAGTAACCCTATCACCTGTGCCTGTAGGGCAGCCACCGGACCATCATCTCCATCTCCATCTCCATCCCCTCCTGGGCCATCTGGGCCTGAAGACTAGCCACCTGTAAATGTAACTCAGCCACCTCCACCTCTAAGCTAGAAAGCTATGTCTGCACCATACCCAACTAGGTAATCAGTGTCACCACCTACCCCTATAGGGCATCCCTCTGCACCGTGATGGTGGCTAGAGTCGGTTGCCATGGCCTAGGTAGCATGAGATCATAAATGACCTTCCCACCACTGTCTATATCTATCTATGACCCCAAAGATCATCAATATTCCAGTCTCATCGCCTACTCCTCCTACCCTTTGGGCACTTTCGGCTATGGTAGAGGTAAGGTCCTCTCCACGTCATCTCTCTTGTACTATGGGAAGGGCGAAGGTATGTCCTATAGTAGCCCAAACTACCACCTATCTCTGTCAATCAGGATCATCTCATGCTCCCCAACACGGCGAACTCCGTATTGATCTCGTGAGCCATTGCAGCCCATCTATCTCATCACGCATATGCCTATATGATGGGAAGCCCACATATGGCCTCTAAATGATATCCACCCCAGAAAACCCCTCCAATAGTCACTTGAAGTATGCTACATCATCTGTAGCCATATCTGATCTCTACTCTCCAATAGATGGCACCCATCGTATATACCCCACTCGTACAAAGCTTGGCGGAAAGACATTGACCAGGGGCATACCCACTGGATGCACACAAACAATGTGCTCATATGCCCAGCAGTGAAGTAGAAAGGTACAACATATGCTGAACCTGCGTAGATTCCCATACACCCACATCTCTCTATATAGCTACACTAGGAATGTTGGTGCCCACGTAAAGCGGGTCTGATCTATCACCATGTCATGGAGTACCCCCATCAATGATATGGGAAACCACCCACCCTCTGCATCTGGAAGTGCAAAGAAACACATTTCCTCCATCAATAAAACTACTAGCCTTGTCTCCTCTGGATGGGATAGGTGCATCTCTACATAGCTCAAGCTGGCACTATGGAATGTCAGCTCGGCCATCCCCTCTCCAAATAGTGTTAGCATCAACTCCTTCAAGGCCTCGAAGGAGATTGAATATACTTGTGTACCTAATATGGGTAGCCACAGAATCTTGAACACATCCTCCAGGGTGACTGTAATCTCAACCGTCGGTAGGTGGAACGTGTTGGTCATAGAATCCCATCTATCGATGAGAGCAACCATCATACTCGGCTGCCGGACTACATGTCAGAAAGCATCGACTCCACTCGGGCCCACATCCTCCACATGTTGTAACTCCTCAAAGGGGTCACTATACTATGAACTATCACGAGCAGGGGTGGAACCTGTCTCGCATGCATAGCTGATCTCTCCCCTACATCCAATACAAACAAAAATTAATCTACATTTATCATACCCATACTCACCCACTATCATTTTCCCGCACCCTATTTTCCCCTACCCATCTCAACCACCCAACCTGTGGCACTTTTGGCCACTTACTCTCCAAAACTCAACTGTTCCAGTTCTTTCTAACCGACCCCGATCACCCCTAAACCAACATCATTCACCCATTTTGTGACCGATACCAGTTTAACCCTACTGGTGCTAGCTAAACCCGATCGACACCTTTGGTCACTATCGTGGTGAAACCCGTGACCCCAAACCCTCCCTTCTCACAAACTTACCACCCCGAAACTTCTACCCACCCAACATCACCTACAAATTCCCTACACCTCATACCTTCCCCTCTTCTCCCAGTTATCTCTCTCCCAGCTCCTATTTTACGTAATTTAACCTCCCGTTTCCAAATTTTATTTTCCCCCACCCAAAACGAAAACCAAAAACCCAATTTGCTAAATCACCTAATCTATCTAACAAAATAGAACAAGATTTGGATGCTTACCTCATCATGTTTTCGTCGCCATGGTGGCACGTCGGGCCGCTACACCAATGGCCCACCTGATCCCTCTTCAGCCTCTGCCATCACCAAATTGCTATCTGCACCTCCACCCAATCAAATCAAAACACACCGATCCCATGGATCCACCTCTCAAAACCAATCACCCACCATTTGGCTCGCCAACCCAACTCTCTATTCCTTCTAGAAACTTTTTTACCTTTTTCTCTCTCTCGTGTCATTTTTCCAATTCACAAGAAGATAAATGAATAACAAAAAATGCAGATTTTTTTTTATTTTTATAATAAACCCAACCTAACTCGATTTGGTTTTACTTCTACCGACCGACATCGATTGTGTACCCTACCTTACCATGATCGGTTACCCTATAACGGCATCTATTACCCTTGACCAAAGACTGGTCACCCTCTCCTACACATTTCCCTAAATTTTACTATATTCCCTTGCCCATCACTCTTTTTTTCCTCACCCAACGCTCACCCCGACCACTCCCCTTACCCTCCTAGCCTAAACACTTACTATCTCACCTCGTCCTCCTTTGGGGACTTGTTATTTTACCCATACATTGTCCCTACCCGTGCTTTGTGACCTATATTTTTAGACTGCAACATCACTAGTGACCTTTGACCCCATGTGTTCACTATACCTTACGGCCTTGTTACTTTTGTTGATTGACCTAATGACCTTACCTTACCTCTTGTCATGACTATTTATCCTGACCCTACCTTTGGTGTACCGGAACACACCTAAACGTCCTTGCACCTCACCTATGTCATGTTTCTTAACCATATCCTATACCTTGGATACCAGAATCACTTCAACATTGTTTGGTTAAACCTATCGACCTTAGACAATGTAGAGTTTGCATGTTCTTCAACCGGTACCGTGATGCGCTTTATACATGTGTGTGTATTTGACTGTTGCTACCTTTGACCTTGACCCATTACCTAGATTACTCGAGTAGACTTTTCTCCTTTTTCCCCTATTACCCACCTTCCTTTTCATCACATTTACCTTTTATCAAACCACTCACCAATTATGACTTCGCCTCACGGTTCTGGTTTAAGGGGGATCACCTTCACCCACACATGGGGCAACCACATCTTATTTTTGTCAGATCACTTACCAATACAAACAATGCAACAAGAAGGGGGAAAATGTAGAAACCAAAATTAGGTCACACTTCCCTTTGGTCCCTCGACAAATAAACACTTTCATCACATTCACCTAGCCATGGCCCCCTTCACCCCACTATAATATTAATTTAATTATTTAAATTAAATTAATTCATTATCCTCACCATATTTATTATTTAAATCTCCTAATTGGGATAATGCCCACATATCCACCTCATCTAGCCACCTCACCCTAAGACCTATTCTTAGTAAGTTGCCATAACTAACTAAGACCTACCCAAACCCTAAAAATCAATGCCTACATTCCCTTTAACCACATTCTCGCATGCTTAAAAGAAGCTTCCATCCTAATCCGTGGGGCCAACACATGAGATCCCATAAAATCAAGGGGATCTTCCCATTTTAGTAAACCTATGAAATCCCACTCTAACCGATGCCACTTAATCTAGAAGCATGGTCAGTCACCTTTTAACCCCAAAACAACCTTATTTTCGAGGTTGGTAGATTCCTGAGAGATATCACATCTTTTGAGAACAAGTTTCGGGAGAATATGCATGCAAAGAAGGAGATCAAGCATTTTATCTTACACAGACATCCAACATTCATCCAGTAACCATCCGACACTCACCCCAACACAGATTTGATCCAATCCAGTAAGAAGGAGAGAACATACAACCCATGCAAGAGCTCCCCAATGTTTGATGTGCCTCTACAACATTTAGCCTCTTATCAACACCTTCATTCCTCACTCATAGACATTCCAGAGCCAGATTCCAAGTAAGTAGAACATTTTACTCCTCTGGTTCACTCATTTCATCATTTTATTTTCATTCTTTGTTCTCCTAGCCACCCATTGACCTCCATTAATACTCACCCCTCCATATCCCTATTAAAACCTCACCAAATCCCATCCAAAAAACTTAATACCTCATTCGACCAAACTAGTCCTTGGTGTAGTCATAAGGGAGATCTAAAGCTCATTCTCGTGACATTCCCAGATCCTACAATAAGCGCTTTGGTTCTCCCAAATTGGCATCACCACCCTTAACCGGAATCAATCTCTCGTATTTACCAATATAACCTGTAACAAAGATAACCTACCCACCTATTCTCACATCATCCTTAATAACTCGCGACTTTCCTAAGACCTCTCTGTCGGACTGCCGCAGAGACCCGTAACCAATTACTTGACCTTCGGATCTTATTTTAATCTAGCATGTTATATTAGATCTTTCTTATTGTGTTTTAAATGAGATACCTCAATCATTTTAACTACAATAGGATTTACTTTATTACCAAAGCATTAAATTATTTTAAACAGGATCGACAGATGTCTAGGAAGTATCACACTTCCAAGATCTAGCACACGCTAGGTAGTTCATTTCATATATTGTTTAACTCTTTCTAGTGGTCTTGTGTTTCAGTTTCGGGTAGTTCCTCCTAGTTAAAAGGAATCTCTCACGATCAAATGTGGATTCAAAATTCATACGCGTGTAACAACCTATCTACCAAAGCATTTCAAATGTATTCCTCCTATGCCTATTACCCTATCTCTGCTTTTTGTCACTTTCAACATCTAAGAATCGGGTGAAACACTTTGATCGTGTGATCGTTGACAACTTATTCTAGGTAGGATGTTGTTTAAGAAAATGTATAAATTATTTTATGTGGTTTGGTTTAGATAAGAGAGTGTTCACTATGATTCAATTATTCAACCATTAGTTGGGCATGAATTCTAGTGTATAGGTTGCCCAAAATATTTAAATGAGCTAAAGATGCAACACTCAGAAATGATATGCAAGTATTTTAGACCCAAATCCAAAATGACATTCGATGAAAGCAATGATGAATAGGAAAGAATATTTATTTCACTAATGCAATACAAAAATGAAAAGAATGATTCTTTTTAATCCAAAATACGAGTTTCAATGAGACAAATAGAAGAGGGAGAATGTTCCAAAGGAGATAATTTAATGTGAATGCTTTCAAAGGGAAATAGACACACAATTTTCACCTAGGAATGAATAATGAAAAAGAAATTTGGATGGGTCCCACTAGCCATGCCAAAATGTTTCACTAAATTGTTGTATGATAAAGAAGATAAGGTAAAAAGTTAAGGAGGAATACCTATTATTATGTTGGTCGAAGGTTGAGTGTGCGTGTTTCTAATTTCCGATCCAAGTTAATTGTGTGAGATTCCTTTTGGCTATGAGGAACTACCTGTAATACAAAGCAAGACCACAAGATATAGTTAATAGCAAAAGTTAGTGGACTTCCTAACGTGAGCTAGATCCAGGAAGTGTGATACTTCCTTGATAGTTGTCAATCCACTGATATATAACTCAATATAAAATAACTAAACATGCAAATAAAAGAATCTAATGCTAGTGTTCTGATTTAGGTGTCTCAGACTACTATCCATGTCAATCTAATTAAATGCTTGATAACTACACTAATGAAGGTCTTGGGTCAGGTTTGTAGGTTGGGTAGGTGGTCTCGAGGGTCACGAGACGAAGTCTGGTAAGTTTTGAATAAGTTTGGGTTGATTTTGGGTGCCTAGAAAGCTTTTTAGTCTAAGAAAGTTTTACCGAAGCTCAAAGACCAACACCAAGTAGGGTGATTGATGTCGATACAGGTATGAATGATGATGGTTTAGGATGACCAATATTGGTTATTGTGGGAAATGGAAGAATGTCAAAAGTGGGTGTCTAGGCTCTCTCTATGTCTACACAAAGAGTTAGGAAGGTCTGTTATGAGGTTGTAGGTGGGGTATCAGGTTTGGGTGAGGTTTTGTGAGGTTTTGGTGAGATATGGGGTAAGTTTGGGTAGACTAAGGGTTGATTGGGCCTAGGGAACCAACACTACGATTGATATCATTTGAAGGGGAAATCGATGATGAGCTTAAGATGATGGCGCTGTAGGAGAAATTTGGAGGTAATTACATAACAATAGTTTTGGAATTATTTTTGCTTGTACATAGGATGAAGGGAGAATGGTTTGGTTCATAATAATACTAAGGAGACTTGGGAATGCATAGAGGTTAAGTATGGAGATCCTGGAAGGCCGTGGGTGGTTAGATGGGTGGATTGGTAAGAAGGTGGGGATGGAGGAATGCAAGAAGAAAAAGATGAAATAACAAAAGGTAATGAACCAACTCTTTAAGAAAGTATAAAATGATGAAAATAAAATACACTTACTTACATCTGTAGGTATGGTAAGTGAAGGATGGTAGTGGTTGATCTGTGAAAAAAATTGTGGTCAATTTCATAGAAATCCTTCTACGAGTGTTCCTATGAATATTCCAATGGCTTGGGATAAGCATCTGATGCTTGCTTGGGCATGTGGTTAATTATATCCCATCATTTAGATGATGAGAAGTGTATGGTTCATGCTTCAATGCAATAGAACTCTCTGAACTCAAAAATTACCAACCTAGGTAAAGAACTCACAAAGGGTATATAAGGTAACTAGCGACAGTTAAGATGATCGACATTCGTTAAGGGATAACCAATGTTGGTTAAGGTAGGAAATCCTAGGTTTACCAAAAGTAGGCAAATCATTACTATTTTGACATGCTCTTGATTTCCAATCTAGGTCCAAGTGATGGTTAGCACTTAGATAAGTGGGAGTGTTTTTGGAGAAGGAATAAGACTTTAATTTTAGGGTTAGACTAATTCACAATTGGTGGGATAAGTAAGGACCTAATATTAATTGATTATTTAATAGGATGATAATAATTCCATGGCGAGGTGTCTAGGTAATGTGTAAATTAACTTAATTAACTTAATTAAATTAATTAATAATGTGAGGATGAACATTAATTCAATTGTAAGTAATTCAATTAATACAAATGCGGGGGTAAAGGGGTAATGGTTAGGTGACCACGTTATGTTGATTGATTCAAGGGGACCAAGGGGAGTGTGACCCAAATTTGGTGTCTAAAACATGATGTAGGGTAAATCTAGCTAGAAATGGGTTGAGAAAATCATCGAGCAAGGAAATTTATTGTTTCCCAATGTCATTTCTCTCATCAAGTTTATCCTTGTAACTTTGTCAAAATTGAAAGAAGGAAAGGAGGAGTTTGCAAAATAGGTCAATCATTTGGATGAGATGTTCCCATTGATATCTAAGATAATCTCCTTTGAATCTTACACCCTCATAAGTAAGAGTGTGTTTACATTTGCTGAAGATAACTCCTCCGGTGTTTGGATCCACGTCATGGATGTGAAATATGTGATGCTCAAAAAGTATTTTTCCACGTTATACTCTTGTGGACAGCATACCTTTGAGATATTAAAAAATCTCTATAATTATGTTCAGAGGCTTGATTTCCCCTCACTCACTAAATAATTATCATAAGAAGAACTCATTGTCTCGTTCCAAGAGCTGATTAAGAAAGAGGAAGGTAAGTCTCTCCCCTTCATTAAAGACAAATTAGAGTCCGTGACTAATATCACAAGTTCATTGCTGAAATTGAAATGGATCATGAAGAATGGATTAATTAATGTAAGAGGATCAATGATGTCCTGAATACATGGAAAAAGGTGTTGGGTTACATTTACATTCATGAAGAAGAAAATTTGAAACTTGTGATAGCTCAATTTACCAAAGAATTATGATTAAGCTAAAATTTGAAATAGGAGCCTAATATGACGCTATTATAACAAAAGAAATAGATATGCAATGAACTACAAGAAATAACCAAAGAAAACTAAGCAATAAAATATGAAACCCAGTTGTAAAGAGGAGAATAAGGTACTCAACTAATTTGTAGTGATATCTGGACTATATTAGAGTGGTAACCAGTTAAAAAGAATGGTAGGAGCATCACATCGAGCCCGAAAAAATGTAGATATGGAAAAACATGATGGATTGGGGTACTGAGAGGGACACAGGCACCCATGGGCACCCTAGGCATGTTTCGGGTGCTTGGGTTTATGTAAAATCTCAAAAAACTTCCTCTAAGGTGTTGTAAGGTGTTCACCTTTAATATCCTTTTGTCACCCGAGGTCACACCAAGATCACTGACGTCACTAGAAACCTGCAATAAATTATGAACCTACAAAACCATCAAATAGACATCAAATCCTAAAAAGAAAGATGTAAAATGAGGGTTGGATCTGTCTTTTCCTATCATAATGTTGAACTTAATACTTAACACTATGCTACATCTTATACCTAATGTAGTACTATGTGTGTGTGTTTGGAATTTTTCCCTAGGTGGCTCTCATTCCAGTTGCACTTGATAGCAAGCAAGTAGATAAATGTAAATAAATGTAATATATGTGTGCATGGAATAGAATGAAATTCCCTCCTATGAATTGTATATAGAATAACAAGCCCTTGTTTCCCTTATGATGGTGCTAGATGGATGCAATGAAGCTCTTAGATGCCTTGATAGATGCAACCTTAGGTGGTGATAGCTAATGCTTAGTGTTTTGTCCTTTATTATGATCACATAAATTTATATTTATATGATTCCTTTTCTTGAATTTCATAATTAACCCTGAAAAGAAAGAATACCAAAAATATAAGATGTTCTAATAGATAAAAAGGACCCAAAAGTGTGAGTAAAGTACAAAGGGGTCGGGGGTACCCAAAAGGAATGAGGGTGCAAATCGGCATCTTGGATGGGCGCTAGTGTCCAGGATGATAAAATCTAGATTATAAAAAGATACACTAAACAAGCAAGAGTGCAAGACCGAAAGGAGCAACAAAAGAAAAGAAAGGGCCAAAGACATGGTTTAATTAGTAATTTTCTTACTTAGGAATCATATGAATAGTAGTATGTGATGAGGACTAGATAATTACCCAAAGTGCATGATTTTGTGTCTACATTTTCCCCACTTTATGTTGGTGAGAAGAAGGCTCGGTAATATAAAGTAGATAGATATGCATACCGATAACCATGTAAATTTCGACTACATCATGCCGAGGGTGAAAAAATTGTGGAGTGATAAAAATGTGAAGCATGGATGTTGAGGAGGAGAAATCGTAAAAGTGATGATTAAAATGAAAATATGGCACAAACGCATGTGTAGATGTCATGATGTACATGTTGTTGATGTTGATGTGGATTTTTTTGTGATGATGTTGACTATTGCTTCTATACGAAAGAAAATGAACATGTGACCTTCTTTCACACTCGACCCGTGAGGTCATGTCGCCTGAGCACCCAATGTTGAATGTGTGGATAACTAACTATAGGAGGATTAGTGACTAAGATATGGTAGTGTGATCTCTGGTAGCTGAATTGGAAAAGGGAATACTTAGAGGCTCGAATGGGTAGCATAAATTCCTTATGGTTTGTTTGCTTTAATTGGATCTAAGTGTTGATCTAATTTATAGTGTCCAAATTAACTTATCTGAAAATAACAATCTATATTGTTGCTAAAGGGAAATTAATCTAAAAAATCACAAAAATAAAATATTACAATCACTAAAACTATATTCTAAATAATTAAAATATTTCTTCACTAAAACTAAACAAGAAAGATAACCCGGTGTGGTGATTCTCCTGTCTTAAGTGTGTTGAAACTAAACTAATTTTTTTAAAAATAACATTTCTAAATGATCTATGATTTGTAGACAACCTCCTATAAATATTCTCTCCTTTACATCCACAGGATGGGAAGAAGAGGATTTGTCACCGAGGGGATTGTTATGAAGCATTCAAACCCTCTTGTAAATTAACTAATAACTTGTAAATGAAAGGAAATTAATTTCTACTCTATTTGATATGATGTAACAATGATAAATTTTAGGAATGAAGGAAATAAAACAACAAATCCAACCTGGAGTTAAGAGAACAAAAATGAATGGATGTGTAGTAATTTTCCCCTCAATTTGTTCCTTTTCTTCTTTGTGTGTTCATATGAGTCCAAGGGATTAGGAATGTAAGAACATCAGCAAGAGAAGGAACTTGAGTAGTGGTAGCATGAAGGTAGTCTAGTTGCAATGTAAGTAGAAGAGAGATAACACAATAGATTTGAGCTTGGTTATACAATTCCTAGTAGGATTATGGTAGCAATACTATGCAGATACAAAAATTCTCGGGCCATTTGATTGAATACAAGCATTGAATATATAAGAATAGGGATCGGGATGTGCCTTCATGCATAAGGCAAGAAGAGGCAGTTCCAACTAACTAAATCTATTTTAAAATAGAAGAGGGAAGGAAATCTTAGCAATCAAGACTATTTTTAGGGAGTTTTGTCCACAAACGCACCCTAAAAGTGAATTTAAGTAACACATCACATGTTTAAAACACATATGATGAATCATGGAAAAAGCGGTTAGGACCGCTACCATGCCTGGTGGCGCTTTGTAACCACCACCAAGCAGGGTGTGATCCTAGCATTAAATGCCAAAACATGCACAAAATGAAGTGAGAAGCTAGAAAAAGCATGGAAAATCTAAGTAAAGGAATCTAGGCTACAAATATACATAGTAAATGGGTTTAGGAGCTCGAACATCTTCTCGAAAGGATATGAATAACCATTGGGGACTTTTGTAATCTGTTTTTCGACAATGTAGACATACAAATTTGGGTGCATACATATTACCCCCTCGGAGAAGCGTCTTAGCCATGAAAAGGTGTAAAATGTAGAGTCCAAGTATGATGTTCCGAAATGGGGACTTTGAATCTATACCCGACACACCCGTGTGTCGAAACATCACCATCCAAGCTCCCGCTACTGCAAGAAGAAGAGAAGACTCAACCGCATATTTATAAAATATCGAAAAATAAACACTAGATCAAAATAAAAAGAACTTACCTTTTGTGCAAGGATATAGAGATATACCTATACCAACGCTCCAACCTTGGGAACACATATACTCAAAAAGAGCTCAAAACAACATATATATATCAGAACAAACTCATTTTCCAATTCATTTACATTTTTTCGATTTGGTGATTTTGGAGCTCTAGACCCACGATGACCTTTTTACAAGAGTACAAATTGAAACAACCGTTACAAGATCTTGATCATGCCTCTATGAGCGGGAGATTGACCTACACAGTCTAAGGTTAGTTTTTTTTCACTTTTATGTTTTTAAACATAAAATGTAAAAATGTTGAAAATTTTACCTAAGGGGATCATTTTCACAATTTCTTGTCTTAAATGAGTCTCTAAGAGGTTGCCCATAGGGCAAGATTTTATTTTGTCCAAAATGGTTTCTTTTTTCTATTTTTGATTGTTTTCTAGGGTTAAAACGTGTTTGGAAATTTTTCTAGGACCATTGCCCTAGTGGTGGTCATGGGACCGCCACCCTCCACTAGGAGGTGGTTCAATAGAATGACCAAACTATAGGCTAACTTGTTTTTTTTTGGATTTTTGATGTTTTGTCATGTTTTTGGTGAGCTTATCCTTTGATATATGTTACTAACTTGCTCTTTTTCTATGTTTTGGTGGATGCAGGAGGAATACATCTGTTGGAGTCATGAGAGGGAGTGTGATTAGCTCCTAGGGATTTTAGACCAGCTGACTTAGGATGAGACAAATATTCTCCAGAGGGAAGGGATTTGGAGGATTACACGGGTGCCCCATGTCACTCCTACTAGTCACATACTTGTGTGACTTATTTTCTTACCAAAATGTAGACCAAAACAATTTCGGTCTGTAGGGTGCTAGGGGTGAGTGGACTATCACCCTGGAGGATGTATACCACATTCTTAGGCTTCCGATACTCGAGAGGACACATACATAGAGGATTTCATTGTTTCATTTGGCTCAAAGAAGGGGATAAAGGTATGTTCTATTGCCACTACTCCTATCCCCATCATTCACAGAGCCATCATGGGTATCTTTTCCTCACGATTGATCGGGGACAAGGGAGGTGACACTCTCCTTTACTATTGGGCTCCTATTATTACACAGATTGAGGGGAATAGCTGCATATATGCCTGGGGAGTAGACATCCTAGGGACTACCTATCATGACAGATACAAGGTAGTCAAGTTATAGGAATAGTCTTTAAGCCACCCCACATTGGTTATGAGCTAGGTGTACGAGTGGATCATCCCCTATGAGAGGGGAGTTCTAGACAGGATCCGAGGGCCATCAAGGCCACTAGGTAGACAGGGATGACATTCCTTAGAGTGTCACATCAGCCATTGGCTTCTTTGACTTCAACAGACATGGTGGCTACCCCATACTAGGATATAGGGGTTGTGGGGACGGAGGGGACAACAATGGAAGTTAGTCGACAGGACATGAAAGCTTGAGATTCACCCATTTGGAAAAGTTCCTTAGCAGCTTTCCCTCCCTTATGTAGATATGCTTCCTCAAATGGCACCAATATACATGACCATTTAGGAGGCCCGAGAAGGGCCCTAGAGGGGATCATGGATGGACTGTGGTTACTCCATATATGCATATTACGATTAGGCATGTGGTTAGTTCCCGATGAGTAGCTAGTGCCCCTCAAGCACCTTTACTTCAGATTACGGCTGCTCCCATTCGTAGTGGAGAGGAGGATGAGCCCATTGATGTAGACTCCAAATCTAAGGAGTACACAGGAGATGAGATCGAGGAGGATTCATTTGGAGAGGAGATGGGGATGAGGGGTTAGGTGGTGAGACCTGGAAAGGAAACCCATATGGAGGAGGAGGAGAGTGACCCTAAGTGGCATGACACTCAGGATATGCTGAGAGTAGCACAGGAGGAAGTGAGTGTGAAGAGAGAGACCTTGGTCTTAGAGGGACCACTTCCTCGAGATGGAGAGGGAGATGATGATTCCGTGATAGGAAAACGTCTCACCTCTAGATTTGGGGAGGCCCACACCACCACCACTAGCTGCAACAACAGCCACTAACCCTACTTGGATGCCTGGAGATCCAAGTATGTTGATACTCTTCCCTTGACTTTGTTAGTTGGTATTTATTTTTTGTTTTTTTGTAATTTTCTAACTTGTCATTTCTTCTTATTTTCTTTCTTATAATGCCCGTAGAGGAATGGTGAGAGATTATTTGATGGGTGTGCATAGACAACCTATTTAGCCCCTCGGGAAGACTCCGAGTTGGTGACTAAGGATTCAAAGCTAACCTCTTAAAGTGTGACAGACATACCGATTTGTTTACACTGTCTGGAGAGTATCGGAAGTGATGACCTCTCTTCATACTCAGGTTGATAGGTATGAGGTAGCCGAGAGATTGATGAGGTGGAGTCTCTCTTATAGTGAGACCATGGCCAGAACCACCACCAAAATAACTCACACCATTCAATTCATTTTCATCATCATAGCCATAGTAGGAGTCCTAGACGTGGTCGTGCACCTTTCGAGGGATCCCAAAGGGATTGACAAGAAACTAGGTATTTTATTTCTTTGTTATTATTTTGTTGAGCATTATATGATTTTTTGTATATTTCCATCTCATTGAGATCATTTTCACCACACCTAGTGTGTGATGGCATTATACACAAAACACAAATTATTATGATATATACGACTATGTTGTTCATGTGTACTCTAGATGTTCGAACTTCCACTTTTATATGCTTTTTTAGAATGTATGTAGTGGATATGAATACTAATGAGAATGATTTCTTTTTTCTTTTTTAAATGATGATATTTGATGATGCAATCACATTGTAATGTTGAACTTTAGTTTCTCTAAGAAACGTTTGGTACTTCGTATTGTGTGAAAAATGGTGATACAATGGCATCATAAGTGAATGAAATTTCCCATTCCTAACTCCACATAACTAGTAAGATGCAAGGGCTCAACACCAAGAAATATAATGGGAGAAAGTTATGGAAATTTGGTGGATGGTAATGATGAGAGAAAGAAAAGGATTTGATAAAACCAAATTGAGACACTACAACATCACTCTACTAAATTTTTCTTCATTTTTTAGAACGTGAATTGCTTTCTAGTTTATCTAGACTTAGATCCGTAGATGGCCACTTGGTTGACAAAATCTGGTTTTGAGGTTTTAAAATCTTTTGGAATTTTAGACATCTAATCACTTTGTTTTGATTTATGACTTCACAATATTTCAATGAACTATTTCTAACTTTCAAGTTTGTCTAAGAGACCTCCTACACCTTGCCCCATTCTATCAGTAGGAAGTATGAGCTCATCACCATGGGAAAGGCATAGGTGAGTAAGGGAATTCCTCTTATTTTCCAACCCTACATCACTAGGAAGAGACGTAGGCTCAACATCGAAGGTTGGTACAATAAACAAAAGTGTAAAATAAAAACTTTCTATGGATTTGCATTTGAATTATTTATCTAGGATTTTTTTTTAGAATGTTATTATTTCCAAAGAGATGTTTTATGTGATAGATGCGACACCATGAAGCTTTGAGAAAATACTATAGGTAAAGACACCTAACCTAGAAGAAATCATGAGTAGAACCAAGTATGCAAACCTTGGTATGGTTACTTCACAAATATTTGTCTTATCTTACTTAAATTGATGTAATGATTCAGAAATAATTGATGACACTGAAGATATTTATAGATACATGATTTGAATGTTTTACAAATGTTTTTAGAACTTTTTAGGAGTCACTATGAGAATAAGTCCCTTGATCACAAATTTTACAAAATAAACCGGCGAGATGAAAATGCAAGGTTGATGCAAAGTAATGTACATATGAAAATTCTAATGGATCACATGCCATGATGGCTAAGGTGAAGAAAGTTGTTGAATATCAAATTATTCAACCCTAAAAGTACACAACACAGAACCTTGATACTCAAAATTTCCATTCTTTTGACAAGGGACTACCATTATGGGTTTAAACTTACAACCCCTACCTAGAAGTGTATGCGTCTAATTACTAAAATCATTTGTCTAAAATAGGCATTCCTGCACCTCTTTTCATGTTATTGAGACATGGTGTGTGGGTGAGGATGAGTAACCTTGTTTCTAATGTAGAGCATTATGTTTACTTGTGACATTTTGTTTAATGATGAGGCCTTTCCCCATGGATATGGAAATATTAGTCTTAGACACACATGGGTTAAAAATAGGGTTTAGAATATAAAAACCCTTAAAGATTGTTTTGATGGGCATCATTTCAATCTAAAATTTCCTTCTTCATTTGTTAATTCTATCACGTTTACACCTAGACCTAGGTCATTGGGGAGGAGATGCTAAATCGAGAAGACTTCCCATCCCTAGTGGTTCAAATGGGAGGAATATCAGGTCGTCACTCTCTAAGAGTTTCATAATTCCTACTATGGTTTTACTAGACATGTTTTCCATGTATATTGATTTACCCCGATCTATTTTTTCCACCTCAAATGTTTTTGGTCGACAACTTCAACCTTCAAAGACACCCGGGGTGATCATGACTAACACTTTTGATGGAGGTGGTTTGTTTAATTGATTTGAAATAATTTCATACTCGTATGGACTCCTTTATTCTTATTGAGGTTTTCTAAGTGTATATAGAAGGGTTTAGGATCCCTTTGAGCGATACATAACTTTCCCAAATTGAGGAATCTAATCTCCTGGAACATGGTAGAAGGAATAGCCTTCATTCGATGAAACAAATATCTCCCAAGGATCATGTTATAACTTGTTTCCATATACATAATGTAAAACTCCATCAAGATGGTTTTTGGACCAAGCATGATTGGAAAAACTATGGTTCTAATTGAGGTTGTTCTAAGACTATCGTATCGTATCCCCGTAACGTGTTTCTTGTAGAGGAACAATTTGTCTCTCCATATCCCAAATTTTGTAAGAAAGAGAAGGGAACCACATTTATAGTAGGCCCATCATCAATCATGGCTCTCTTAATGTAATTTTATAAACCTAGGCTTATTAAAATAAGGCAGGATCACCTCTTCGGGATATTTCAGTGTCATATGACATCTTGTCTATATAAATAAAAAACCCAGTATCCCTATCATTCTATCCTGGATGATGTATGTTAAAGTCGATATGATTTATTTGAGTACTAGGAGGTGGCATAACATGGATTAGTGTTCCAATACCCAGTGCATTGAGTAATGCAGAATGATGCGTAGGTGAATTATTTAGCAAATCTAGAAACAAAATGTGAGAAAAGGTCTTGTTCAAATTTGATATTAAATCATAGGCTCCTACTAGTTTTAGGATTATAGGAATGTCATCCCATGGGAAGGAAAGAACAAGTGAGGGTTATGAAATGTACTCCTTCGTCTCGAGTTTTTACATTAATTTCAGGTCAAATTCTAGCTCAACTAATCCCAATATTTTTGTGTTATTATTTGAACCAAGGTTAGGAGCAACCCGAGAGTTATTGGAAGTTAAGGATTCATGGTCATTGGTTCCTTTAGGAATGCCTTTGTTTTTATTTTGTGAATTCACCTTGAAATTTTTAGGATGTGTAGGAGCGGATCTTAAAAGATGCTCACATTAAAATTCTAAGGAGCTACACTTCGTGGAAATTTAGATTGTGAGTTTATTTCAAAATTTTCTAGGAACATGTCTACAAAGAGTTGCCTTTGGTTTTGTAAAGTATTTGCAGAAATTTGTTGTAACCAGGAAAGTCTTATAGTCATGACCTTCAACCTTATGGAAACCACAATATAGGTTAGGGTCGTAATATATTTTGATAAATGTATTTTTTTTTTATTATAACCTCAGTTGTAGTTTTGAAATTGGTTGTTATAACCATGATTCGTTTCCCCTTGGCCAAATTTTTGATATTGGTTTGGGCCTTGGGTTTGATTTTGTTTTTGTGGTGGATGATTTACATTGACCGTGTTGATGATTACATAGTGTTAGGGTCTCTTTGATTTCCCAAGTTTTTGTTATGTTTATTGTTTCCATTGTTTGGAAAACAAACTTTCATGGCTTGATTAGTATCACTATTCATGGTATCACCATGATTGTGATTCACACCCTTAGGTCCTTGGTTGTTGGAAAAATTATTTTAACAATTTCCATTATTTTGATTTGGGGATACCAATTTTCCATTGGGACAATAGATCTTACACCCACTTTCTATAGTAGATTGTTCAATCAAGCACACCCTCCAACACTTCCTCGTAACTAAAGAAAGGAAAATTCTAGAATTCTTCCCTAGTCTCTCGATTGAGTGAGTGAAGGAAAAGATCAAAAAGTTCCATCTGGTCTATGTTGGGCACACTTGTAGAGGAATAGAGAACTTGATGCCATCTCTGGATGAAATGGGCACCGATTAATTTTTCTCCTATCTAATATGGAGGAACTCTCTAATCCTTGTACAAAAAAACTTATTCATGTCAAACGCTTTGATGAAATCAGAAAGAAGTTGTTTAAAGGAATGTATAGAAGCTTATGGAATACGGTAATACCAATCCAAGACAATTATTTTGAGATTCTTTGGAAATATATTAGCCACTACAACATCCCAAGGAATAAATTCCTTGATAGCAGTAGTGTAGGCATTTATATGAGCATTTAGGTCTTATATGGAGGAACTCTCTAATCCTTGTACACAAAAATATATTCATGTTAAATGCTTTGATGAACTCATAAACAAGTTATATAAAGGAATGTATAAAAGCTTCCGAATATAGTAATACCAATCCAACGCAATTATTTTGAGATTCTTTGGAATTACATTCACCACTACAACATCCCAAGAAAGCAATTCCCTGATAGTAGTAGTGTAGGCCTTTATATGAGCATTTAGGTCTCCTTCTCCCTTAGGTTTTGGAAGATTTGGAAATGGGCATGGAAGCTTGACACCACATATGGTTAAGTCAAGAGGCTCCTTTAAGTATTCAAAGTGTATGTTCCCATTATGTAAGTTTCCACCATTAAATATCCTTGATGAGGAGGTGGAGGAGGAGAATTTGGATAAGCTACATTATAAGTATTGACGGGAACATATGGGGTCCCTTGATATGGCATGTAGGGAGTAGGAATGGTATATGGGTCCATCTGGGGAGTTTTTGAATACATGTGCATATAAGGTGGGATAATACTAGGATATGGACTAACAAGCGTAAAACTAGGGAACATCACATTGCCTATTGTGGTGGCATTCAAGAACACATTTCCAGCCAGCCCTTGTGTAGGATAAGCTTGAGAAGGATGAGGACCCATCCCTAGTGTGTCTAACCCTATGAGAAGGTCACCTAGATTTGAATGAATTAGATAACCTTGTTGTACATGATATTACGTTGGTTTCTCATTGGAAGGGATGTATCCTTTATCGTTAACTAGATACCCGTGTTATGACCTCACCGCATATATTGGTTGTGAAGTATGCACACCTTTCTATTTTTCTAATCCTCCCTAATAAAGTAGAAATGAGATCATTGGGAGAGGATTGAGTCCCTTGTTGGGGTGCTTATGGCGTAGGGTTTGATTGAGTAGGCTCATGATACCCTATCATGAATTTTTCAATGTTATAATTTTGGTCTTCCTCTCGAAATAAGAATTTTAGGATAGGCATTTGAAATCTCAGAGGTTGTATCCTTCATTATATCCAAAGACTCATCTATTTGATAAAGAGGATTTACTATTCATGTAAATGTATCATCTTCTATTGATTGCATGGCAATGTGAGGTCTTAACAAGACTCTATGGTAACAACCTATTTTATTTGTGATAACAACGTGGTTTCATTGGGTTGATCGTATTGTGTGTTTAACGGTTGATTAACCTCCTTCATCCTTACATAGCTAATGGGGTTTGAAGTGTAACTACGGGATGTATGAAAATTGCTTATGTAATTTTCACCCCACCTCAAAAGAGAAGGAGAATGTTGTGGTTGCACATTGTTGTAATATATATCAGAGCCAAATGGCCCACCAAACTCTCTTCTAGACATATTTCTGAAAGTATAAAATACCTACCAAAATAGGGAAGAAATGGAAAGATGAGGTGTTAGAAATGAAAGAAAATAAACAAGAAGGAATTAATCCTTCATGTCAGGATCACCAATTTGTATGAAATAAAATTAACACGTGACCTTATTTCACACTTGACCCCGAGGTCATTCTCGGAGCAGCCAATGTTGAATGTGTGGATATCTAACTATAGGAGGATAAGTGACTAAAATCTGGTAGTGTGATCTCCTAGTAGCTAAATTGGAAATGTGGAGATTCGAGAGGCTATGAAGGGATAGTGTAAATTCCTTATGATTTATTTTCTTAACTTGGATCTAAATGTTGATCTAATTTATAGTGTCCAAATTAACTTATTTGAAAATAAAAATCTATATTATTCTTTGAAGGGAAACTAATCTAAACAAATCACAAAACTAAAATATTACAATCACAAACAACAATTTGCTTCTATTCTAAATAATTAAAATATTTCTACACTAAAACTAAACAAGCGATATAACTTGATGTGGTGATTCTCCTGTGTTAAGTGTGTTGAAAATAAACTAACTTAAAACAAGAACTATTCCAAATGATCTATGATTTGTAGAAAACCTCTTGTAGACGTTCTCTCCTTCGATCCACAGGATGCAAAGAATAGGATCTGTCACTAGGGATTTATATGAAAGATTCAAACCCTCTTAGAAATTAACTAATTACTTGCAAATGAAAGGAAATTAATTTCTACTCTATTTGATATGATGTAACAATGATAAATTGTAGGAATGAAGGAAATCAAACAACAAATCTAACCTAGAGTTTATAGAACAAAGGTAAATCTAGTTGTGTAGTAATTTGTCCCCTTAGTTTGTTCCTTTCCTTATTTTTGTGTTCATATCATTCTAAGGGATTGGGAATGCAAGAAAATCAGCAAGAGAAGGCACTTGAGTAATGGTAGCTTGAAAGTAGTCCAGGTTAATGCAAGTAGAAGAGAGATAACACAAGATATTTGAGCTTGGATATACAATTCCTAGCAAGATTGTGGTAGCAATACTATGCAAGATACACAAAATTCTCAGGCCATTTTCTTGAATACAAGCATTAAATATATAAGAATAGGGGCTAGGATGTGCCTTCATGCACAAGGCAAGAAGAGGCAGTTCCAACTAACTAAATCTATTTAAAAATAGAAGAGTGAAGGAAAAATAAGAAATCAAGACTATTTTTAGGAAATTTGGTTCACAAACACACCCTAAAAGTGAAGTTAGGTAAAATGTCACATGTTAAAACCACACATGATGATTCTAGAAAAAGCGGTCAAGACCGCCGCCTTTGCCACGGGTGGTAGTTTAACCACCACCTAGGAAGGGTGACTATCCTGGCGTAAAGGCCAAAACATACAAGAAAAATCATGGAACAAATAAGTAAATATGTCTAGGCTACAAATATACACTGCAGATGGCTTTAGGGGGTCGAACATCTTCTCAAAGGACATGAATGATCATTGGGAAATTTTGGAACCATATTTTGACAATGTAGCATATACAAATTTAGGTGCAAAAACATCCCATACATATGGAATTACAAAAGATAAGAACAAATAAGTCATCAAATACACAAGTATGTGTGAAAAAGTATGTAAAAATGTTGAAAATGTGAAAAAGGAACATGTGAACCTGATCCATGATGAGAAAAGAGTGTAGAAAGGATCCTGAATATGTTGTAGAAGATCAAGTTTTTTGGGCTTTATCATCCCAATTGCACTCGCCATGTGTTTTTGGGGAAATCTCAAGCCAGATTGCACCGAATGTGAGTTTTTGGGGCGATCTCACATCAATTTCATGAAATAAGTGTAGGGAGAAAAGTCTGGTTTCATCCTTAAAATTTTAGGTGCTTCTTGCAATGTGGAACACCACTTTAGATGGTGTGTACAAACGCAAGTGCTAAGGACTGTCTACCCTGTAAAA
The DNA here is from genome assembly GCA_018340775.1 of Taxus wallichiana var. yunnanensis. Classification (NCBI taxonomy): domain Eukaryota; kingdom Viridiplantae; phylum Streptophyta; class Pinopsida; order Cupressales; family Taxaceae; genus Taxus; species Taxus wallichiana. The sequence goes on from CM031239.1 coordinate 40,608,235, forward strand.
TCCATTGTGTGGAGTTCTATAGATTGTGTTGAACTAATAATCGTAGTAATTTCCCATACTTACTATTATAGCAAAGTAAGGACATCATTGTGTTAAGGACACAAGTCTAATTCTGAGCCCTATCTGAAACTAAAAACTATGTTATACCGGTACCGCATAATATATAATGCTATATGGGGTGACTACTTCACACATATGATTCCCCCCTCATTTTGGGTGCATGTGACATCGATGAAGGAGTATTCAGACCAAAAGAGGACTAATCATGTGCTATAAATGTGCCCTATAGAGGGAAGGGAATATGTTTGGTAGAAACCAAGGAACATGAAGACAAAGTGGCTAGGAGACAAGTGTTAGTACGAGCAAAGAAAACCATACATGTATAAGATGAAATGTAAGCTAAGTAAAAATGTGTAAGCTAAGACACACATAAACACACAAGAAGATAATTTAGACCACAAAAAGAGGGTGTAAGCATGGGACAACTCTCATGATATCATAAGATAATCAAGGTCGTAGGGGCCACTAGAAGAAAAGTGTTTACATAAGACAAAGGGAAAATCCTACAAACAATAACATATAAAGAGAAAGCAATGGAAAACAATGTAATAGATAACCATGGAAACAAATAGTCTTGCATTAAAAAATTTGCACATGAAACATCCGTTAGCATGCTAGAAAGATAAAAAGTATGTCAAAGCATGTATAATCGATAAAGTAATGCACTATGAAACAAAGATGAAACAATAACACCTGTAATGTATGAAATTTAATGCCCCCATGATCCTCTCTGGGATGGTACTAGGTATTCCACTAAACATCCATGTTACATGTGTAGATCTGTAGAATTTGTGATCAAAACTAAAAAGGAAAGTGAATGCACATGGGTATATGATACTGTGATAATGACATACAAGATATCTAACATGCCTAATAATGTTAACATGTAAGAGGAATTAAGCAAGAGTAAATGCAAACAAGATATACGTAAGTATGTTATGGATGTAGTGGAATGGAATGAAATATGAATGATAAGAGCCCCGTTCCCCCAAGTGGATGTTTATATGCCTCCTCAACAATCGAGAATGAATCTTAACCAAGAGTGCCTCACCAAGAAATGGTTTAAATGTGTGTATGCAAAATATGTGATCGTCGTGAGTGCGAGAGTGTAGAGTGTAATCATCCGAGTGATCATGTGAATTTGATGAGGTCCATTTGAGATGTGTACCCTCGTAGTTGAGTAAGGACCACGAACTAGAGTGCGTGATATGGTAATGATCAAAGCATGTAAGAGATATGTAGCATGAATGTGTAAAGTCAGTAATGCACCTAGTGTGTGATAAAAAAATGCGATAAGGGGATGTTGTGTGTGTATAATATGGGTTGTGTGAGATCTGTACTATGTAGTGTGACTAATAAATGCTATAGATACATGTAGTGAATATGTCTAGTGTAAAATGTGATATGGTCAAGTGTGTGAGAATGTATGGTATGTATAGTGTGCGGTGTGTGTGAGGTACATGTATATAATATTCCCTCAATCAAATCAAGTGTGAACCAAAGCATAAGAGTGCATCATTGGGAAATGAAAATATGAGCGTGTATGTTATGTGTAAATATCTAGGTGTGATGAAATGAGAGTATAAGACACGTTTTGACGTTATAGGGGCAAGAAAGTAAGTTTGATTCCCCCTCGAGCATGCAATGGTGAGTGCACTATCTGATAAAAGTGAAAGGTGAAGGCCATCCACCCAATTTTGGTTGAGATAAAGGGGTGTGAGCATGCTCAAGACTGGTGGTGTATGATAAATACATTGTGCAAATGAATAAATCCAATATGCATGCAATCGATTATCATATGGTGGGAACCTTTGTGTCACAAAATGTGGAAGCGATGGAGATATATGTGAAATAGAACACAAAGTTGATGCACATTTATTTGAAGTAGAGTGTGGAGGTAATGAAAATCTATGTAGAGTGAAAAAAGGTAGTGAATTATGCCTAGATATAGGATATATCGTTGTGATGGACCTATAATGATGTACTAGACTAGTAGAGTGATGAGATCATAAAGGTTGTGTGCGAATAGGAAAACTAGGAGCAGATTGTGCTTTAGGATTGATAGGCCATGGTGAAGTAGATAGACTAGATGATGCAATGGCAACCTTAAGAGGAGGTTGTGACCATAGAGTGGATGGAGGAACACCATTGATAGAGATGACTTGATTGTTGTGAATGAACTTGAGATGCAAGTGATTCATGGAGATGATAGACTGAGATCGACGAATCCAATTAAGACCTAAGAGCATGTCACACCCTTCGATTGATTGTGATATAAGGAAGGGAACAAGCATGGTGAGAGGACCAATGATTACTTGAATCTTGATGACCCCATATGATTTAGTCATTGGATATGCAATTTGTGAGAGTTGATAACTAATAGAAATAATAAGTTAAACAGAACACGTGATGATATGTCATGATGGATCAAATTTAGTGTTATTGAAAGGGATAGATCTAATAGAGGAGATAATGTACAAGTGATAAGAAGAGAATATAACATGATCGTCATGATCAAATAAATAAATTATTGGTGGAGAAATTTCAGCATGAGCAACTAAAAAATCAATATCCCATGATGTAGGAGGAGGCACTACACAATATGTATGATTAGCCAATGAATCAACCACTTTCTTGTCATGTTTTAGAAGTGAATTATTGAATATTTTGAGCTTAAATTTTCATTGATTGGTGTAGAGGTCGTAGGCTCTAGAAGCTCAAGTTTTTGTCTTCAATAATATCTCGGATGATATTGTGAAGCTTGAAGCACCTATTTGTAGAGTTTCCAACACATTGAGGATAATCACATTGAAATTTCTCATTATAGTTTTGACCTTTTGGATGATATGGGTCTAATTTGAGTGGAGGAGGAAGCGTAATAAGATTTCTCTCAAGAAGTTGTTGTAATATAAGATGTGGAACAATAGTCAACTTTGTATATGTACACTTAGGCAGTTGCCATTGGATTTCCTTGGTGTTAGAGACAACGTTGAAAGTGACTTCAACTTCAGTAGGTTTTTTGGTTGATTTAAAAGGCATTTTAATTTGAAAATTCATAGAGGCTGAAGTTTGTTCGATACTTTTGTTTTCCTGTAGATAAGATTTTAGTTTCACATAGCTTGAGAGTGTGACACAAGTGATCAAATGAGGGAGATGTCTCAAATAAAATTCTCTCTGAAGAGGTGGCAATAAACTTCAAATGAATAAGTCTTAAATATTAGAGTTTGTAAAAACATTAGACATCTTAGCTAGGTTGCTTTTGTATCATAAGACATAGTTTGTTAGATGTTCATTAGCCCCTTGTTTAAGTTGTGTAAGTTATGTATATGAAATATTAGAGCCGATATTTATAGAAAAATGAGTAAGAAAAGCATTGGCTAGATTCAAAACATATGTTAATGAGTGAACAAGTAGGTCATAGAACTAATGCATCGCATAATTATTGAGAATGCGAGGGAAGATTTTAGCTTGAAGAATGTGATCATAAGAAAAATCTAGACGGGACACATGGAATGCTCGAGAGGTGCTCTTGTGGGTCACCATGGCCATTGAAAATGGGCAGCTTAGGGGTGATGAAATTAGGTGAAAGTGAGTAAGTGGATATGGTGGGTGTGAATGGAGTGTGTAGTAAGAGAGTGGAATCCAAATATGGAGATGCACAAGAAGTATCCTATTATAATTCACTTATTTGCACTTGGAAGTCTTGATAAAGAGAGGCTAAATATTGGGTTCAGAGAAGATACTTGTTATGTGTGAAAAAAGTGGTGCGATGAAGTGATTAGTGGGAGTAGGAACTGAAACAAGAATAATGGATTTTGGTGGGAAGCATGACAACAAGCGGATGAGTGGTGAGAAAGGTGGGAATTCGAGAATAAGCAAAGAAACTCTGCAAGATTGATAGCCTACTCACGAGAAGCATATAAAAGAAACTCTAGATCTTGGGGATGCTCAACAATATGATCATTAAGTGATTTAAGATGGTCTTTAGAATATTCTTTAGAAGATTGAGTCATAGTAATAAGAGGAGAAGAGATCTAATGGAAGGTAGTTGTGAAGATCGGGATTACCAAAATGTGAAATAAGAGCTTAATATGATGTTATTGTAGCAAGTAAAGTAGATATACAATGAAGTACAATAAATAACCAAAGAAAAATAATCAATAAAATATGAAACCCTATTTTCAAATAGAAAAAAAAAGGAACTTAGTTGATTCACAAAGTGAAATCTAGGCTATGTCGAAGTGGTAACAATTTGAATAGTACAACATGAACATCACATGAGACCCAAAAAAATGTAGATTTGGAGGAACATGGAGGATTAGGGTATCGGGAGAGGGACAACGGCACTTGTGGGTGACCTAGGCCTGTTGTTGGGAACATGGGCCTATGTAAAAGCTCGAAAACCTCCTCCGAGGTGTCACAAGTTTTTCACCTTTATTCATCTTTTTCACTCGAGGTCACACCAAGATCACCGAGGTTGCTAGAAACCTGCAATAAAGTATGAACCTCTAAAACCCTCAAAGAGACATCATATCCTAAAAAGGAAAGATGCAAAATGAGTGGTTAGACTATCCTCAACTATCACAATGGTGAAATTAAGACTAAGTGTTGCACTACATCTCAGACCCAATGTAGTTCTATTTGTGTGTGTGGAATTGTGCCTTAGGTGGCTCTCGTGTCAATCACACTTGATAACGAGCAAGTAGCTAAATGTAATAGATGTGTGCATGAAATAGAATAAATTTCCCTCCTACGAAGTGTATGTATAATAACCAGCCCTTGTGTCCCTTTTGATGGTGCTAGATGGATGCAATGCATGTCTTATATTTCTTTATGGATACAACCTTAGGTGGCGATAGCTAATGGTTAGTACTTGGTCCTTTATTATGATCACATAATTTTATATTTATATGATTCCTTTACTTGAATTCTGTAATCAACCCCAAAAAGGTCGAGATGCTCAAACTGATAAAAAGGACCCAAAAAGTCTTACTAAAATACAAAGGAGTCGGGGGCACCCAGAGGGGACAAGGGAACTGACGATGAAATCCTAGTTGGAGTCTTGGTGTCCAGTTAATAAACTATGGAGTCTAAAAAGGTAAATCTGAGAAAGTAAGAGTGTAAGACTGAAAGGATCTACATAAGAAAATGAAAGGTGTCCAAGAATATGGGTTAATTATTAATTTTCTTACATAGGAATCATATGAATAGTAGTTTGCAATCAGGACTAGATAATTACCCAAAGTGCATGATTTTGTGTCTACAAATTCAAGGAACAAGATCCTACTCCAAAAACCCATCATCAGGAGGCATGATTCAGTAAGGTTTGTCATTTTAAGGAGCTTCCTAATCAGATATGAAAACCTCCCCCTTCTTCTCTCTTTCTTCCTCTTTCTTCTCTCACCTTTCTAATTCTTCATTGGGCATAATCATTGTATTTTGTCTCATTCACTTAAGTTACTTCATAAAGCTACATTGTAAAAGTCACTTTAATTTATAAAAAGGGAACTTATTTCTCACTTCCTAGGAAGGTGAAAATTCACGAGTTGAATGAGACCATGAAGATTCATGTGGGGGTAGACGAAGAGTCAATTCACATTACTATAAATTGGGATGGCCTCTCCATTCCAAAGGATCCTGAAAGTTATAAATTCTTGGTAGAAATTGTGAATTATTATAGGTGGATTGAAGCTTTGTACTCATCACTACACATGAAATAAAATCTACTTTTCTTCCATTTTCCCTTTCTCATGTTTCTTCTATTTCTCTCTTATGAACTTTGCAAGCATAGTGATCCCAAAAGAGTTTTGTATCTTTGATAAATGAATATAATAACTTTGGTTTTGATTTTTTTCTTCTCACTAGATAGCTTCATTTTTACTTTCCTCTATATTGAATGTTTAACTACTATAATTATTGGGTGTGAACTCTGTTATTGGCCTACGCACAAAAGTAATCTTCCTTTCCTAATCTCCCTTCTTCATCTCTCATCGCTATAATTTCCTCCCTTGTACCCTATACAAGAAATTTTCCATATGTTTAGTGGAGTGTCCCTGTGTGATCCCTGACCTATTTAGCCAACCCATAACATTTAGTTTAGGATTAGATTAGTTACATTCAATAATGGGAGCTGCACCATTCAATGTAGAGGGGCGTAGCCCTATGAACATTGGTGGAGACACCTAATTTTCCCAACTGAAAAATTTTCTCACCAACAAACACTTATGTGAAATGGGAGAAAGAGATTACTCACGAGAGCTAGAGTCAAAGGTAATGACACTGCGATCTTCTAATTGTTGTAATATTTCATGTAAGGAAAAACAATCATTTTCTTGATGGCCATTGATGCCATGGAAATTGTAATAAGGGTGATCACGCTGGAGATACAAGAGATGAGGACATATATGATAATTATAAGGTAAAAAAATTAAACAATTTTTCAACATAGCACATAGAAAATCATGAAAATTACTAGCATGTGAGAAATACAATGACTCACGAGTATGATATGGAGACGAATTATGTGGAGACCAAAGTGGTGGATGAGATGGAGGACACTTACGAGGTGGAGGAGATGGAGACCTTGTAGGATTCTTAATAGATGTAAGATGAGAAGAAGTAGTAGATGATGAAGTAATAAAAGGCATCCAAGGGGGTTCTATAACATGTTCAACAATTAAATCTTGTTCTAGATTAATGACTTTATAACACAAATGCGTAAAAGATTCACATGTATCATATTGTATATTTTCTTTCAATGCATGAATTAAACCATGATAAAATATAAATTTATATTCTAGATCAATTGGATGAAATAAAAATGATCCATGCAAGAATTTAAATGTGAAATATAATATAAATTAGATCTATTTTTCTTTGATGAAAAGTGGGCAAGTTATCATGTGTAACTCTAGGACCATTGTTAACTATAAACAATTTAAGAATAACATCCTCCATGTCAGAATATGTACTAATAGATCCATAAGCAAAATGAATATACCATTGGATATCATCATAAAAATACTATGAAGAAAATGTTTTAGTAATAATTTATCATTAGAATAAGAGGACATAGATAAATGATAATGCTTAAGATACAAATAAGGATTGCTAATACTATTAAAAATGAAAACGTAGGCATGATAAAATCCTTAGAAAAGCTGAATTGTGAATTTTCTTAGGGATAGGGTTTCCGTGGAGATAATTATTTTCAATGGATTAATAATAATATTTTCTTTTAGGAGTGAGAACATGAACCTGAGATTGTAAATTGGTAATAATGTGAATAAGTGATAATATAACATGTGCAGGAATTATAGAAGAAGTGAGAGGGACATTGAGGGGTTGAAGCTTTCCATTATGAGTGATCATGGGGACTTGTGAAGGAGGAGTGGATGTGGAAGGAGGAGAAGGAGGTGAAGAACATGGAGGCTCTATAGGAATGCTAGATGGAGACTCAAGAGTCACAATAAGAGGGGTACTAGTGGAAGGGGTGGAATCATCATGAACAACATTGAAAACAACATCAGAAGTAGAAGGAGATGTAGAAAATTAGCATTCATCTGTATTAAGAGAAGTAACATCCTCACTAACATGTTCATGGTCAGAAGTATAATCCACATCACTATCAAGTAAAAATTTCACAAGCAAGTAGTTCTTCAAGACTATCATCAACATATAAAGAAGTAGTAGGAGAACTAACATGAGATATATCATTACAATCATTGGAAATATTTTTAGAAATAAAAGAAGCATGAGATATAGATTTACATTCATCTTGACTATTATTGGAAACAACATCATGCACATGTACATTTGTATCCTGAGAAATAGATTTATTTACATCTATAGAAGTAAACATGTCACCAAACAAAGGATCTATAATAATATTATCATGTGTGACAATAGGAGGAGAAGAAGCTACAACATCATGGGTAACCATGAAAGATGAGGGAGAAAATGCATCTTAACTTTACCATGAGAGAGCATAAAGATATCACATGATTATCAACACCAAGAGGAATGGTGCCTTGGTGAGAAAGAAGTTATTTTTGGACTTTGTTATCAAATTGAGAATTGCAATAAATGGTACTAAGTTCAGCCTCAACAACATTATCAAGGATAAGATTCACACTAACATGATGCATAAATTTCCTAGGGAAGGAGGATCTATTTTTAGATATGAGGGTTTTGGGGATCCTAGGGAAAGGAGTTTAACTAAGAAGGGGGTTCACCAAATAATTTTAAAAATATAAATTATTATCAAATCTAATTTCAAAGTCACTAATATGATAAGATACAATAAAATAAAAATGCTAAGCACTCTAATGATATAATATTGCAAGTAAATAGGGGAGATAGAAGACTTATCTAATTTACATTTATCCTAGAATAGATATGAACTATAAAAACTAATGAATAGGCTGGGAAGAGTGTCAAAAATGATTGATATTAATCTTGTAATACATGTACAAGGCTTGACACGAGTTCCCGGGCTAGGATGAGGGCACTGTGTTCCGAGAACTCTTATGGGTGCTATTGACTAATTAATAATCAAAACCTAGTTTTTTTGTGTCACTAGGGTTTCTTTGTCACCTCCCGTTGATCACCTGGTATATCCACTTTGATTTTTGAGGGTACTGTAGCTGCAACACAAAACCTACCTCTTTGCAAAAACTCACAAACACATCCAATTAGAATGAAATTTCATTATGTGAAGTCAGGTGACCTCGATGCTCACCCGATGGGTGAGCTTATGACTGAGCATTGCAATACATTCTAGACTCCATGTAGTTTTGTTTGTTTGTGTGTGCAATAGTGTCCCTAGGTTTTTCTCATGCTAATGACACCATGATAATGGGATATGGATATATAAAATGCAAATGCATGAGATGGAATTCAGAACTTCCCCTTCCTATGCAGGTGTATGCAGAGTTAATATAGTCTATTTGATAGTATGTACATATGATTTCCTTAGAATTGTAAACCCTTGATAGATATAGTATATATATATATATATATATATATATATATATGGATCTCTTGTTTTAATTTCGACACTAATGACATGACATGCCCAATAAAACCTTGAGATAAAGATAAGAAAACCAAAAAGGATGACCACAAATGTCAAAAATGTAAACAAGAATAAAGAGGACATAATAAAACATAATACACAGGAGCACATAGGCACTAGTGTTCATAATGGGTACTAGTTTCATGGGATAAATGATGACGGATGTAAATATATTAATGAAGGGGATCCCCGTGACCCGACTAAAAACAAGTGTGGAAGTGAAAAATGTGAAAAGGAAATACAATAGAAGCTAATGAAAACAAGTGGATGGAAAAGGGATTGTGTCACCAGTGAATAATTTTCTCTCTTAATATCCATGCATATAACAACATACTTTATGGCATATTAAAATAGTAATATGTACGTGATATTTATTTTACGCCATCCGAGAGAGTGATAGCATTAGGTATTCCATTCATGGTAGTAGTAGTAGTAGACGTGAAATCCCCTTATTTGTTATAGACTCATGGTGGAATAACCTATCTCTTACCTTAAAGACATGTAGGAAATCTATGTTCATGTCGTATGGGGAGGGAGGATAGGCCGTAGTTGGAAACTTCTTTATTGAAGTGGAGAAAATATGTTTATCATTATGGTATACTTTGGTACACTTTTTCTATCAATAAGGAAACCTAAAATATTCAAATAACTATAAGTATCTTTCATGACAACCTAGCCATTATTTTATAACCTCTCTAGGTTTTTCTCAGTGGTTGAAATGGTGGTGACGATGGAAGATGTGATGGTAGTGGCAGTGGAAATGATGATGATGATGGTGATGGAAGTGGAAACAAGGGAAAGGGAAAGGGAAAGGAGAGATAAAGGACCATCCTAAAATTTAAATGTTTTATTTAGTTTACAATTACAAAATATTTCCTTCTTGAAAGCAAGAACAACTTTATATAACTTAAAATATTATATGTCTTAATACTATAATTGATTTTTGTTATAATATTGTCATGGCATTAAAATAATTTTTGAAAGTAATCATGTTCAAGATGCTTTTTTATCATATCATTTTTTTCTTATTATTATCTACTTTATTATAACCATGTCAAATGAATTGGAACTAATTTGGAAATTACAATCATGAATAATATTCTTGATGATTTCACAATTGATGAGATTGCAATAATTTTTTGAATTTTTTTATGTGTAGCTTAATTATATTGAAAATTCATGGTATACCCAGAAACAATATCATGGTTCATAGGATTAGACTTGGGGTACCCATGATCAACTTTGGGGTACCTAGGATTAGTCTTGGGGTACCTAGGATTTATCTTGGGTTTCGAGTATTAGTCTTAGGGTTCTAGGATAAGTATTTTGGTATTCCATAATCAATCATGTGGTATACCAATATAAATTTTTATGAATCCCATGACCTATCTTCATGTATCCTAGGATCAATATTTATGTATCCCAAGATAAATTATAGTGCATCTTAGGATTTAAATTTGGGTAGAGAGGATCATTCATATGAAATATAGGATCAGTCATGGAGTATCTAGGATCAATCATGACATATTTAGGAATATTTATTTGGTTATCAATAATATATGTGCTTATACATTATTAACCCTTCGATTATTATGAATTTTCATTGCTAATATTTTTAACCTCAACAGATCTACAATTGAGTTTGAACTTTTTTACATTTATTTAAAAATTTATCATTTTGGGATGTTTTAAACTTATTACATTATTAATATCAATTATATTGTTCCCTAACTACTTTACTCTTACATTTTTTATTAATAAATTTAAAAATGTGGATGTTCACACAACATGTGAAATTAAATGTTTTTTTTTTTCATTTTATGATTTTTAGTCTTATAGAAAGTAAACCATGGTTTCTACATTTTGTAATCTACATGTATACGAGAAATGGAAATGACTGCAAATAAAATTGAATAAAATGGAGAAATAATTGGTACAATATCAAATAAGATGGAGAAATATTGTTTTGTTTGAGGGATGGAAATTAATATTTATATACTTTTTTAGTACTTTTATTGCTATTGATAAACATTTATATATTGGAAACATATGCTATGATTTTGGTGAAATTTGGAATTCAACTAGTGTGGTTTATGTGCCACCACATCTAGTAGAGTGAAACCATTTGAGGAGAAAAAAATATTATTTAGAAGGACCATGTGATAAATAGTGTACATACATGGTCTAAGAATATCCATACTTTTAGTTTTTGGTCTTAGAATATACATACTTTTATCTTTTGTTCAAAGAATACCCATACTTTCATCTTTTATCAAGTAAATGTACAAGATTTTTATCATCAAGAGTGATGGCCCTTATAATCTCTCATTTTACATATCAACTAACAAATATTTTTATAGCATATTGAAAAAATTAAAGACACATTGTATATACAAAGTGATTATTTTCAAACAACATCGCTTCATTAGCTAGAGTTGCAATATAATATTAGCATGCCCTAATTGAAGTGAATAGAGCTAAAATAAATAAATAAATTATAGTTTACTTTTATCATCAAACCACTTTCTACATTGTTATTTATTTTTATAAATAAATTAAATTCCTATTTAAACATATTTCCCCACTTGAATGGTTTAACAATTCTAACCTTTTATATGCATTTTCCCTATTTTATCAAAATTTGTAATTTTTAATAATATAGAATAGAATTAACTAATTTACGGATGGGTTCATACAATTAGAAAAAAATATAAGAAAAAATTACTCTCAAGATTTTATGTTTCCTTTTTTGATATTCTATAAAAATATGAGAAAATATGTTGTGTTTTTTATATGGATGAAATGTATACATAAAATAGATACGTGTAGGGAAAATTATTGTACTTGCGTAGCTATCCAAAGTTAAGATACCTCATCTCACCATCTTCTATAATTATTCTACATTTTTTGAGATCCTATAAATATATGAGGAAAAATTGTTCACCTCATCTCTTTTTTAGGCATGTTGAGATTAGAATGGTTCAAAGGCCTTTCTTTTATTAACCCACACTGTAACAATATAAAACTCATTAGATAAATATATTCAATGTGAGGAGATCACTAGCCAAATCTTTCACCACTATGGAAATTGTAGTGAATGATTGTGCATTTGATCCTTCAAGTGTAACTTCACATCATCATGCATTTTAGGCATGTTAACATAAGAATGGTTCCTAGGATTGGGTTTGATTCACCCACACTAAAATAATGTAAAAATAATCAGCTACATAAATTTGGTGTGGGTGATCATAATCCAAACCTTTAAATTAAATATAGTATGGAAACTTGCACTCAAGTAATTATACATTTTGAAGGTTGATGATCCACTGAGACATATCTTCATCTCATCATGCATTTTTGAGATATTGATATTTGAATGGTTTAAAGGCTAAAATATGACCAAACAAAACTATAGTAATTCAAAACACATTAGGTGCATAGTTTCGAGTGTGGGGAGATTGTGATCCAAGCCTTTAAATCAAATATAATATGGAAACATGTAGTGAATAACTATTCATTTTGAAATATTTTCATCCATCAGTGCAACTTCACCTCATCCTTCATTTTGGACGTGTTGAGATGATAATGGTTTAAAGGATTAGCTATGATCAACCCACACTGCAATACTGCAAAGCTGATCAAGTTCATAATTATGGTTTGTGGTGATCACGATATAAATATTTTAATAAAATACAATATGGAAACACTCGTAGTAGATGACTGTATTTTAAGTGATTATGATAAATTATCCATAACTTCACCTCATCATGGATTTTAAGAAATTTGATATTAGAATGGTTTAAAGGATAAGATTTAATCGATCGGCGGTGAAATAATGTAAAACTCATCGTGTGTATATTCTTAGTGAGGGGAAATCACAAGCTAAACCTTTCTATGAAATCCACTATGGAAACCTTAGTGAAAGATTGTTTATGTTTAAGGATTTTGATCCATTATGCACATGGTTTTAAGTTTTTCTTAAAGATAAAACCACCTGCACAATATTTTAAAACTCATCTAGTGAATGGGATTAGAGTGGGGAGATTACAGGCCAAACCATTTAATCAAATCTATAATGGAAATATAAACTGAATGAAAATGAATTTTTGCCTTGAAGTACCTCTCATTTAATTTTTGGAACTTATTTTTGGTGATTTTACATGCCAAAAAGAGTAGAGTATTTTGTGTGAATAGAAATCTTCATGAGTATGGACCAAGGTACTTAATGTAGATGATGATATGATGCTATTGAAATGAGTTCTGGATAGTGAAAATATTGTAAGATTTGTGGTGTGTGAATGAAAAAAATATTGAAAATAAGCACCTCTACCTATATTATTGAGAAATAAAGACCTATGTGTCAAGGGTAGATATATTCCTATGAAATGTATCATGGTGGATAGTATGGTTGAGAATGATAACTACATGGAGCCCTAAGTCTATGTTCTAGTTGGTGAAGGTAGGGATGTTTGGTTTCACTACTTGGGTGAAACAAGAGTTTGAGGAAGGTAATTCTTGAGTAGGAAAGGTCATGTGGAAAAGAGTAATGGAGGATGGTGAAAAAGACAAGAAAAAATATCTATAACATTAATGAGTGTTTGATAATGTGGAGTATATGGTTATTTTATTTTGGGGGTTAACCGTAAAGAATAAATAATTTTGGAATGATGTATGTGGGGGATGGTGAGGAATCTAATACATCTTGGTTGAGATTTTACAAGATTTCATCCTAAATATTGTAGTGCTCTAGCAGAGTGGAAACATAAGGAAAGTTTCCAAATCTTCTTGAGAATATATGGCTATCCATAGGTCTCCATGGTTTAGGGGAAACAATCATTATGTGGTTCTTTCTATGACTAGGAGAAAATAATAAAGGAATCCTATGATGAAAGTTGTATTGAGGAACTCTTAGGATAGAATTGGAGGATTATGGATGTCATGTGATGTTATTTGATTAAAAGTGTTACTCATTGTCTTGCGCAGATCAACAAATGTCCTTGTTTGGGTTGTGATATGTATTGCTCTCAAAATAACATGGTTGTGTATTATATTTGTTGCAATCAGGAGTTTGGATGTTTTTGAGATTTCCAGGTTTATAAGGTGTCCTCTATGCATGTGTAACTCAATTTTAATGTTGTCTTTTATGTTTATTTCATTTAATATTTGTGAGAGTTTTTTGAAACATTTTTGAATGTGATACATTAAAACCAAGTGTATCCTAGAAATGGATATTTTCTAATTAAATATTCAGATGGTTACACAAGTGTTTACAAAACTAACTCTCCCATTGCACTACTTTATTTAATGCGAATGTAAACAAAAAAAATAGTTTTTCTCTAAGTTTTACAAATTACAATGAATGTATGAAATGAAACAACCCACAATAGCAAACTAAATGTGTGTTTATTGAATTGAATCATTCTGCAAAGAAAATAAATATACATTAAAATTGAATTTTCCTCAATCTATGAATAAATGTAAACTTAAATCTAACAATGGAAACTATGTTTCTATGTTTTAAAATATTTTTATCATGTTTTTCAAATAAATCTCTAAAATTAAACCACTCTCAATTTAAAAAACAAACTACTTTCCTATTCTAAACCTAGGGTCTAATCCCAAAGATGGAAAATCCCTAAAGAAAGAAGGTTTTGAACTTTTAATGTACCAACATAAATTTAAACAAAAACTTATCTAAGATATTTATTGAATCTATTTTTGATGATTTTCTAGCTATTAGTGGAGAAATAAGTTTAAATCTATTCTAATGATTACAAAAATAAACATGGCTTAGATCCAACATCTTTATTTGATTAAAATGGGGCTGATATTAACCTTCATTTCTCATACCCTCATCAAACTACTCCATATTATCTCATTAAAATTAATTTCTAGATGGTCTTTTTAGTCAAGGAGAGAAAAACATTTAATTCATTTAGGAAGAGGAATAAACACCTAATATGTGACTAGTTCATGGGGAGGCAAAAGCTAGGTCTGAAGGACCTTATGTTCTCTTTTTGGTTAGCAATAAAAATCAAAAATCCTAAGGGTGATAATTATTGGAAGAAAACTCCTTTGAGATGGGTTTATGCATCTATATCAATAACACCAAAAAAACTACTCTCTAGAAAATGAAACTTCGAAGATTTAGGGAGTGGAAAATGAACATAATTTTTTTCTTGATAGCCAAACCACTAGTTATTTTCAATCCTAATTAAAGATCAAAACTAAATTTATGTCTTAGACCTGAATCTCGTAGGGAGTATTTACTCAAGTGCTAGGTGATCGGAAATAACTAGGCATTAAGAATAAGGTAAAATATGTGACAAGTCAAATAAAAAAGAAGAAAACTTCATGCATGGAAAGTGTGAGTTGAAATTAAGTTCCAAATGTAACAGGACTACTTGTTTTTGTATGTGGTGGTTACAAAACCACCGGTAAGTGTGAAAACTACCACAATAGTTATGGAACTACTGTAGTAGGGGATAAAAATGCCTTGAAAATTACATAATTGTTGTGATGGGGGCAAAACCATTATGATGGTTACATCCCGATTGAGAAAAAAGGGGTGTAAGTAAAGGAAGAAGAAAGAAATTTAAGTTCTAGAAGATCTTGGAAGGGATAGTAAGAGGCTTAATGGGGTTGAAGGGTTGAGATGGAACTAGGTAATGGTTTTGAAAATTCTAAAACATCTCATCATGTTTCGGAGATCGTAGTCGCCATCTTGGGTATTTTTACTTTAGCACCATGTAAATTGGGATCCATACTTGATTGCTCCCTTAGGAAAACAACCATTTCATGAGTTGGCTAGGGTGTGATGCCAAATCATTAAGCACCAAAATCAAGAAAAATATGGAAAATTGACCTTACATACCTATCTTAACTTGTAATGTAGAAAATCCAACCAAATTTTGTGTCCTCCTGTAAAAAGAAACAAATAAAAATCAATTGATGTATATCAAAATGAATCGTAAATGACTACGTGACTGAAATCAAATGAGATGAATTATTTTTTTGGAGGGGTTATAAATAGTACCTTTCCTCTCGTGCACATGTAACTTCAAAAATGTATGGAAATTAAACTTTAGAATGATAAATTAAAAACAATGTCACTATCTAGATTAGGATCATTCCACATCTCCTACAATGTCCAATATATGCAAGAATTGCTAAAATTAGCAAATTTTCAAAAATGAGCAAAATTAAGAACTATGTATTAAAAAAATTGCTAAATTTGGAAATCATTTGCACGGGTGATAGTATATATTTTTGAGCTATAGAGAATTAATGCCAAATTGAGAGATGATATTTTTGAGCTCTAAAGAACTAATGACCATTTGTTCAATAGAGATAGTCTACATGATAGTGATAATACTATTATATACTATTTGGGTGTGTTTGTGGCTATTAAATTAGTGTATAAATGTTCGATAGGTGGGGTAGGTAAGGAATGTGTATAAAATTTGAAGTTTGATGGGTTTTATGATTTAAATTTTTTCCATGGCAAGATGAAACCACCACTCCCAAGATACTACCACCGGTCTATGCAAACCGGTGGTTACATATCTAGTGTGGTGGGTCGTAACCCTTACCAATAGTTACGTGATTTTTGGTTCCAAACACACAACCGCCACAAAAGTTACATGTTGACTAGTGTCAAACACGAATCGATGCAACTATTTCTTATCCACCACCTACATGAAGTGGAAGTTCCATAATAGTAGTTAAAATGTCAAAAACAATATTAGAAGTTATATTTTTGGATACTTTCTAACGTCCTTTTTCTATTTTTTTTTGTGTTTTACATGGTCGATATGTTAGATGCAGCAGAGATAGAGAGGATGATTTGTTGCAAACCAAAATAGACCAATTGAATCTAGAAGAAACAATCTTATTAGCTAACTAAGGAGTATCGAGATTAGATGAGGCTCCACTAGTTCCTCGTATAAACAAGATTCTATATAATGTACTTATCTACTAGGATATAGACCGTAACACTTTCCGGTTTACTTTGTTGAAAGGAGAGGGTAAGTGAACCAAGCTAGGGAGCCAAAAGGGGGTCTTGGTGGACAATTTTTCGAAAAATAATAATCTTCAACTTGTACAAGTTATTTGAAATAGTTACACTCAAAATTGGAAGTTGTTATAAGAACATGAATCATAACATTTTGAGTCTTATTTCTAAGCTACTATTTTTTAAAATGGTTTAGTGTAAGTGGGTTAAATATCTAAAATACCAACATGTTCTCATATTTTTGTTAAAAATCATAGTAGACAGTCATTCATGTCCCACCCATTTTTGATAACTATTTAGTATTTTTAATACCCTTTGGCAAAAAGATAGGTAGGAACATCTAGTGTGCGATATATTTTTTATATTTTTTAGTAATTTTTTTAATTATTTTTCAAGTACAAAGTTTTTAAATTAAAATAAATAAGGGACAGCTGATTGTGCCCTCCTAACTACCTCAAAAATATCAAAAATTAGTTTTTTTAAATATTTATAGAATTAGTCATTATATAATTTTTATTCAATTTTGATGAATTGATCAAAAGACACACGATGAAATATAAAAGTGTAAAAATTCAAAAAAATAGCTAGAAAAAGACATGGTTAGAAAATAATTAGTATGAAAACCTTATACCATTCAAAAAATAAAAAAATCATATATTTAGAAAGAAGAAAGTTTACTTGACCTCGTAGTCATATTTTTAACAAATGTGTTGATTGTTTTTAGGGATTTATTAAGGAGGAAGACACATTTTACCATTTTCATCAAAAATACGTTGTTTGTTATATTTTAGCAGGTCCATGCCTCAGGCTTGGGGATCCAAACTAGATGAAAGACAAGAGGTTTTCCTTGGAAATCAAAAAAATATAATACAAGCATGTTTTGGTTTTTATACATAAAATGGGGGATCTCGAGTTTTGATTGTGTTTTATCTCAGAAACAACATGTTCACACTAAAACATGAGTGTGTTATGGTTCGGTAAATCGAACCATGATGCACTTGCATTATAACACAACCTTTTTTTCCTTTTGCGTTATAATGTGACCAAGCCATAACGTGAGTGCGTTATGGCAAAAATTTCCAAAAAGTGGATTTTTGTCCACTTTTGCCCCCCAAATTAGTGCACTTACCGAAAGTGAAGTATCACTCTAAAGAATGTATATAGGATTACATGTCTCCCGGTCATAGGGAAATAGGTGTTAGTGGTAGTTAGCACTAGTCCATTCAAACATTTAGATTTTGCTAATTATTTTGGTGATGCTCAAGAACTAGAAGGTGGTGCCAAGTAGGGGGTGAAGTTAATGGTGGTTCATAATGTTCACATTCAAAAAAATTCAAGGTTATTATTAGTATATTTTAAACCTAATTTCTCAAGAAAAAGGACATAACACACTCATTTATATTTGGTATACCAATTTATAGAATACTAAGATGCATGGACACAAGTTCAAATAGGCATAAGACATGTTAACTTGTACTTATAGGGATTTATACAAGGTGGCTAGATTTAGAAATAAGGGTTTGATCTTTTTGACACTAATCATGAGTTGAGTATATAATATATTCAGGCCATACACTAGGATAGTTAAAGTGGGTCTAGATGGAGAGAATAAAGCACACCATTTGGGGAACCTAGCTCCGTTCATAGATACTCGAGACTAGGGGAACCTTGACAGATGTAGATATGATTGTCAAGCCATATATGGAAATAAAATAGTCTTGTCTAAGTGAATGTGTTTGATTCATGGCCCACTTCCTTCTAGGATAGGTCAAGGATAGATTAGGAGATGTCGAGGTACAACTAATCATTATGGTACCTCAACAGTTTGGGAAGTCTGTTAGCTATTGTACACCTAGACATAACAATTGTGTAATGAGGTGCATTAGAGTGACCATATGTGTAGTTAGGTATATTGGAGTGGACACCATTGAAATTAGGAATCCTTATCATTATAGATGTCGGTGGAATATTGCTAGACCACAAGACATGTGGAGGAGGGAGAGGTACATCGCCACCACTTCTAGGGAAGCCATAACAACTTGGATATTAGCTAGTAGTAACATGGCATGGTAATGGATCATCAACCATATAGGTCATACACCTCAACTTCTAGGGTGAAGGAGGAGATAGACAAGGAAGTATTTATGAGGCTCATAAAGAGAGTGGTGAGGTTTAGGGACCACTTTGAGAGGATGATGAGAAGGATGAAGTTTATGAACTTTTCTATGTTGGTTCAGACCCTAAGTGATAGGAATGAGATCAAGGTAATCCCTTTTTATTTATTTTATATTTGCACACCTTTTTCAAAATACTACTTGATATGTTAATACTAGTGACTTCTTTACATCTAGTGGCTACTTTTTTAAGACAAATTTATGACATTGTGTTTTTGTGAATGTGTATATAGACTACCAAAGTGAGTGTTGGAAACTCATTTTGATTCCTTTGTTATACATTTTACACAGTATTAGGGATGACATTTGATAATATTCAGGAGGACCTTAGACTTCCATAGAGCATTAGACAATATTTTTCATGCTATACCATGGTGAAAATCTCTTGGATGCTAAGAGGGCAAATACCTCAGCACTAGAGGCTGATATATGTATCTTAAGAGATGTGATGTGTTCATTTATAGGAAAAATGGAGCTTCCTAGAGTAGGAGGAACCATATATATCATGCTAGCACCCTAGGAAAGTGGATCATGCCACAAGAGAAGATTGAGGATATCCATCACTATTCAGAAACAAAATGATAGAGTTAAGGA
Organism: Taxus wallichiana var. yunnanensis; assembly: GCA_018340775.1. Lineage (NCBI taxonomy): Eukaryota > Viridiplantae > Streptophyta > Pinopsida > Cupressales > Taxaceae > Taxus > Taxus wallichiana. Next base: position 40,628,153 of record CM031239.1, read on the forward strand.
ACTAGGAGTTTTTCTCATTATCCATCTCGAGGGTTACATCAATGACCTTATTTGTGTTAGACATTATGAAGTATAATGTACATAGAGGCATTTTTATGCCTCATTTTTATATATTTTGATATTTTATCCCATACTCACACATAATATGGATGTAATGAAAAATTATACAAAATTTGATCTAATCATATATATACCAAACATATGTTTACATGATGTTATGAGACCTATTTTACTATGCAATTTTTTTAGGTTTTTATTGTTTAACAATGCAGCTTTTAGAATTATATGTATGATGATGAAATAAATGAAGTACATGTGAAAATATATGTTGAATAGTAGTTTTATAGTGAGATAGAGATATGTTATTCTATAAAAAAATTACATAATGAAGGAACAAAGTAGCATATGATGAAATATGAATGTAATGAATTTACAATCATTGTGAGTGGAAAGGACATAAATATTGGTAACTATTGCAATCTTGAGCAATTGGCTTAGTAGTAATAATAACCATGATTAGATAAAATCGGAGGATCGAAAAACCATTTCTAAACATTTCAATATCCAATCGTTGCATAATGGGAAATGAGGATTATATTTCTCTTCTTGATTAAAAATTATTATATTTTCTATGGGATTTGGAAGCTCTTGTTTCTTCACTTTTTATACTATAGAGCTTTCCTCTTTCTTTTTAAACATGACACCCCATGTCTAACCTCATATGACCTAGAAGATGCATGAGATCATCAACGAATATTATACATGGGTGAGTAGGGAAATTAATCCAAAAAAATTTCTCACACAAACTAGAAGACACATGGGTTCATCACAAAATAACAGAAAGGGCGCGTAACATGGTGGAAAAGCGAAAAGAATCTTTCTTTTTTTTGCTATATGCTTTGTTCTTATTTTTTCTTTCCATTTTAATTTTCTTTTTTTTGAGAGAAAAGTGAAAAAAATTCACCATTCTGAACCACATGTAACTAGTAAGGTACAAGGGTGTTGTCATGTAAAATATCTAACCCCAAAATGTAAAATATTAATGATGATAACTAAGCCACAATGTGAAATCTTACTTTCAATCTTCTAAAATCCATGTCTTGGCCAACCCGCCTCACGTGTCATGATCACCTTGGACTTGAATCTAGTCCTAATGCATTGGGTGAACATGTATAATTTTGAGAAAAGGTGTAATAAATTCCATCATTTCATTCAAAGTGATGTGTAGTGAAAAACTAGTTCTCAGGGAAGCCTAGAAAGGTTGATTTTGGCCATTTCGGAGCATGTGTACAATCCATAGGAGAGTTTTGAAAAATTATTAAACATCAGGAGGTGGTATCGGGGGAGCCTTAAAGGTGTTGGAATCATTTTATGAATATTTGGGAAAAATTTATCATTCGAGAGACAGTTTGTTCAAAAGTAGGTTTTCGGGTGTATGAGATGGGTAGTCCAATTGTGAACCTTGAATTCCCTTGTTGATTCCGATAGCTCTTTAAGGAGTTAGGAGGAAATAAAATAGGAATAATAAATATTGAATAATTATTTACATGTTTGGAGCATCCTATTTGATTTGAGGTATGAATATTTCTTAAGATATTCAAAATAATGTAGGAGCTCATCGTGGTTCGAAAAAGGTGGCCATGTATTAGATTTTGAGGAAGATTCAAGTTTTGAAACCTATATAATTGGTATTATAAAGTGTTTTGGATTCAAATCCATATACAAATTAACCCCAAAACATCATTATCATGTTGTCGAAAGAGTTAGTACTTATCATGCTCAATTCATGTGAACTGACTCATGCTAACAATTTTGCAGATGGATTTCGTGAAAGATAAAAGAAGAAATAATTTTAATAAGTTGCATTTATATATTTGATGAAGTTAAATGATATGATTAAATGATTGTTGTATAATTTTATTGAAGTAGTTCTTCTTGGGAAACATGGATGGCCTAGAGCCTTATTTTTATAATCATTTCAAAACTTGTTGATTTTTAAAGACTGAATTTATGTTGTTGTTAGTTAGCAGAAGGAAATAGGGATGGATCCTTTACAATATTGACCTTTGTAAATGGGCGAATCTTTGTGAATTTTAAATTTGGTGTGATTATTTCACTTATAATATATTTTTATTAAAGGTAAAATAGGGTTGAGGGGACCCTACCCCTTACAAGTCAAAGCTCCAAAAGAAAAGATAATAACATTACACAGAAGTAAGTAAAAAGATAACATATATAACGAAAATAACATCAGAGCTCTTCCAAGAGCATATAGAACAGTTTATAACATTAAAAAAGAGAAATAACAACTATAAAACCACCGACAAACTAACAACATAGTAAAAAGCCAAACAATATAATAACAACCACCCCTACAAACATCACTTTTTGGCCTTTTCAAGACCATCAAGCTTTTTCCCCACTCTTTAGTCAGGGATTCAATGTTAACACCTAACGATGCCAAATCACATCCATCAGCATTGGATTTTATTTTCTTATAATTACCATGATCATCCACAATCCTATAAGCATTGGCTAGCTAACCAAGGGTTTGGAGATGTTGCTAGAGTTGATTTCACTGTAACCACACTCCATTCCATATAGCTATGTAAAATATCTCTAATGTGATCCACCTCCTTAGAGAGGTTACTACAATTGGCTTTCATAATTTCAATCTCTCCCCCATTACTAATTTTCACAACATCTTCAACCTGCATCTTCATTTTGTGCCAATCATTGAAAATAAATTGAACAAAACTCTTGGTAAGTCTCATATCACCCTTCAACTCTTCAATATCCATAGCCATCTTGGCTAGATGATTATCCCCCTTCACAGGACCCACTTGACCCAAAGCCTCAAACTACTGTTCTAGTTGTTCATTAACATGAGCCTAATTCTCTTGCTTGCTTGATTCACCTTTGGATTTGACAGATCGAATAGGAATATGCTTAGATTTAAGATCTATAATATTATGAGTGGCATAAATTTACATGACATCCTTATCCTCCCCAATGAATCTCCTTTCTACGACTCTGAATCATCACTAGAGTCCTCCTCATCCGAGTCCAATTCTTCTTCTTCAGCATAACCCTCGGGAGATATCGTGAGGGTACCCATTTTTTCTATATCAAGAGAATATATTTTTATAACGGAAAGGATAAAGCCTTGGTGGAGAGGGACAACAGTTCTATTGTTTTTAAACTGGGAAATGGAGGCACTCAGAGAGAGAAACAGAAAATACGGGAAACTAAAACTATGACCATGTCGAAAATGATTAAGCATGGGTAGATGGTAGGCATAGATACACTTATGATGGCCTTCTAAAGTGAGGAATTGGATTAGGGTTAAAGCCACATCATCATAAGGCCTAGGTAAAGAAGAGCGAAGAAAACAGCAAAGTGGGAGGTGATTTTTTCATTATCTCACAAGAACAAAATTGGTTCATTCGTATCTTCTTTCTTGGGCTTATAAACCTCCCTACCAGTAGTAGGCACACCCATCACTTTAGCAATAGATTCCATAGTGATCTTGATATGAATACCTTCATTTCCACAACTACCCCTTTTTGTAGTCTTCCATGCTCTGGCAAAGTCTTTACTGAGATTTTCATAGTGGCCTTCAAATATTTTGAGGAATGGTGAGAAACCCTTTCCTTCTAACACCTCCATCACTTTTGGATTTACCCCCTCTAGGTTAAAAGGCTCATTTCTAACAAGATCTCCCCCCATTTTGAAAAATGAGTACCAGTTCGCAGAAAACCCAAGCTTTAGATTACCCAAAATACTACAAAAAATCTCAACAATGTTGATGTTACAAGCACGAGATGGAAATAATGGCCTTAAAATAACACGAGTGAATCTAAGCCCAAATATTCTCATCATCCCAACATAAATTCACACTATTCATATGGCTCATACCCATTATTACCTTGACATACCATGACCTGACATTATTTGGTGACATGTCCATATTGGTCATTTTGGAGGTGTGCTCGCACCTTGGTGTCAAGAACTTCTTCATCATTGATTAGTGTCAACTCATGATAATTAACCCCCATGTTAGCAAAGTAATCAGCAATGAGTTATCCTCTCTATAGATATGTTTAAAAGTTATAGTTTCAAATAATTTAGACATTTCCTTTATACTAGTTATAGAGTTTTGGATAGATGTAGAAGTGGTACCTTTACCAATAATGTTGTTAATAATGTTCAAATAATATCCTTCCACTTCCAATCTAACAAATATGTATTGGAAGGATATATAAACCCCCAATAAATAGTCATTGCTTCAGGAATGTGATTTTATTGTATGTCAAGATTGCAATGATACCAAAGAATGAATCTTCCTTCTAATCACAAAAGACCCCTCAAAACTAGATTTACAATGGTTTTCTTTGAAATCCCCATCAAAATTCAGCTTTATCCATTCCTTGCTAGGTTTTACCCAACCTTGGAGCCTGGGATTGTGTGTTGGAGTGACATTTTGAGTAGTGCATAAACCCCACTTCTTAGATAATTTACTCTCAGTTTGAAGAATAGTTTTCTTATGTGGGGATATGTTTGAGAAGTTAGCCAAAATAGCATTAAAACAATGAGTTCCAACTTTCTTTTCTAATTCCTTCTTCCCTTTAAAAATATGCCTATTTATCTCTTTCCATATTCCCCAAGCAAGGTGCATAATAGAAAGATTCCAAAGATGTTTTAGTCCTTGACTCCTAAAAGGGGTGAACCATTGGGACCATAACTATTTAATGGAACATGGGAAGACCCACTTGATTTCAAATAGGTTAAGAAGGGTGTTTCTAACCACTATCAGAAAAGGGAAATGGAGGAATAGATGTAAAGAGTCTTCAATATCTTTTTCACACATAACACACCTATTCACCATATGAAAATTTTGCTTATTAAGATTACTGATAGTGAGGATTTTATCATGGAGAACCAACCACCAGAACATATTGATCTTGGGAGTAACTTCTTTAACCCACACACTTTCCCATTTGAAGCTATCAGGATCAACTTCATCAAGGAAAAAGGCATTGTAGGCACTTCGAACCGAGAAGATACCATTATCCTCTCTAGACCAAAATAAGCTATCATCTTCTAAACTTTCTTTATTAACAATAACCCCTTTTAGTTTTTTATTAATAGAAGTGATATCATTGATTTTATGTCCATCCAATTCAATAGTTTTCCATTGACCCAAGGGTTCATCAAAATTGAAATAATCTTTGACCTTAGTCCCATATTTAACCACAACATCCTTATAGATGTTAGGATAGATAACCTTAAGAGGTTTGTCTCCTAACCATTTGTCTTCCTAGAAATTAACTATTGGTTTCTCAAACATGCACCCACATCTTAGATCTCTGAAATGGTCAAGGTGTCTGAGACCAAAATGGAACCACCCCCTAAGTTGTGGGAACTTGTGAACTTGGGATGGATCTCCAGAGAAGGTTGGTTCCTCTATCTATATCTACTACTACTGTTACTCCTAGTGTTGAAAGGGGAAACTAAGCTAAAAATACCAAGGGACCAGGGAAAGAAAGATAACATGAAGTAAACTACACTAAAAGGTGATAGCACTAGAAAAGAGGGATGAACACTATCTATTTTGAGAAAGAATGATAGGGAATGTGTGAGAGGAGGCTAGGCATGAGTAGCATAGCAAAACACGCATTCACGAAATCGTCCTTATGGAACACGAAAAAATATGGAACTATAGGGGACTTGAAGTAGCACAAAAATACACAATGCAAGAGAAAAGGCAAGAAGAAGGAACAAAAACACACTAGGATAGAGAATAGTCACAAAATGATGCTTCCATTACTTCCAAAAATGCATAGAACTATTACAATGATAAGGAGGTTGATGTCCACATGTAAGAACAAAACATGGAGGTCTATAACTCAAAGTATAGAAAACATGGAGTCCTTAGCAACACGCGTAAGGATCCAACATATCCAACATAAAAAATGGGCTTTTCTCTTACATTTATAGATGAATTCATGGAGGAAGAAGGGAAAAGGAGGGAAAACCCAAATTTGAAACACAACCACCAAAAAGAATAATTCAATGTTTGTAAATCCACTTGGAAAACTGTCAAATACACTTCCCCATGAATGTTTGACATGTTGAAGACAAAATATGGTAGATCATACCAAATTGGGTTGTTGGAGCAATCAAATCTGCTCATCAATGTTTAGAGAGACATTTTCCCAATTCTCACCTACCAGATCTACTAGAATTTGAAATTTAAATTTCTAGCACTATTGTTGATGTCAGCAAATTTCTGACAAGTCCAGGTGCATGCCAATTTGAGATATGTAATCGATGTTATGGCTGTGTCGAATATGTCGATTTGTCGGCATATACAAGACATGTGGCATGCACCGATTGGCTAAGATGGTGGCCAAATGTACAACTATTTGTCATTTATGCCACGCGTTAATCATTTATTTATGACAAGGATTCAAGCACCATGTTGGCGTGCCTTGATAGTCACATGCTACACTTTTAATCATGTCAAAAGATGATCTAGCACAGAAGGGTGCATGGAGAAAATAGAGGAAAGTGCAGAGGGAGTGTGATATCTGCGTGGGGAGATGAATCAAACCAATGAGCAGAGAACATATGGTTAAGGTGCAACTATTACAAAGTAATGGGTGTGGTGCTCTGGGTCAAATACTTAAGCGCATGGGGTGGAAATAAATTGACTCGAGAAGAAGGTGAATGTGTAGAAGGTGGGTGCGAGGGGAAGTGGAAGGAGGAAGGAAAGGTGCACGTAGGTAAACTGTGACCTAAGGGAATGTGCCAAATGATTTTGAGCGCACGTAATTCTTCAATAGATATCTTAGGGCCAAAATGTGTATGCAAGTTATCCTAAATTGCTAGGGGAGCTATTTGGATAACAATTTTGGTGACTTTCAGGGCCATATGCCTGCTAGATGCAAGAGACCAATATCCCTGAAGCATCCATTGGGCATGGAGTCTACTTGTTCAATCATGAAAATGCCCCTGTTGTCACTTTGAGCATCATTTCTACACTTTTTCTGAATCTCACAACTGCTGAGAGAAGCTCTACACACTGGAAGCAACAAAAGAGCACATGTAGGAAGCACGTGAGAGGAAAGAACTATGTACAAACAAACAATGTGCACAGAGCACACTTGGAGGAATTTAAAAATAATTTAATATATACAACATGATGCAGCAAACCTAATGGAAGGGTTTGAGATAGATCCCATTTACTGGGATTTGCAGCATGCGCTTCCATCCGGATGAGTTAACTTGAAAGAGTTAGCTTCTTTGTAGGACTTGATGATGTATGGGCCACTCCAAAGTGTATCAAAATTTGAATGGTGCCCTAGTTTGGCTCTATCAAAGCATCTCATTTTAGAACCAGTCTCTAATTTTGAAAGCTTAAGGCCTATCATTTCTGTCAAACCATTTCTTTATTGCTTGTTGATGCTATTCTAGCTTGATCATGGCAGAGTTTCTAAGCTCTTCAAGATAAACCAGCTCTACCATCCTGATTTCTCTTTGATTTGTGCCCTAAAATTCTAGTTCTTAGCAAGTTCAATGAATTTAGTTCTAGTGTCAAAGGAAGGGAAGCCTCCTTTCCATAGAAAAGCTTGTAAGGCAAAGTTCCTATTGCCTTTTTTACTGTGATTCTATCTACCTAGAGCACATGTGGAACCTTCGTATGCCACTATCTTTCACTGGTATTCATTATGCACTTCATGATTCTAATCAGGTTCTTATATGTTGATTCTGCCAGACCATTTCCCTGAGAGTAATAGTTGGAAGAGGTTCTCAAGTAAATTCCTAGACATAGAGCTCAATCAATGAGTTTAGCACTAAGGAAGGCCTTTGCATTATCAGAGATAATGGTTTGAGGAACACCAAACCTTGTGACTAAACCTTTGAGAAAGTCAAGGATGAATGCCTCAGTTGATTCCTTAAGCACGACAGCTTCTGTCCATCTGGTGAAGTAATCTATAGCTATCAACACCCATTTATGTCTAGCACTTAAAGGTGGATTGATCATGCCTATGAAGTCAAGACCCCATTGCGCAAAAGTTTGATCTGCTTGGATTGGTTGGAGGGGAAGCATTGCCAATATTTTCTTTCCTACAAAAAGCACATTCCTTACATTTTGTGACCCATCTATGTGCATCTGCAAATAGGGTAGGCCAAAAGATACCTGCCATTATGATCTTCATTGTTGTAGTTTTGGCAGAGAAGTGTCCACCAGAGAATCCATCATGAAATTCTGCTAACACTTGTTCATTTTGTGCATCGTTGATATATCTTAATAGCATGTCATTTACAATTCTTTTGGAGAGAAGTCCATCAATCAAAACATAAGGAATAGATTGCAACCTCAGATGCCTTCTCTTTGCTTTGTTCAAACCGGGAGGGTACGCACCCTTGGAAAGGAATGTGATCATGTCCTTCATCCATTCATGCACGCTGGGGTTTATATTTTGTTCATGTTCTACACATGGGAGGTCTTCATCTAAAAATAATGAAGCCTCGGGTTCACTCTACGCATCCTCAGCAATCTTCTTGCAAATTACACTGCCTCTTACTAGCTTCGTGGCCTTAATAGTCACATCATATTCCATGATTTTTTTCACCCATCACACTCTCTTCTCACTAATTTTTACTCCCATGATGAATTCTCTAACAGATGAGTGGGAGACTAACACCTTGATATGATTTGTGGTGAGCATACTTTTGAATTTCTTGAGCATGCACATGATGGCAAAGACCTACTTCTCCATGTGACTATATTTCAATTCATAATCCTTCATACATCTGGTTGAAGAAGGCCACTGGCTGTTCCAATCCTTGTTCATTTTCCTATGTCAGGACAACAACAATGCTTGCATCAGCACCATAAGCATAAAGGATGAAATCCTTTAAGTAATTTGGATTGATGAGTGTTGGTACACAAGTAATCTCTTTCTTGATCTTATTGAAGCTTTCTCTTCCTTTTTTGTCCTTTTGAAGGCTATGTCCTTCTTGAGCATAAGGGTGATGATCCGAACCAATCCTACAAATTTAGGTATAAAGCACCTAACAAAGTTAATTTTTCTAAGGACTGTAAGGCCATTTTCTGCACCAGTAAGGAAAGGGATGGGATGGATGAAACATTCTCAAGGTTAATTGTGATGCCATCCTTTGAAACCACATGGCCCAAGATCCTGCCTTGAGCCACCGCAAAATTGCACTTCTTGGGGTTAAGAGATACCCCAAATTCTCTGCATCTCTCAAAGACCTTTTCTAGGTGCACTATGTGATCCACGCTCTACTTTGAGAAGACAGTTATATCATCAAGGTAAACCAAGATGAACTCATTGATGTAACCTTTAAAGGCAATATCCATGGTGTGCTGAAATGTTACACCCACATTTGACAGACCAAAGGGAATTTTCTGGTATGCATATGTTCCCCACTTGGTTGTAAATGTTGTTTTGAATTGATCCTCTTCCTTGACCAGGATCTGGTTGAAACCTAAATACCCATCTAACATGGAGAACCTTTGTGTGCCAGCCATAGTCTATAGAATCTGCTCCATTGAAGGCAAAGGATAGTGATCCTTTAGAGATGCCTTATTCAAATCTCTAAAATCAACACAAAGTCTAATTTCACCATTCTTCTTGTGTCATTGGAACTATATTTTCAACCCAAGTAGAGTACTTGATAGGAAAGATAATTTTTTCCTCAATGATTTTTGATAGTTCTTTTCTCATGAGGGGTTCTATCTTTGGGTGACTAGCCATTGTTTCTATCGTCGGGCTTTATGCCAAGATCAAGGTCAATAGAGTGTTGTGCACCACTTGGATCAAAACCTATGAGGTCTTCATACTCCCATGAGAAAATGTCACTATATTTTTGTGAGAGATATACGAAGGCCTATTTTTCCTCATACACACAAGTCCTACCGAGCAAAGCAGCTCCTTTCCACGTGCAATAGTAATGGGAGAGAAATCCTCTTATGCAGCATGCATGTATGTTTCTTCACCCTTGAACTCATCATCAGGGCTGAACATTTTCTCTAAGGTGACCATCCCTTCAAGCAACCTATTTGTCTTTAGCTATATTACTTGGTCACCATAGCTATTATGCAAGTCGTCATACATTCTTGATGAAAATTCATATTCATTCTGAATGAACTTCGATGATCTGCATGTCACTATCGAACACTTTCCACCTGGTGTTTTTGTCTCAGAATGGATGGTCTGACTACCATCTTGATGTGTTGAGTGTTTCCTTTAACAAAGTCCTCAAAGAGGATAAAGCTGTGAACCAAGCACAGCCATTTGATCAGCTTCTTTATTCATTCTGTGTGGGACTACCTACAGATTAAGGGCATCAAATCTCTTGAATAGGTCCTAAACTCTATGTTTATAAGATTTAAGGAGCTTATTATTTGTCTAGAATTTTTTGGTGACCTGATGGATGACCAATTTTGTATCCCCAAAGATTTGCAGTGCTTTAATTCTCTTCTTTTCAGCAATAAGCAAACCATGCACCAACACTTCATATTTTGCCACATTGTTATAACATGTAAACTACACCTATTCACAAAAAATAATTTCTCATCTCTATTGGAAATGAGAACCACTCCCACTCTGTGCCATTTCTACTTTTGGATCCATCAAAGTATAACTTCCATAGACCAGTTTGAACTTTGTCTCCTATGAGGCATGGCGCAGCAGAGCGTAGCGTCTTCTTCTAGAATGAAATAAGTACCAAGCCTAGTTTCATAGGATTCCAATTCTTCAGCATAGGGATCAAATTTTTGATGCCTCTCCACCCATTCATCAAGTACTAGGTCTGGAACAGAGGGTGTAAGAGGCGCTCTTCGAGAACCGAAACTTGTTCTTCCTTGATAAGACAATTAGCTTGGAGAGGAAATGGGACATATGGCTCTACATGATAAAAAAATATAGGCTCAGATTGTATGGTAAATTGGGTACCATACCATTTCTTGAGTAACATATGAGACCAATCAAAATACAAGTAACCACCCACCTTAGCAAAGTAAATTCTCTTGATAGACATAGGGCAAACAAAGGAGGCGAGTCAATAATTAACACATCTTGAGTAATTGTCAGGCTTGGACATGCATGGACGGTTAACTCAAGATCCTTGATGACTCCTAAGGTGGTTACTATTGATTCATCAAGTTGTAGGACTCCTTTAGAAAAAGGGATATATTTCATACCTAATACATTAGCTATCTTCTTAGGCACAACAAGTACTAGCACCTGAGTCAATCAAGTAGTTATGCACTAGATGTTTGCCTATAATCAAGGACATATAGAAGGGTAGTGTTTTAGTAATTTTTATTACTTTTCTCTCCTCTTCTTGGAATATTTTTATAGAATCATGTGGCTTCTACATAACTTGGTGAGCGTGCGGAAGTTGCGCTAGATCTTCATGCAGAGATCCTCTAAGCTGAAATGGTCAGGGAATCCCACATTGTGATGTTTATGTTTTTTTTCTTCATATGGTCAACAATGCTAAACAGAAGCCCCCCCACCTTGTAAATTTGGGGAACAATATCCCTTCTTGACTATTCAAGTGTGGAAGCCTGAATTTTAGCTAGAGCAGAGGCTTGGCCTACCAAAGGATGGGCACATTCGACTCGGAAGGATCTTTACGTGGGACTTCCTGTATAGGGATTTGAACATTTTTGCTGCAAGAGGTATTTTCTGATTCCTTTTTCTTCTGAATATATTCATGTATTACTGGGACTGTGACCTATGCGCCTGACTCTAACATTATTTTCCTATATCTTGTGTTATCTGCAACTTGGGCATGTGGTCTATTTGCATCTTCTACAACTTGGTTGATTACACAAAATTTTGTCGCACCAAATAATATCAAATTGGTTTCCGGAGGAACTTCTAGTCCTTTTAGATTATCTACTTCATGGGCACTTATTGAGGGCTCACAGGGTGAAGCATTTTGGATCATGAAGGCTTGGGTGTGCACAACATTAACACAATGGTACTGACTATGAGGCATTTTGCAAGGAAGCACCATTCTGACTCTTGTGCCAAGTTTTTCGAACTAGGACGAGCACTCGGCTAGCATTGGGTGTTAGGAGAGAAGGTGTGGGAGGAAAACTTGCAAAGGCATATGTGCATTAGGTTGCCACCTATCATTCTACTAGTTGGGTGCATACCTCGATTTCCATATTGATTCTACCAAGATTGATTGCCACTGGCCATGTGCTTGAATGGAAACACATCTATATACTTGCGCTTGTTGCTTTTCTAGTTATATGACCTTGTTTGATAAATTTCGATGAAGGCCTTCAATTCTTCATCTTCCTTTTCTGCGATGGAGAATAGGATGTTGAGTAAAATGGTTGCACTCTTTCTTCAAGGGTAGGAACAGGGGCCACAAAAAGGTTGGGTTACTTGTGACATTTCTAGGAACAAGAGCATGGGTGGTCTATGATCCAACTTTCCCCTCTGAATGAGACTATTTCCTACTCTTACTATAATGTTATAAGTACCTGGTAGAGTCCTACCCCCCATAGATTGGATCATGACTGAAATATCACTGTTGAGCACCTTCAGATAATAAAGGAAAGCGGGTTAGGTGTAGGTCTTACCACAAGAGGAATTATGTCCCAAGTCTTCTAAAATCTGATGTTGAAATCAGTCATCTACTCATTAGGTTCCCTCCTTATTGTTGTCAGTTGCTCCACCAAAGATAGGTGATCTGACTTGTCTTCAAAATAACTACATAGAGTTGTTCCTAGCTCATCCCAAGTGGTGATAGATCCAAGTCTCAAGCCTCGGTACCATTGAAGTGCTTTACCTTTGAAAGAGGCTATAAGCATCCTGACTACTACATCATTATGTGTGATCAGATAGAGTGAACACACATTTGCTACATCCTGGATATGATCCTAAGGGGTGACTTGATTCTCACCAATAAAGTAAGGAATACTTTTGAGTGTGTCATTTGGCATATCATGTTGCACGGCTAGGAGTAAGGGACTCCCTCCATCAAAGTTTGCAAATATTCTTAATGGAGGGGTGGTTGATGTGCCATTGTAGGGCACACAGGTTGTCTATTTACAAGAGGAGTTGAGTGGGTGTGACACACTATAGATAGAGATGCACGCGGGGGATTTCTGGAATGAAATTTTCTTAGGGATAGCTAGAGGTATTCAAAATAATCTTCAGCTGCCACACTTCTTCTTATGTTCACTCTTCTCATGAAAGGTACGCAAGACTCACAAATAAAGATCTTTAAATGTTGGGAGTCGAAAAATGTGTTTGAAATGAGCCTCAAAAGGTTGAAACACTAAGTTCACACATTAGAACTTAGAAATATGAAATTTTAGCTTTCAATGTTGGTCCCACCGAGCATGCCAAAAAATTTTGGTTACTCAAACGTGCACCCACATCTCATATCTCTGAAAAGGCCAAGGTGTTTGAGACCACAATGGAACCAACCCCCATGTTGTGGGACCTTGTGAACTTTTGATAGATCTTTGGAGAAGGTTGGTTCCTCTATCTTTATCTATCGCTCTTTGTTACTCCTAGTGCTAAAAGGAGAAACTAAGATAAGAATGCCAAGGGAATAGGGAAAGAAGGATAACATGAAGTAAACTACACTAAAAGGTGATAGCACTAGAAAAGAGGGATGAACACTATCTATTTTGAGAAATAATGATAGGGAATGTGTGAGAGGAGGCTAGGCATGAGTAGCACAACAAAACACACATTCACCAAATTGTCCTTATGGAACACAACCAAATATGGGACTGCAAGGGACCTGAAGTAGCACAACAATACACAATGCAAGAGAAAAGGAAAGAAGAAGGAACGCAAACACACTAGGATAGAGAATAGTCACAAAACTATGCTTCCATTACTTCCAAAAATGCACAAAACTATTACAATGATAAGGAGGCCGATGTCCACATGCAAGAACCAAACATGGAGGTCTATAACTCAAAGTACAAAAAATATGGAGTCCTTAGCAACACGCATAAGGATCTAGAGTATCCAACATAACAAATGATATTTGATCTTACATTTATAGATGAATTCATGGAGGAAGAAGGGAAAAGGAGGGAAAACCCAAATTTGAAACAAAACCACCAACAAGAAGCATTCAATGTCTATAAATCCTCTTGGAAATCTATGAAATACACTTCCCCATGCCTGTTTGATGTGTTGAAGACAAAAGAGGGTGGATCATACCAAATTGGGTGGTTGGAGCAATCAGATCTTCTCATCAATGTTCAGAGAGACATTTTCCCAATTCTCACCTACCTAATTTGCTAGAATTTGAAATTTGAATTTCTTACATTATTGCTAATGTCAAATGACTTTTCGACAAGTCCATGTGCATGCTGATCTGAGCTCTATAACTGATTTTATGGATGTCAAAAGATGTCGATTTTTCGGCATATACAAGACATGTGGCACATGTCAATTGGCTGAGATGGTGGCCAAACGTAAAACTATCTTTCATTTTTGTCATGTGTTAATCATTTATTTGCTATAAGGATTTGGTGCCCTGTTGTCGCACCCTAACTTGTTGCACGCTGCACTCTTAAGCATGTCAAAAGATGATCTGGCATAAAAGGGTGTGTGGAGAAAAAGAGGAAAGCATAGAGGGAGTGCGCACGATGCACGTGGGGAGATGAATAAAACCGGTGAGCAGAGAATGTATGGTTAAGGCATAATTATTACAAAGTAATGGGTGTGGCATGTTGGGTCAAATACTTATGCATGTGGGGTGGAAAGAAACTGACTCGAAAGAAGGTGAACATGCGGAAGGTGTGCGCGAGAGGAAGTGGAAGGAGGAAGGAAAGGGCTGTGCGAGTGGTAAACCTGCAACCTAAGGGAATGTGCCAAATGATTTTGAGTGCGCGTAATTCTTCAATAGATATCTTAGGGCCAGAATGTGTATGCAAGTTATCCTAAATTGCTAGGGGATCTATTTGGATAACATTAACCACTCTCACATTTCCAATCATCCATTTTTTCCCTCGGAGACAATGTATTTATCCCAATTTATAGATTTCCAAAAAGTAGAACCATTAAAGTCAGCATTGTTAAAGCACCATTCATTAGCTAGAAGATTTGACCAATATTTCTATCTTATGATGGAATTCCACACATAGTCTTCCTTAACCAATCTCCAAATCATTTTTGACAACATAGCTTTATTCATTTTAGCCCAATCTCTAATACCAAGACCCCCATTTTCTTTGGCTTAAAACTTTTTCCCATGCCAGGAGGGGAATTCTTTCTTTTTATTTTGAGCCACTCTAAAGGAATATTTTTTGGATACTCTCCAATTTATTAGTAATAGTAGAAGGTAATATATAAATATACATGGAATACATCGAAAAATGTTTAATTGAGAATTTGAGGAGGGCAACTTTACCTGTTTGAGACAGAAATGAGCCTTTCCAACCTTCTAGTTTCTTGAGAAATTTGTCTATCAAAAAATTCTATTCAAC
Source organism: Taxus wallichiana var. yunnanensis (assembly GCA_018340775.1). NCBI lineage: Eukaryota > Viridiplantae > Streptophyta > Pinopsida > Cupressales > Taxaceae > Taxus > Taxus wallichiana. Next base: position 40,643,670 of record CM031239.1, read on the forward strand.
AATCTTAAGTTTTTTTAGTTCCAATAATCATTCCCAAATATGTAGTAGGGTATATATTAGTCATACAGCCTATAATACTAGCAATTTTGGCAAATCTTCTTGTAGGGGTATTGATAAAATATATAAAAAAAATTCCATAATTGATCAATTGCTCAAAATATTCCTCATAATATATCATCATCTATTTAAACTCTCTAGCCTCCAAGATGGTAGCCTCTCCAACCAGAATAGTGTCATAAAAAAAATGTTGGTGAACAACATTATCACTATTAATAGTCGGACATATAACTTTAAGTCTTGCTAAATCAACCTTGTTAAGAGCTCTGTTGAGAGTTTCAGCCATGATTATAAATAAAAAGGGAGAGATAGGATCTCCTTTTCTTATTCCTCTAGAGCTATGAAAAAAACCACATGGAGTCCCATTGATCTAGAACAAAAAATTAGCTATGGAAATACATATCTGTATCAAAATCCTAAAGTCTTCATCAAATCCAAACCTGGTTAAGACCTTGATAAGAAAGGTCTAAGAGACACGATCATAGGCTTTCTCCATGTCAATCTTAATGAACATTGATTCCTTTTTGTTTTGTTTGTCTATGTGAAGAGTCTCTTGAATAGTGATAATACCATCTTGGATCTATCTTCCCATAACAAACCCTCCCTGTTGATCGAAATAATGGAAGGTAGAAGAATTTGAATTCTTAAAGAAAGGATTTTAGAACACATTTTGTAGATATAGTTACATAGGCTAATAGGTCTAAAATTCCTGAAATCCGTAGGATTATGATTTTTAGGGACTAAAGCTAGGAAGGTGTTGTTTAATTCATGAAGTATATTTTTTTCTTGAAAAAATCTTGGATATCTTTACACATATCATCCTTGAAAATCTCCCAAAAAGTTTGAAAAAATAAAGTTGGAAAACCATCAAGTCCCGAAGCTTTGTCAAGGCTCAAAGTCTTCAGCATAAATTCAATTTATTCCATTGAGGGAATCTTAGTGAGCATGCTATTGTTAGTCTCATCTACCAGTTGAGGAATGCAATCCAGAAAGTACTCTTTGCCTTGTTTTTTTTAATGAACTCGATTTGTAGAAAGAAGTTTGTTGAAGAAGGAAGTGGCTGCAAGTTGAATTTCCTTAGTGTCAGTGAGCATCACACCATCTTCCCCGAGACACACATTATTCTATTAGTGCTTCTCCTTTTCAGGGTTGAAATATGGAAGAATTTCGTGTTTTTATCCCCTTCACGAAGCCATTGTACCCTGGATTTCTGTCTCCAAAAAGTCTCCTCTTTCATAATAATGTTATGGTAATCCGACAAAAGTTCACTCTCTTTTTTGTCCTTCCTGAATACTATCATTATTTAGAGTTTCCAAGGTAGCCTGAAGGGAGGATATCTCATTTTCCAGAGACTTCTTTTTCTCAAAAATGTTACCAAAACATTTTTTATTCCATCCTTTCAAATTATTCTTAACATGAGAAAGTTTCTTAGCAATTCTAAACATAGTTGTTCCTTTGATTTTCACATTCCACCAATATTTCATAAGATCAAAAATTTCCTCGTTTTGTAACCACATCTTCTCAAATCTAAAGGGGTTCTCCTCCTCTCTTTATCTTTGATTTGGAAAAGAAGTGGATTGTGGTCTAAACCAATCCAAGGGAGAGAAAAGAGGCAAGCTTATTTATTCAACCACCCCCATGAAGTCAGAGCCTTGTCAAGTTTGACTTGAATCAATTGATCTCCCTTTCTCCTATTAGACCAGGGGAATTGTCTACCTTTCAACTCAATATCCATGAGGTTATTTTGTATAATAAAATCCTGAAGATCTTCCATGCTTTCAATTACATCAATATTACCACCCTTCTTTTCCCCAAGACTCAAAGGGGTGTTGAAGTCACCCATAACCAGCCATTCAGTCCCTTTAATATTGTTTTGAAATTTAGAGAGTTTAGCCCAAAATGTTTTTCTTTCTCCTTTTTTATTAGGAGCATATATGTTAGATAGCACCCAAAATTATTTAGATTTCTTATCTTGAAATAACATAGCCATGTGATTACTTCTTTTAAGAAGATTTGTACCTTTGAGTTTTTCATCATTACAGATGACAACCATTCCTCCTGTAGAATATTTTGAGCTAACATCTAGTCCACAGTGTCTGTTGTAGCCCTTATATTTCACTTCTAAAAATATCCTTCCTCCATCTTAGTTTCTGTAAGACCATGATATTAGGTTTGTGTTTAGAATCTAGTTCTTTTATTAACCTCCATTTCACAGGGTTATTTAAACCCCTAACATTCCATGAAACAATATTCATTTAAACCCTTGGTTTTGGTTCTTCTAAAGCTTTGTAGATCGAGTTTAGACTGAGTTCCATTGTCAATATCTTTTTGACTCTAATTTTTCTAGAAACATGCTTAGTAGGTCTCCCTGAACCTATTTTCTTCTCTTTTGGGGTGGCCTCTGAAGACTCCCCTTTTTTAGATGGGGTTTTCAAAGAGATCTCTAATTCCGCCTCTTTGGGATCCACTTCGTTGAATTTTTTTGTCAATAAGAGATTCTTTCTATGGGGATAAAGCTTCTTGGATGATCCTTTGGACATTGACAGATTCCATCTGTTCTTCATTTTCAATCATTAGATCATTCTCCTCACAACCCAGAAGATTTTCAAAAGGATTAGTGAAAGGACCCAGAGTTTCATCAAGACTCATTTATCTTAGTTTACGAGGCTTTTCCGCTTCCTTCGAAGATTATCAAAAAAATTTGAAGGAGTTTGTTTGCTTGAACATGGTTCTTTTCCATCTAGAAATGAGGTTCAAGATAATGATTTCCATTGATTCTTCTTATTCCTTAATTTTATAAAGCCATCATCAATTAACTTAGGATTCTGAGCTTGTTTTAAGTTTGACCTCTCAACATTATTCTCAATAATTACAATGCCTTAATTTGGATTAGGATTATTTATAATGTTTTGTTTTGAAGAGGCTACTTCCTTCCCTTTAGCTTATTCCTTAACTAGATTCTCCTTATAAACCTTAGAAATCATCATTTTACATTGTTGCTTATCATTACCCTGACCTTGGCATTTCTCACAGTTTTGAGGGATGTTTTCGAACTTGATACTTTGATCCCATCTTCCTAGTATATATTTGATAGTTATGTATTTTATTAAGGTTCATATTATCCACAGCAATATATGTGTCAAGAGTGTTTGTAATCCCTTTAATAACATCAACATCCCATAGTTCCAATGGAAGACCTAGTAACCGCACCCAAAAAAGGAACTTATTTATATTTTCTTTATCAAGGTTGAACATAGGAGTCCATTTCCTTAGGAATAGACCGAGCTTCCCAAGAACCATGGGCCATCATTAAGGATTCTTTGGGGGTCTTCTAGATTGTTAAAATTGAACAAGAAGAAGCCATTTGGTAAAGTTGTTACTTCCATATGCCCTTTGGGTTTCCATTTTAGAACTGACCAAGATCTTATTGATTCTATATTGGGTCTTCCACCAACAAATTTCCCTATCAAATAATTCTCCATATTTCTCAAATTCCTATCAATAATGCTATCAGGATTTCTAAATAGTTACCCAATTTACTTCAAATAATTTCGGAATGATCCAAAAAAAAAAAAATTCATTCCAAGATCTCAAGATTTTTGCATACATAGTAGGGGTCCCATTTCCCACATGGGTACTAAATACATGTATAGTCTCATTCTTACCTTGCTCCTTCAAAGACTGGTCCTCTAAGACTTTGACCCCCATGGCAAAATTTGGCTACTTTGTCGTTTCCCACCCATCATTATTCAAAACCTTGTCTCTCTCCTTGAGCTCCTCTCTACTCCTGCCCATCACTTTCACTTATAATATTACCTCTTAAGTGTTTATACGTTAAATATAGGACTTAATGAATACTATGTAACTTGTATGTTGATTGAGTTGAGGACTATACATAAAATTTTTTAGTCAAATGATCTTATAGATAAACCAATCTTATAAGAATGATAAAGTAAACCTTATCTTGGAATTTTTGAATTATAATTTAAGTTCATATGGAAATGATATTATGTCCCTTATAAGGGATATATTGTAATGAATCATTATGAACTTATGAATAAGATTATATGTCCTTAAATGGAAAGAAAGGAAGCACACTTATAAGGTTGAATAAGTATTTAAGTGATGAAACTTAATTACATACTTACAAACTAAGTGCTTATTGTAGATGACAATGAATGACCTAATAAAAGCATGTACAATTGAATATTTTTAATTAAGCTGAAAATAAAGAAAAGTTGTGTGCTTATGATGAAATGTTGACTAACATTAATAGTATATGATACTTGATAAAGGTGTGATTCATACCTACACATTTAGCTATGTGTAAATGCACCATCTCTATTAATATGAAATATAGAGACATGGTATTAATGTTTCCTGTAGAGACATAACTAAATTAGTGGCATGATACATAACTGCATTAATAAGAAACATAGGCTTAATTGATTAAGCTTAAGAAAAAATTAAATTTGTAATTTTGAACTTAAATAAAAGATCATTTCAATATCCACTTAAGGATATTATTGGCATGATATTTAATAAGGTAATTAATTGATATTGGAGAATTAAATATCCTTGGATCAAATTGAGATAGGACCTTAGGTATGAATCATTTGAGGTGGAAGTGTCACGATATCTAGGCTAACTGTCATGATTTAATTAATACTTTGAAACAATAAGATACAATGTTCCAATTTAGGACCCTTAGTGGGTCAACTCACTATGTCCAATACACATTTGTATCCCTATAATGATGGTAGTCACTATTTGGATACTACCTCTTAGCATCTGTCTTGAGTTTCCTCATCGAGACTCGGATTGTGGCAAGGTTTTGCATTAAGGACAAGCGTTTTTAGAGTTAAAAAGGTAGATTCAATCTCATGGATATGTACCACGATGCCAACATGTGATGTTTATGGGAAGAGAAGTGGTTTAATAATGATGCAAATCATTACATAGAAACTTACCTTCCCATAGGCATCATATGATTACATAGAGGTACGTCCTCTTGCAAGTTAATCTGGATTTATACCTTATAGAAGACTTTTAATGGTTTACAACACCATTCATTGAGACTCGTATAATTGAATAAGTGGTTAAGGTGAGATGACAATTTCTCAATGGTGAGTGTTCCATCATGGACCTGAGCATGGAATACATGAATCTAAAACTTTGTGCAAAGTAGTGTAAGCTACTGATTACACTTCCTTGATTTCACCAAGATCTAATTTAAGAGATGCCTGGTGGGATTCATTGGAAAAACCTAGGTAGAAACTTAGATATCTTCACTTAATTATCATATCCTGAAAAAGGAAAGACCAAATGATACATTTGATGTATTGGATCGTAAAGAGTGTTGAAGGGGATCGAGTAGGATTTGTATACTCTCATGCAGTTGCACATGGTTTATGACATTTATCAAAAATGGATTGCATTAATTTTTATTTTGGATTTAAGTATATTGGTATTTAAATCAAATACATAAAGTGATAATTTTTTTCCCCTAAGATGTGAAGTGACAAAAAGTGGATGTAACATTCATAGGTGAAAAAAGTTGATCTTGAGGCTTTTTTGGCTAGTCAAAGTGCAAAATAAGACTTAGAAATTATATTAAGGTGCACTTTTAAACTCCTTTTTCCCCTTTTATCCCCTTAGGGACATGGGGGACACAAAATTCTACCCTCATAGTCTTCCCATAGACACACTTTAGAGCTACTAGTGTCCCATGTGTCTTATTCGTCCCCTGGGACAAGGGGGCATGAGGGACACACAAGTGCACCATAAATTCATCATGATAGGTGAAGTATTGTGTCCCTTGTGTCCCCCTTATCCCTAGGGGGATATAGGAGACAAGAAAATCTTCCGTGCCCATGCTCAATCCCCTGATCATTCATGTGACCTCTCCGTGCTCTCGTAGGGTGTTTTCTCGGCTCCTCCATTTCACTCACACTCACTCCCATTCTTCCACTTGTATCTTTTTCTCCAAGGAACAATTTGGATCCCCATATATCCTTTTTTTTATCATTTAACTAAGGAAACCTTATTTCATCCTTACTTAAACTCTCATTTCTCCCGGGGTTGATCCAAATTTTGGAGGACAACGTAAAATTGATTAAACATATTTTTAAAGAATTTATTCACCATAGGTTTCCTCACCTACATGGTTACTACTGTAGTACATTGAAAACTATCATTTTTAATAGAGATACTGGTAAAAAAATTCCAAAAATCCATTACCTCCAAATCAAATTTTTATTCATATCTCTCTAACCGAGACTCCAATTTTATTAAAAATTTGTCGATTGATCTTTTCAATAACACCTTTGGGATTTTGCAGCTGAATACCCTATAATTTCCTATATTTTTATACATCATCTTGAAAATCAAACACTAGAAAGTTTCTTTTTATTTCCAAGATTTCTAATGGGCAAAAACATTGAAAATGTAGACGAGATCCTAGTGAAAAATTGAACACAATGATAGTGGTTTCCTCCAAATATGACGCTGGTAAGTCTAATTAATAAAAACATCACATGATCTAAAAAATGAGACTCTAAAAATAGTAAGTTTCTTGAAATAACAAACCTTTAACATTCAAAACATCCTGGAATAGTGAGAAACACTAAATAGGGTCCATTGGGTGAAATTATAAAATTAATAGGTTAGGAAAGAGTAGATGTCTAAAAATATAAACTTTCTAAAAATAGTGAAATCTTATTAGTGGAAATAGCCCAAGTGGCTTAGGAGATTTTCATAACATAGATTGTGAAAATTTTCCAAAAATTCAAAAAATAAAAGCTTCCAACCCCACTTGATAACAATACAAAGTTTCAGCTTTTAGTAGTGCGCAAAGTTGGTGGCTCTATTTTCACTTCTCTTGTTGCTTTTTTCCATCAACGCAAGTTCATGAAATATTCATGAAGCTATTTAATGGCCCAAATAATTAAATAAACTCTCTACAAAATTTCAAAGGATCCTAAAGCATAATTTTGATCACATTTGTGTTAAGGAACATATCGGGTGCATTAAAGTGTAAAAGGTGAAATCTAGAACATTAGGAGGTCAACGAAATTTTTAAAAGAGTCAATATATCCATTGAAATTTAAGGTTTATTATCATAAACATTATGAGATAATCTCACCTTGAGTAATAATAGAAGTCATCTCAATAAATGCATGCGTCATAACGTGTTTCTAGACACTTGATCCATGCTTGATAACAAGCACACATATTACAAGTCAGAGGAGGTAGAATTCGTAATGTCTCATTATAATTTGGAGGAAAAAATATGTAACTCATTATCAAGCTCTATTTAGATGGCAATCCTTCCATCTAAAGGAGGAAACCCATTTCCACGAGGAGCAAATTGAGCAATGGTATTTCTACACATGAGAACCAACATGCGATTCCGCACGCACTTGATCTTCTAAGGTCATACTAGGACAACTGGAATGCATAGGATTTCCAAAATATTAATGGGAAACTATAGGAGAATCAAGGACTAATATTGGGTAGGGTGAGTTCCTAGTAGTGAGTTGGAAAGAGGAAAATTAGAGGCTATGTACAGGTATTGTAAGTTCCCTATTTCTTGTTTATTATTTTAGTTTGAATTTTAAGTGACGCTGAAAGGTTCATTTTAAATAATTAAGAGACATAAATCTAAATGAAATTAAATACAAGTGTGTTTTAATATTTTAATTAGATAAATTCATTCCGATTAATTATCCAAATTGGAATGAACAACATAACCTATTTTCTTGAAGGAAATGAATTAAAGGAAATTAAATAAAACAAACTAACATCTACCTTTCACTAATTAATTAAATGAAATCCAATCTATAGACATAGAAAATTACTTCTAAATTAAAATCCTACTACTACACTAAAAAAAGAACAACCAAATGTGGTTATTCCTATGTTGCATATGTGAATCTTGATCTATTTTAAACAAGGGTATTTTCCAATTTGTAATTGTGGATTACTATTTCTTCTAATTTCCTCACTCACGCTTATGGGAAGAAATAAATCTTTTAAAAAGTAATTTCCTCTTCACCCAAGACTTCCCTCGTAATACAATAGTTTAAACAGAAATACTAAAAGTGAAGAAACACAACAAGGAACATATAAATAGAAGCTTCCTCAAGCTTCTTTCTCTATCGAACCACATCGATAAGAAGGGAAGAATTTTTGACTGGAATTATTTGTGTATGCATGTAAATCTAATTAATAAATAAAATTAAATCTACAAGTTTCATAAATGAAGAAATGAGGAAAGCGGTGAACAAGAACTTCCTCGAAATACTTTCCGGGAAAATCCATAGGGATGAGTTCATAAGGAATCAATGGAAGTTTCTTATAGGAAAAATAAAAAATGGTGAATTCTACCTCCTTAAAACAAGATATGTTTGCTTCTATTGATTTAATGACAAATATTGATTCTACATTATAAATTTTAAAGGAAATTAAAATGAAATTCCCAACATAGTTATAGTAGAACTAAGATGATTCCCAAGTGTAGTGATGCTTCTCTTTATTACCACAACTTTCTTTCCAGAGATGAGTCCAATTGTTCTAGGGAGCAGTACTAGTTGGTTGTAGAATAAATTGTGAAGATGTTGAAGCATACTAGTTGTGGGTTAGCTAGTCTCAAATGTAGGAAATGAAGAAACAAGGCGACGATTTGATTTACTTGTATAATTCTTGGCAATATTTAAGAAAAATAATAGTGTGTTATCTAATTTTTCCCCTCAGGAAAAAGTGGATAATGGGGTAAAGTGTACCCTTAGACCAAAAATTCTTTCATGGAGAGTTTAGGGTTATCATGGAAATTTCAAGCTTAAAACGTTAGTGTGTAAAATGTTCATCAAGGTGGTGAGCTTTGTAAAGAAGTGACAAAATTTAGTGTTCATGTCGTAGGAGAGTGACCTCAACTCGGTTCATATAAACGACAAGGGCCAGGACCGATCCATGGGAGATCACATCTTTAGTACAAGGCCAAATATGAAAGATAACTTGGAAAATGTTGACTCGCTCAACCGAGCCAAGCAGTACCAAGTCATTATTTAGATGACAAGATAAAATTGAGTCATATATGGACAACTTAGTTGAATAACAAGATATAGCTTGGGTGAGTCACCGAAGTACTAATTATCATGTAAGGACTCGTCATTCTATTCGTGAAGACTACAAAATTTCGGGTTCTTCGTGCCAATGGTCCATGTCATGTCCAATGTGGGGGTAAATGTACATCAAGATCCCAAGCACAAGGAGAAAATGATGGGAAAATATTAGGGCGAGACCGGGCTCATCCCCAAACTAGCAAATATGACATGCCAAGTCTGTCGATAAATTACCACATGATTCGGAGTGGCCACAGGAGGTAGTTGATGACTGAGTCATGAAAAGAGAAAACCTATGTAAATAGGTGATTAAGATACAATGTTAAAGGCACGAGAGGTAATGTCACATAAGTTCCCAAATGTTTTAGATGAAGCATATAGGTATATTGAAGGTGATTCGACCACTTTGGAGCTTGTGGCAAGTAGGTGAAAATTAATATGGACTCAATATATGCAAGGATGAAGAAGCTTATTACTTGGGTTTGACAGTTGATGAAGTCCTTGATTGTGAGTGAGTTCAACCTAGAGCTCGGGGACGAGAAAATTAGTTTGGCAATAACTCATGAACTAAGTTGAGACACGATTCTTTCAAGCAAGATGGTGGTGAAGTGCTCACAGTGGTATATATATCAAGTCGAGTTAGGCCCATTGAAGAAAACTCATGAGCAGTTCAAACTAAGTTTTAGAACATTCTAATAAAGTAATGCAAAGTATAACGACTCGGTTGGGTTTATTTATTAGTTAACATGAGTTGACTAAGGGCTCATTTGTGAGCTTGACAATTTTGGAGTTGGAGTCACCTCTCATGCCACACAAATGATCCAAAATAGGCATGTAACATCGAGTGCTTCAAGAAGGGTCTTGGCCAATTAATTTAAATCTTAAAGGAGATCCACACTATAAGCTCATTTTAGATCAAGATTTGTGGACTCGGGGGTGTAGAATCTTGGTGAGCTCATATGGAGTAGCTCTTGGGAGTTTGTGAATTGACTTGATGGGATGAATTGAGCTAAGGATTAGATCCCACAAGTGAGTTTGTGGAAATGATGTCACAAAGGTTGTGTGAAGAAGCAATCGGATCGAGAGATCCATAAAGTATCTCGATTAATACAAGATCATAGATGGTGAGTGGTTGGAGCTCGAGATTGGTGGAAGTGGTTAAGGAGCTTCCAAGCCAAAACCAATTCACACAGATTTTGATGCAAAGAATAACTAGGCCCAAGATCAATATGTTGCGAAAGTATCATGGGAAGATCTTGGAAGGCTGAGTTATGTTGGTAGATGGATAGTTTTGGGATGAGTTGCTTAGACGCGAAAGATTAGAGCCAGTGGATTTTTAAAACACGAAGGCTACTCAGGATAGATCTCAACATGTTGTGGAAGTATTTCGGTGCAAGCATGAAGGAGTGATAACTCAAGGTCGTGGGAAGTTGGTGAATCAATCCAATAGAGTGAAAGGGGCAGACATGAGCTCAAAGTTCCAAGAGAGTTCAATGTCAAGAATGAAGGAATGAAACTTGGCATAGGCTGAGTTGGTTTAAAACTCATCAGGGTGAGCACGAGCCACTATAATTCTCATTCGGTGTGAAGGTCATTCAATGGGACTCAACGTTGAGTTTAAAGGATGGTGAGATGTTGGCCGACTCATTCTTGGGAGTTTGAGTTGAGTCAAGAAAAATTGAGCTGACTTAGATGGGCTCAAAGCATGAATAGTGATGGAGCTCAACTTGGCGAGCTTGTGAAGACATAAAGCCGTGGTCGAGTTGATTGAAGGAGCTCGGGTGATCAAGCTACAGAGCAATCCCAAGTAGGAAAGGTCATACGACAAGCGAAATACATAGATCATCATGGGTGCTCGATGATGTGGGGCAAGCCAACCACCGAGTTGGTCCTTATTTCAACTAGAACCTCCTCCAAATCATAAACCTAACCTTAAGTGGTTTCACCAAAAACATAAAAAAATATATTTTAATATTTTAATAAAATAATATTTTTTATTATTAAAAATATTATTTTTATTTAAATAGTGGATAGGTGCAATATTTTAATTAATGAGACATGATGGAATGTTCCTAAGTTATGTCATTAGTGACATAATTAATGTAGGCCATCATGTGCATTTATTCATGGCCAAGAAGTTATGATTTCTCATCCTGTTCTCTCACATAGATTTTCTATAAATGTAAGTTGGCGAGTTCATTCCAAGGGTTACACATTGGTTGTAGAATTTAGACTTTTGACACAAGTTGGACAAGTTAGACATCTTAGAAAAGTGTATATTTTTCAAGAATCCTCTCTCTTCTGCAAGTTAGCTTTGTGGATTGGGGAACTTTCAAGCCTCCTTTCCAAGACTATAATGGCAACCATTGCCTCTTCTAAATGTAATGATGCATTGTGCACATTGTTGAAGTAATAAAAGTGTATGTTTTGTGACTACCATTAGTCCTTTTCATCATTCCACATACTTCTTTGTGCCTTTCTCATGCTTACAGATACATTGTGCAAGTTTAAGTTTCTATTGCAAGTTCTTGGAGTTCTTTGTTGATCAAGTGGTGGATTTATGCATGTAGTTAAGTTGTGGTGTTTATTCCCCCTTGTTAATTTTATCCTTCTTTATTGGAAGAATAATATATTGTTTATCTAATTAAGTTTCAACAAAGGAACACGCACTCTTTAATTTTTGGTATTATGTTTACCCTTTCAAATTTTCAGTAGGTAAAGTTGTCTTGTGGTGCAAAACACCATCTTCAAATCAACTCTTCCTAAGTCTAGAAACACCCTTTTTTGGTGAATCACCATCCCTACAATAGTTTCATTTCTTACAATTCTCTTTCTCTAAAGCTTATAAAAATGTTAACATAGGTAGAGATAACCATTTTATTACTCTAGGAGTAGTATAGCACTTAGTTTAGGAAGAGGAAGTCGGCCTTCTCCAGGAGGTTCACCTCAAGCCCAAGTCCTACATCTTGAGAGATGATACCATGTTACCCAATCATGCTGAATGTTCTATTCACATTATGGCCATTCGGAGTGTGTAGTGATTTAGCAATAATAGTTTTGGCATGCTCGATGGGACAAGAATTGGTATTTCTCTTCTCACTTTCACATATAAAAGTACTTGGAGACTCTATATCTCTGGATTTCAAATCTCAGTGCATTAAATTATGTGAAGATTCAGACAAGATCTTATTCAAAGAAAGGAAATTATTAGCATATCGAACTATCCTTGTCTCCTCCAAGGAGAAGGAGAAGAGGCATATCAACATCACTCATTTTTGCATCACCTCATACGGGTCATTCAAATCCTCCTTATGGAAGGTTTCCTCCACCTAAAGAACAATCAACCTCTCATTGTTATGTTGAGGAACCAAGTTTTTCCCCTTTCAATGTAATCAATCCTCTTTTGTTGGCACAATGTGACCCTATACCTGTTGTGACACTCAAAATTTTACCCTTATACATAGGGGAAACTCACGTTACTCCAATGGAACATATTTTTGATGTAGCCAGCATTTGTGTAGTACATAATATCATGGAGCACAACGTTGCAGTTAGAATTCTTGCTACTTATTTTAAGGGAAAATCAATTCAATAGTTTTGAGGGTAGATTCTGGTACTATAACCAATTAGAACAAGTTAGGAGAACATCTCTGTAAACAATTTAAGGATAAGAGTGAACAGATTTCACTCTTCAAAAAAATTACTACCATAAAGAAAGCTCCCAAGAATACATGAGTGATTTCAACTTTTGATTCCATCACTCATAAATCATTCTCTAAATAATGCATTCTTGTACTATTTGTGAGCATTTAATAGCGATGTATTAGTTATGATCCAGTCCATGGGAGGTAATACACTACCCGATGACTATGAAGTTACCATAAAAGTAGATAATTCCTTGATTCATGGTGGAAATATAGCTCTAGGACCACCAATTATGTTGTCTCTAGATCTTACAAACACTTAGCCTATCAGTACTTCTATGCCAACAGCTTCCAAGCAACTAGCTAAGTCTACCCCTACCCCTTAAAATGATATATTTGAAGTCAAGTCACTTATGCAAAATTTTGGGAATTATCTTGTTACACTCAAGAGGACACAATTTCAATATCATCATCCATACCGCCATAAAATCAAAGATGTCAGGCTAACCATCCTCCTTTTCAAGGGAACATTTAGCCTCAAAATAAAAATCGCAACTCAAGTTGTGAATGTAAGGCCTCTAAACTTTAGGAATCCTATTGATGGTTGCTCATCTAGAGCCATAGTACTTGTCCAAAATAATCTAGTTCAATACTACGAATGGTGTTATCCTTGTTCTCATCCTCAAAACCAAAACCTTTTCCCTAATAGAGTTCTTATTCAAGCGCTTATGGTTCAAAGTGTATCTGTCCCTCCAAAGCCAAAAAAATTTCATCTATGCATGAAATAACAAATCAACCGTAAGCACCTAAAGAAACCAATATTCTAAATTGGCAAGCGAGAACATTTTATGGGTTAAATATTGATTCCTCATCAGTGTCAGAGAATACTTGTTCTAAAAATAGAGTGATCAAATCTCAACCTTCCAAATCGAATCAAGCATCCACTTCTCAACCTAGGACACAAGTGACATTTGATAAATATGTGGGAAATAAACCACCGTAAACGAAGCCTACTTAAGCCATAAGAAAAGAAGGTGTTTCGAGCATCACGATGCTGAACAAACATTTTCCAGAGGATACCAATGCCCAAAGAAATGTCATAAAATTAGGATCAATCCCCTTTATTATTGTAGAACAAATGAATAAGACCAATCTAAGTGTTACTATGTGGGACACACTCTCAATTCCTTCTCAAAGAAACTTGTTACGAGAGGCTCTGAACAATTTTGGTACAATCAACGAATCATCGGGTCATGGAGAAACAAATGCTATGAGTTTGTGTCATCTAAAAGGTAAAAGTATTCCTAAGGGAAAAAACTACGACCATTCTATATTTCTCTGATCATTGGCGATCATTTGGTACATAACTACATGATTAATTCTGGTACTAGTAGCTTAGTTATGCCCAAGAAAATTACAGACGTGTTAGGAATACAATATACACCAGTCTCTAAAGGATTTTTTAGTTGGATGGCACAATATTTTAGAATATAAGAACCATCAAAGGAATCTAACTTACTATTCATGTATGTCCTAGTTTTTGTGCACACAATACATATCAATCATCGATCTTCCTCCTCTCTTCGCCATTTTCCTATCACGATATTTCACTACCAAGATGGGTGGTTACCTATCAGCTGATTGGTCACATATGATCCTTAGGACTCGATACAAAACTAAAGTGACTATAAGGGTGGAACCAATTTTCCATAATCATGTGGAGATGTACACTTCCAGTCCTATAAATGTGAATTATACCATCCGTGACCCAGAAGAAGAATATACTGATCATAAATAAACCACTCTTGTGGAAGAAGTTCCTGATATTGTGCAGAATAAAGTGAGTGAAGATCATTAGTATAATCCCTACACTAATTTATTAGCAAAAGGAATAATCTAGTTTTCCTCTTTTTGGAGGAGATGGTATTGGGTACATACTACATTCATGAAGAAGGTATGATCATACCACAACTTGTCAAAACACAAAACAATTCTAAAGGACTCTGGAAATTATTTTGCGATCACGCGAGGAGTATGAATGGATTCAGATTTTGGTGTTATGCTAATTTCTCCATAAGGAGATTAGTACTTATCACATTTTTGGTTACAATTTATTTGCACTAATAATGTTGTCGAATACAAGGCCCTTGTGAAAGGAATTCAACTAATCGAAAAGAAGGGAATCAAATCCCTGAATTTTTTGGAGATAGTGAGTTATTTTTTCATCAAGTGACAACATGCAATGCATCCAAAAATGATATTTTAAGATCATACAAGAACCGATTCTGGGATTTTATTGAATATTTCAAAGCTTTTGGGATCCACGCGGTTCCTAGAAATCAAAATCAAGATGTTGATAGGCTTACTATAATTGGCTTGCAATACGACATACATATTGATATCATGAAATAAGGGTGGAAATATGTCAAAATGGTGGTTCAACCTGCAGTTCCTGATAATGTGAGTAGCTAGAAAGTGTTTGATAGTGATAAACAAATTGTCATTTTCCTACAAATTATCTATGAAAAATAAATATAAGATGCAAGAATCATATGGTGATCCAATCATACAATTGAAAACCAATAATCTAATAAAATGTTTAGTTACTCGGAATCCATATTCAATTCATATTATCAAGCCAAAAGACAAAGCTCTAACATGGTGGTCAAAGAAGAAGATTTTGAGGAAGTCAAGGTAAAGAAATGAAAAGTTTTTGAAAATCAACAAATTCTGTGACCCCATAAGAGAAAAAGGCTTTTGTCAAATTTTATCAAGAATATTATGATGTTTTTACATGGATTTATAAAGATTTTTGTGGATTCAATCTAGGTCTAGTACAACATACCATTGAACTAGATCCTAATGTCAAGCCACCACAAAAACAGAGGCCAATTAATCCCAAAATTGAGCCATTAATGAGAAAGGATATAACCAAACTCATCGAGCCTTATATAATTTTTCCTATCGAGCATTCCTATTGGATAGCCAATTTAGTCCCCGTAAGGAAGAAGAATGGAGAGATTTAGTTATGTGTGGACTTTAGGTATTTGAACCGTGCATCATTAAAATACCATTATCCTCTTCCATCAATGGAGAAAATCCTTCAAACGGTGGCAGGAGCTCAAATATTTCTTTGATCGATGGATATTTGGGTTACAATCAAATTCTAGTCCAAGAATCCGATCAATTCAAAATGGATTTCACTACCAAGTGGGGCACATACACTTACAACAAAATGCCATTCGGATTGTTTAATGTTGGGGATACTTTCCAAAGAGCCATAGACATGGAATTTAAGGTACTAATGAATAGAATCATTTTGGTTTAACTTGATGATATAATCAGTATACTCTAAGTATGCACAAGACCGCATCACACATATAAGGAAGGTTTTCCAAAGATATAGAGAGTTTTGAGTTTCACTTAACCCTAAGAAATTTATAAATGTAGTGCACGAAGGAATTTTTCTGGGGCATGTTGTTTCAATGGAAGGACTCTCAATCTATCCATCCAAGATCCATTTGATTATTTCTTTATCACTCCTAAGTCACAAGAAGGGTATCCAAAATTTTCTGGGAACCATAAAATTTGTGTGGAGATTCATCCCTCCATTTGCAACATTGGCTAAGCCACTGATTTCCATGCTAAAGAATAATATGTCATTCTCATGGACAAAAGAAGGAAGGGAGAGATTAGAAGCCATCAAAAAAGCATTCCTCAAGCTCCTAAGCTAGTGAACCCTAGGTTTGATAAATATTTTATTCTTTATGCTTTTTGCGGAGAGCATTTCTGATATCCTCACCCAGCAAAATGATGATCTGATGGAGAAACCAATTACTTTATTCAGTCAATACCTCAAATACTATGAGCTCAAATATTCATTCGTTGAAAAAAAGACTTTCTGTTATTCGAGATTTGAATAAATTCAAGCACATGTTTTCCAACAACAAAATTCATTTGATGGTGTCTCATCCAGGTGTCAAGGAATTTTTGCTGAATAAAGAGATGAATGAAAATCATGTTGGATGGATCACGAAGGTGATGGAGTATGACGTACATATCAAAGTTACCAAAATTTTCAGAGGTAAAGGTTTGTGTCAAAAACTTGCTGCAGACCTAGAATCAAAAGGTGATGAGGACGTGACGCTCCTAAACACTGATGAAGGTGATGATTAGGTTGATTGGTTATCCAAAATTAAGAGATTCCTTTATTGAGCATATCCTATGACATGAATAAAACTCAAAGGCATAATTTATGTCTTAGTCTATTCCACATGCTCTAGTAGATAATGTTCTCTTTCAAGGGATTTGAATGATTTTATCCTTCGGTGCGTGGGACCGGAATAATTAAGTAAGATACTAGAAGAGTTTCATAATGAATTATCGGAAGACATTATTCGTAGAGGAAAAACTACCTGCAAATATCATGCAAGCCTATTATTATTGGCTGGATTTTTTCAAATATTCCCATCTCTTTGTAAAGAAGTCCAAGAAATGTGCCTTTTCATGAGCAAGTAGAAGTTGGTAGATCTTCCACTGTATCCAATTCAAGTAGATCAACCATTTGTTCAATGGGAGTTGGATTTCATTAGAATTATTAATCCTCCATTGAGTGATAGACATAAATAGGTCCTTACTACAACAAACTATTTTACTTGATGGACAAAGGTAGTAACATTGAAAGAGAGTAATGAGAAACTAGTTCTTGATTTCCTAGAAGGTATAATGACAAGGTTCAGTGTTCCATTCACAATCATTTTAGAAAATGTTATGGCTTTCATTGGTTTGAAGCTAAGTGAATGGTCGTGGGTTAAAAATGGGTTCTACCTCAAGACTTCATCCAATTACTATCCTCAAGGAAATATATTGGTTGATTCTAGCAAAAAGAACCTCATAAGGATTATCAAGCACACAATGGAGACTAACAGGAGGACTTGGCACACACAGCTTAATACTCCTTTATGGTCGATTGGATCACACCTAAAAGGGCCATCAAAATTTCTCCTTTCATGCTTGTATATGGAAGAGAAAAAACTTCCTCTCTCCTTGGAGTTACCTTCTTTGAGTTATCTCATCAGCTTGAGGTTATGGAGAGTGATCCTCTAACATTCAGGTTTTCTGAGCTTATGGAGTTGAAGAAGTATAGAACAAGGATATGAAGAATTTGGAGCAACATCAGGCTCAAGGTAAAATATATTTTGACAAGAAGGTTTCCAACAAGCATTTTCAATAGGGATATTTATTTATCAAATGGGATGAAGATAGAGCCAAACCAGAAAGCATGCAAAATTTGACACTCACGGAGTGGTCCATACATTATCATGAGTTGCAAAGAGGTGAATTCATTTCATCTTTCCATGCTCAATGGAGAAGAACTTCCCATTCATGTGAATGGGATACATCTCAAAGCTTGTTTTTGAGATCATTCCACCCCCGTATAGTTTAGTTAGGTTTTTTCCTCATAGTGCTTTTACACATTGTTCGTGTGGTTGTTTTTTTTCTTCCCATTTTACCGCATGTTTTTTTGTTCTTACACATTGTATCATCATTGGAAGTTTCAAGGAGAAAGAAGGGTCAAAGTTTCAAAAGAGTTTCAAAATTTCCCAATTCCTCCAATGTTTTATTCTAATTCCACAATTCTCTGTAGGTGTCAAACATTTTGAAATTAAGTGCTTTTCCTTCCTAACGTTACCATAGAGTTCAAGATCAATAATACCAAGGAGACATTGGGATGTATCTAATCATCTTAAAATCATCTTCAAGCTTCCAATATAGACTCCATGCCCCATGGATGATTTAAGGCTACTTGAATCATACTTAGTGAGTAATCATCCCATGGATAATTCCAAAGATGTTATCCACTTTTTCCCCTCGGAAAAAGTGGATAACGGGTAAATGTACCTTTAGAATAAAAATTATTTCATTTATATTTTAGGGTTATCATGGAAATTTCAAGCTTAAAACATTAGTGTAAAAACTTTCATCTAGGTGGAGAGGTTTGAAGAAGTGGCCAAGTTTGGTGTTCACTTTTGGAGGAGATGGATCTCAACTTGGTTCACATAAACGACAAGGGCCAGCCCCGGTCCATTGGAGATCACATCCTTAGCACAAGACCAAATACGAAAGATAGCTCGAAAATAGTTGACTCGATCAATCGAGCTAGGCCCGCATTGAGTCTTTATTGAGACAATGAGCTAAACGCGAGTCATAAATGGATGACTCAGTTGAATCACAAGATATAGCTTAGGTGATTCATTGAAGGACTCATGTTCATGTAAGGAGGAGATGTTCTAGTCATGGAGATTGCAAAGCTTCATGTTCTTCATGCCAATGGGCCATGTCATGTTCAATGTGGGGAAAATGTATGTCGTGATCCCAATAACATGGATCCAATGGTTGGAAAAATCTTAGTGCAACAATAGGGCTCATCCCCGAGCTAGGAAATATGATATGTCAAGTCCGCTGACAAGTTACCACCTAAGTCAGAGTGGCCACAAGAGGTGGTTGATGATCGAGTCATGGTAAGAGAACCACCGTGTAAATAAGTGATTAAGATATGATGTCAAAGGCATAGAGGTAATGTCATGTAAGTGCCAAAATGTTTCGAGATGAAGCATATAGGTAGATTGAAGGTGATTCAACCACCTTTGGAGCTTGTGAAAGGTAGGTGAATGTAGTTATTGAATCAATATATGTAAGCATGAAGAATCTCATCACTTGGGTTTGACATTAAACTAAGTCTTTGATTGTGAGAGAGTTTAACCTTGAGCTCAAGGATGAGCATATCACTCTGGAAGTAACTCATGATCGAGTTGAGACACGGTTATTTCGAGTGAGTGGTGGTAATGTTCTCATGGTGGCATAAATATCGGGTCAAGTTAGGGCTGATTGGATAAAAATCACAAGTGGCTCAAACTAAGTTTCACAGTACTCAACCAAAGTAATGTAAAGGATAATGACTCGGTTGGGTTGCTTGATCAGTTAATCTCAGTCGAAAAAGAACTCATTTTTTAGCTTTCAAATTTTTGGAGTTGGAGTTAGCTCGGCCGCAAAATAAATGAGTTAGAATAAGTGTGTGGCATCGAGTGGTTCAAGAAGGGGTTTGGCCTAGTCATTTCAACCTCAAAGGATATCCATACTCTAATATTTTTTTAGATCAAGCTTTGTGGAATGAGATGTGTAGAAGACCAATAAGCTCATATGGAGTGGCTTGTTGGAGTTTGTGAACTGACTCGGTGGGATAAATTGAGCCAAGGATTGGAGCACAGAAGTAAGTTCGTGAAAATATGTCACAGATATCATGTGAAGAAGCAATTGAGTTAAGTGAGACATAAAGTATCTCAATTAATAGGATCTCACATGATGATGAGTAGTTGGATCATGAGATTGGCATAAGTGGTTAAGGATATTCCAAGAAAAACTGGTTCACACAGAGTTTGATGTAAAGAATAGCTAGGTTCGATGTAAAGAATAGCTAGGCCTGAGCTCAAGCATGTTGTTGGAGTATCATGGAAATATCTTGGAAGGCTGAGTTGTGTTGGTGGATGGATATTTTTGGGATGAGTTGCTTAGATGTGATGGACTAGAACTAAAGGATTTGCAAAACACAAATGTGACTCAGGATATAACTTGAAGGATTAATAGCTTGAGGTGGTGGGAAGTTGGTAAATCAATCCAATGGAGTGAAAGGGGAAGACATGACCTCAAAGGGACAAGATATTTCATTCTCAAGAAAGAATTAATGAAACTTGGCATAGGCCGAGTTGGTATAAAACTCATCAGAGCAAGCACAAGCCACTGTAATGCTCAGTCGGGTATGAAGGTGATTCGATTGGGCTCAACGTTGAATCTAAAGGATGGAAAGATGTTGGTAGAGTCATCCTTGGGAGTTTGATCCGGGTCACAAAAAAGTGAGTGGTCTCAGATGGGCTCGACATGGCATAATGATGTAGCTCAACTCGACGATCTCATGAAGACATAAATCTAGGGTTGAGTTAATTGAAGAATCTTAGATGACCAAGCTATGGAGCAAGCCTGAGTTGGAAAGGTCACATGACAAGTGAAATAAAGAGCTCATCACGAGAGCTTGATGATTTGGGGGAAATTAAACCACCGAATTGGTCTTTCTTTCAACTAGACCCTCCTCGAAATCATAAACCTAGCCTTAAGTGGTTTCACCAAAAAACATAAAATTTATTTTTATTAAAATATTTTAATAAAATAATATTTTTATTATAAAAATATTATTTGTATTTAAATAGTGGATAAGTGTAATATTTTAATTAATGATACATGATGGAATGTTCCTAAGTAATGTCATTAGTGATGTAATTAATTTAGGTCATCATTTTCCTTTATTCATGGCCAAGAATTTATGATTTCTCTTCTCTTCTCTCACACGGATTTTCTATAAATGTAAGTTGGAAGCTCATTCCAAGGGGTTACACATTGGTTGCAGAACTTAGATGTGTGACACAAGTTGGACAAGTTAGACATCTTAGACAAGTGTATATTTTTCAAGAATCCTCTCTCTTCTGCAAGTTAGCTTTGTGGATTGGGGAACTTTCAAGCCTCCTTTCCAAGACTATAATGGAAACCATTGCCTCTTTTGAATGTAATGATGCATTATGCACATTGTTGAAGTAATAAAAGTGTATGTTTTGTGACTACCATTAGTCATTTTAATCATTACACATACTTCTTTGTGCCTTTCTCATGCTTATAGATACATTGTGCAAGTTTAAGTTTCTATTGCAAGTTCTTGGAGTTCGTGTTGATCAAGTGGCGTAGTTACGCATGCGTTAAGTTGTGGTGTTTATTCCCCCTTGTTAATTTCATCCTTCTTCACTAGAAGACTGATATATTGTTTGTCTGATTGAGTTTTAACAAAGGGAACACATGCTCTTTAGTTTTTGGTATTATGTTTACCCTTTCAAAGTTACAGTAGGTGAAGTTTTCTTGTGGTGCACAACACCCTCTTCAAATCAACCTTTCCTAAGTCTGGTAACACCCTTTATTTGGTGAATCACCATCCCAAGTATAGTTTCATTTCTTGCAAATCACTTTCCCTAAATCCGATAAAAATGTTAGCATAGGTCTAGATAACCATTTTATTGCACTAGGAGTAGTATAACACTTAGTTTAGGAAGAGGAAGTTAGCCTTCTCAGGAGGTTCATCTCTACCCCAAGTCCTACAGTTTGAGAGGTGATACCATGTTACCCAATCATACCAAACTTCCTATTCACATTCTAACCATTCAAAGTGTGCGGTGATTTGGTGACAACATGGTGCAATCAAAATCAAGAATCTCCAACCAATACTTTAGGAAAACTATTGGTTTTTATAGAAAATCAACTAGGAAGATGTCCAACACACTTAAAAATAAAAAAAATGCCGAGATCATCCTAGGAAGGGGAAGTCAAAATTCTAAGAATAGTAAAAAGGAAAAAAATTACTCACATATCCAACAAGCTTGAAAACACATGAATTGGTCAAGAAACATGTGAGAAAGACACTTGGAAGCAACAAGTGTACAAAAAAATATGTTTTAAGTCTCAAATTAATGCACACGAAACCACTAGTCTACGTAGACCAACGGTTATCCAACCACCACGATAGTTATGGAACCACCATGGTAGTTATGTAACCTATGGTTGCATAATTTTAACGATAGTTACATAACTATTGTGATGATTTCTTTACTTAAATTCATGGAAATGAGTAGGTGATTAGAAAATGTCTTGAGAAGATAAGAAAATTTGAGAAAAGGTTAAATAAAGTAAAATAGGCATGTTGAGGGACAAAGGAAAGGATCTGGACATCATATTTATTCTAGAAAAGATAAGTATTATCATATGATATTTTTACCATTATGTCAATGTGGCACTTGTGCATTTTTGGGTGCGTATATATTGCCTCCTTGGAGAATCATTTTTTCCATGAATAGGTGTAACAAATAAATTTTGAGTATAGTGCTACCTAACAAGAAGGTTATAAATTATACCGCATTCTCCTATGTGTTGAAACCATGCCAATCCAAGCTTCTTGCACACTGTAAGAGAAGAATGCAAATCAAGTGCAACTATAAAACATAATCGACAAAACATTTTAAATTTAAACAAAAATAGTACTTACCATCTCTCAAGGGGATAAGAGATATAGATGCATCAAGACTGTTTCCTTGAAAACACACACTCAAAGGTACATTAGAAAAAAAAATGCACTATATAAATGTTACTTTTTACTATTTTTAGAAATCATTTGTGTTTTGAAAGTTTGTTGAATTTAGAGCTTTGGATTTCTAAAGCAACTATTTCATTCGTGAGTATGGTTGAATTAGAAGGTACTTAGAAATGATGGTGACAAACCCAATGAAAGTAGATGGGGCTCAAGAATAGGTTAGAAGTGAGATATTTTGTTTTTCAAATTTTTAATGCATTTGAGAAGAACTTCTACAAAATTCGTACCTAAAGCGGTTGTAAGGGGTTTTAAAGAGATGGATAGGTAAAGTTTCTTTATTTCTTATTCTCATTTTTGTGTATTTATTGATTTTTTATATTTTTGGTTCATGATTGGGCGTTTTGACCACACTTTTCCTTTGGTGTGACAACATTGTGCTAAGACATTGACAAACAAACACATATATGTGACATTTTTTTTTTTGAGTCCTTTATAATTTATTTTTGTTTATACTTTACTTCATTTGTGCACTCTTGTATGGTTAGGAATGTTCAATTTTTTTGTAGTTTTGAATGAATGCTATGAATGATAATGTAATGTGATAAACAAAATGATATGCATATGATTATAAGTACATAAAAAAATTGTAATTTGGATACTTTGTTTTTCAAGTAACTTTTAGCATTTCTATTCCATTGGAAACACTATGTTGAATGTAATATGATGATAATATAGACTCACTTCATTCTTAACTCCACATAACCAAAGTAAGATGTGAGGGATCACCACCAAGAGTGGAGAAGAATGTGAGATGCCTATTTTGAATAATGTGAATGAAAAATGACCAAGAGACAAGAAATTTGACAAGGATTTACTGAGAAACCCGCAATAAAACCCAAACCAAATTGAACTTAACCAATTCAAAATGATTTTTTCTTTCAAGTTTTAACTAGAATTAGATTCATAGATTGCCTATTGATTGATAGAATCTAGTTTTAAGGAATAATTGTCTCTCTTAACATATACATATAAGTCATTTTCTTGGGAATTTTTAGAAGAATTTTAATTTCTTTATTTATTAAAATTTTTGATTTATCAATGTGACCCACTACATGTTACCCTGTGCTACTAGTAATAAGCATGATATCATCACCAAGGACAATACATAGGTGAGTAAGGGCACCTCCCTCCTTTTTCAATCTCAAGATACCAATAAGAAGGATGGGCTCATCACCAAAGGTTGGAAGGGACGATATGTGCAATTATTTGTAATGAAAGAATTTTGTGTTTATTTTTTATTTATTTTTGTGTTGAATTTGAGTTGTGCTTTTTGGTAAGAATCTATTTCCCTAATATCAGCCACACGCAACTAGTAGGATGCAAGGTCTAAACACCGAAGAATGAGATAGGAAAAAAAGATTTTCCGGTGAAATGTTTAGGATGTTTTTTCTATAGAGATAGATTTTTAGGAAAATATTTATCATTAAGAAGATTCTAGTGAAATAAATGGGTGAGAAACACCCAAATCAAAATCAACCATGGAGAATCTTGAGTATGTAAGCCCTTATAAAGTAATATCATATTTTATCTCTTTTCTTAAAGTGATGATAAAGATTATATAGTTTTTAATGTATGAAAATAATGGTGAAATAGGTATGATTAGGATATTTTTCAATGTTATTGTTAAGAAATATTATTGATAGCATTATTAAGTGTGTGAATAATAAAATACAAACTCATATTGAGTTGTATTTTATAGTTGTACGTGAGTTGTAGTATAACTTACTAGAGCTATTCTAGGTGAGATATATTGGGGATGAGTATGAGAAAATAAAGGTTGAGAGATATGAGGAAGATAAGACTTGACTCCTAGTTTATAGGATCAAGTATTTGTATAAGAAGCTCACTAGGAAATGAATAAAATATCCCGAATGAATTTTAGTTTCTATATTTTTATTATTCGGTGTTTGTTTATTATAGTTTAGTTTTTATCATTGGTATTAGAGCCAAGGTTATTCCAGAATGGAGGTTTGAGTTTTAGTTGAAGGGAAGCTTCATTAGCATTCTCTAACTATTGCCATGTGTTATGTTAGATTTATGTGTGAACTGCTAAGTGTGTTTCATATGACTGGTATGAAGGCAACATAGAGGCAAAAATTTGTCAAATAGATTGGGTTTGACAAAGTGCTATAGTTGGTTGGCTGAAAACTCTACAAAAATTTATTTGTCATTTCTCATTGTTTTTTCACCTGTGCAAATAAGATCTTCCCTTACATCAACATTTTGAAGTGGATTTCTATTTCATCACAAAGTGTCTCGCTCATATAGCTCCTTTTTCTAAACGTTATCTTTGATGCATGTAATCTACAACTGTAAGAAAATCACTGCGAATTCAAGCCAACACGCCAATCCAAAATATTCATGCATCCATGATGAGAGTCTAAGCGCTTGTAGAACATTGCCTTGTCCTTTCTGAGTTCTGCGTGGATTATCATTGTGATTGCTTTGTCCTTCGTGGATCTTGACAGAATTATCTATCTTATTTTCTAGATCGAAGCTGCATGCACAGTTATTGGCATGGACTCCAACACATGGCTCATTTGGTATCTGATCCCCAACTCCAAATTATTCCTTCACGGCATTGGCAAGCTCAGATATGCATACCTGCGAATCTATCTCAAGCTCGACTTCAGAGGCATTATTCAAAGGTCCAAAGGTCAATATTGTTTAGTCATTGGTATTTGGTCATAAGTTTAATTATTTTGTAGAGGATTATTCTAGTCATGTTTAGATTTAGTGTACTTAGATTCTTTAAGTTTCATAGTGCAAAGATATCAAAATCTTAAAATATTATATAGTCGTCATTGGAAAAACGATATAGGGTATGGTATTATTTAGATATATTATTATTGCATTAGTATAATGCTTCAGTCATGTCCATTACAAAGTTTCTTCTAAGTGTTGTATGATATGAGTATCATATTGTCTTGGTGTGTTTAGTCCTTATCGTGTTCTATTATTATTGTAAAAGTCATGTTGATTGTAAGAATCAAAAAATAGTTTTTAAAAAAAGGACAAATGAGTGCATTTTCGGTGTAATCCAACACTCAATTTTAAAGAGAAAATGCAAATGAAAATTGTTCCTAGCTTTGGGGCTCTGCCCCTCAACCCCACCTTGTATTGTGATAGGAACACATATCATCCTCGACTATAATTTCTGCTGAGTTAGCAACAACATTAGATGGAGGTTGGAGGCAACGGAGGAAGGAGGTTGATCAGTGACCTCTCGTCAAGCACCATCGATGAGGCCACGGTACTGATTTGGTGGCCAAGTATTTTTAGTTGTGTGGTAGATAATAAAAACAGATGATACATTCCTGTTATTGTAATGTGTGACAAATTCCTATATGTAACCTTCTGATGAAAAATATAGTGGGGAAGTAAAAAACACATGCAAACATGGATCTTGAAATGGTTCGTGGAGATCTAGAAAACCACATGAGGTGAACAATAGAGTGGAAAATTGTTCATGTCCAGGTTGGTGGTAAACCTGTTGTAAAACCATAGAAGGTTGAGCATTGCTCCCTTCATTTATATCAAGGTCATGAGCTACAGGCATTCCGCAGGCATTGGCATTCTACTGAGATGTGAAAATGTTTTTCTACCTTGTTCACATTAGGGGAGTGTATATTAGGAATTAATAATGTTAACAATAGGGGAGTGAATGTTAAGAAATATTATTAATAACATTATTAAGTATGTGCATAATAAAATACAAACTCATAGTGAGTTGTATTTTATAGTTGTATGTGAGTTGTAGTATAACTTACTAGATCTATTCTAGGTGAGATATATTGGGGATGAGTATGAGAAAATAAAGGTTGAGAGATATGAGGAAGACAAGACTTGACTCCTAGTTTATAGGATCAAGTATTTGTATAATAATCTCACCAGGAGATGAATAAAATATCCCAACTGAATTTTAGTTTCTATATTTTTATTATTCATTGTTTCTTTATTATAGTTTAGTTTTTATCAATTATAAATTCAAATGATTACTTGAACAAGTAAGTTTCGTTCAACAATTTAAAAAAAGTGATAGTATAATATGAATGTAATGAAGGACAAAGTGTGGAGATGTAAATGACTATATACATAAAGGTCTCAAAGTGCTGCGAGTCAATGGTTTCATCAAACTCCTCACCTTCTAAGGTACACAAATGATAAGAAGGATTCTTGAAATTCTTGTTTTCTTGACAAGGGCCCATTACCTTGGGTTTAAACTTATAACCCTTTCCTACTATTGTATTCATTTGAACATTTAACCTTGGCATATAATCATATGATTTTACGAGGCATTTATAAATATTTTCTTCATGTTCTGGATAGATCATGTTCATATGAATGTGATGGTGTTGTTCAGCCATGTTCCCTACATACAAGAAATGATCATACTTTACATTTTGCACACTATGGGATCATGTCTTATGGACATGAAAAACTTGGTTTTTGACATGTTTATGCTTATACCAAGGTTAGGAATGGAATAAGCCCTAGAAACAAATTTGGTAAGTATCATTTTCTCTTATGATCCCCTTCTTTTGTTATTTCTATCATATGTACATCAAGACCAATATAATTAGTAGGAAGAGAGGATAAACCAAGAAAATTACCAACTCCTTATATTTCAAAGGGAAGTAGAATCCGCTCATCACTTTCTTAGAGCTTCATAATATCCAGTGTGATTTTTATGGACATTGTTTCCATAGATATGGATTTAGATTTATCTGTCTTTTCTACTTTGAATTATTTTTGGTCATTGACCTCAACTTTCAGAACATTCCGGGTAGTCGTGACCAATTCTTTTGATGGAAGAAGTTTGTTTAATTGGTTTGCAGGGAGCTCATACTCCAAATGAATCCCTGGTTTCTTTTTGAGATTCTCTAGATGTCTATTAAAGGGCTTAGGATCCCCTTGAGTGATGAAGACCTTTCCCAAATGGAGGAATCTAACTTCCTGAAACAAGGTAGAAGGAATAACCTTCATCCAAAGTGAGTCCATTGTATACCAAGGATCATGTTTTAATTTGTCTCCTTTTCAATAATGTAAAAATCCATTGAAATATTTTTTGGCCCAAGGGAGACAAAAACTATGGTTCCAATTAATGTTACCTTAAGACTTTCATACCCTCACAACGTGTTTCTTGTATAGGAGAAATTTATCTCACCATATCCAAAATTATATAAGAAAGATAAGAGAAATACATTCACCACAACCCCATCATAAATCATAACTCTCTTGATGTAATTATTATAGACCCATACTTGCAAATATAATGCATAATCCCCTCTTTGGGTTATTTCAACATTAGATGGAATCTTTCTTATATCAAATAAAAATCAATATCCCTATCACTCTGTCTTGGAGGATGTATGCTGAAGTCAATATGATTGATTTGAGCCCTTGGATCAGGTGTGACATGAATTAGGTGACCAAGAAATAGTGCATATAACAATGCGAGAATGATGCATAGGGGAATTCTTCAAAAAATATAGAAACAATATGTGAGAAAAAATCTTGTTCAAATCTAAAATAAAATCATAAGCTCCCATAGGATTTGAAACTTTAGGACCATCATCCTATGAAATAGAATGAGTAGGGAGAGGTTGTGAAGCATACTTCATCCTTTGAGTTGTTGCGTTAATCTCTGGTTTAAATCTAACTCAAATAATCCCAAAATATTTGTATTATTGTTTGAGCCTAGGTTAGGAGAAACTCGAGAGTTTTTAGAAGTTGAGGCCTCATGATCATTTTTCCCAATTAGAATACCCTTGTTTATATTTTGAGGATTCACATTAACATCTCTAGGATGTTTAGGGAACAAGTCTTGATAGAAGCCTAGGTTTTCATTCTAAGGTTCAACGGGCCCCGTTTGATGACTAAGTTGTGAAGTTGTTTCAGAATTTCTAAGAACATCTCCACAAAGATCTTCCTTTGGTTCTCATGGAGTATTTATATGAAATTTTTGTTATCCCTACAAGTTATAGCATCATGACAACAAAACTATGAAAACCATAATAGAGATTAGGGTTGTAGTTTTGAACCGGCTATTATAACCATAATTTGTTGCCCCTTGTATAAAATTTTGGTACTATTTTGGGAATTTGGTTTGATCCTATCGACAAGGGAGATGATTCAAGTCAAATATGTTAATAGAGGAAATAAAACGAGTTTTTATTGTTTGTCTTACCATTGTTTCTAAAACCAACTTTCTTTACTTGATCAAGAATGTCTTACGTGGTAGCACCTAGCTGCGATTCAAGACCTTGGGTCCTTGGTTGTTGTATCTATAATTCTTATAGTTTTCATTGTTTCATCGTGGGATACCAATTTCCCATTAAGATCGTACGTATTATGCCCATTATCAAAGGTGGTTCAGCCAATTCGTGAGTGCACCTTCCAAAGCACTTTTTCATATCTTTGGAAAGGAAAATTATATGCTTCCTCCTTGGTCTCTCCATTAATCAAGTGAAGGAAGAGATCAAAAATTTCCATCTAGTACATGTTAGGTGTACTTACAGAGGAATAAAGAAATTAAATCCATATTTGGATGAAATGGGTGGAAGATTCATTTTGTTCTTGTCTGCTATGTAGAAACTCCCTAATCCATGTTCACAACAATTTTTCACGCCAAATGCTCTGATAAATTCATAAAAAATTTGTTCAAAGGAATGTATGGAAGCTTACGAAATATGATAGTACCAATCTAAGGCAATTCCCTCCTCCCTTAAACTTGGGAAGTTCTAGAAATGGCCATGGGAGTATTATACCTCGTATAGTGAAATATAGAGGTTATTTTCGGTACTCAGAGTATGTTACTACTATGTATGACTCGACCATTGACAATCCTTAATGGGGAGGTGGAGGTGGAAGAGGGAATAGAGTTTGATACAACACAATGTAGGAAGCTTCGGGAATAAGAAACCCCTTGATACTAAGTATAAGGAGTAGGAAAGTGTATGCACCCATCCGGAGGGAATTTTAATACATATTAAGGTAAAGAGGAATGACACTAGGATATGGGCTAGTGGGCATGAAACAAGGGAATGCCACATTGCTCAAAGGAATGGAATTTGAGAGCACACTTATGTCCATCCCTTACATAGGATATGCATGAGATAGATGAGGACCCATCCCTAGTGTGTCAAATCCTATGAGAAGATCACCCAAATTTGATTAGATCTGGATAACATTTTTTATAGGGTGTTGCATTGGTTATGTGCTTTGGTAGGAGTATAATATTTTTTCAATGGGATACCTTATTGATTAACTAAAATTAACTAAAATGGGGGAAATGTAATAATAGTTAATCTAATCTAGGAGGACATAAACATTGTAAATAAATGCACTAAAGTAATATGAAGTGACTAAAATGATTGAACTAGTAGAAATAAAACCCTAATATGTAAGAGGAAGGTAAGGAATGAACTCAGCTGATTATGGATGACTGTCATAGGGTGTCGCAGGTATGATAGGAAAATACAGAAGCTAGAATGACTACATAGAGGTCCCAAAAAGAGTGGATCTAGAAGATCTGAGCAGACTAGAGAATCCCGGGAGGGTAATGGGGCAACCTGAGGCACCTGGTATGATAGGATTGCTTCCCTAGTCTCGATAAAACTAGAAGCCTAGTTCTTTCAAGGTTGGAAGATGCTCTATAACCTTCACTTCTTGTTGCACTGCATTTTTGAATTGTGTTAAATGTACCGAATGTAGCAAGATGAAGTTGAAGACCTACAAGAGACAAGAGAAGTATCAAAACCCTTAAAAAAAAGATGTAAATGAATGGGTCAGAATGACCTCAGCTACCACAACAATGGGCTTACTAAACTAAGTGTTACACTACATTTCAGACCCAAATGTAGTTTTGGTGTGTGTGTGTGTGTGTGCGCGCACATGTCGTGCCTTAGGTGCTCTTGTGCTAGTCATACTTTGTGAAGTAGCGAGAAATAACTAAATGTAGAAAATGTAATAATATGTGTGCATGGAATATAATAGAATCCCCCTATGAAGTGTGTGTTGATACAAATATCCTAGCCTTGATGCATGGAAGTATGTGGATGTAAGTGATGCAATAAATGCAACTCTATATGGATTGATAGTAGTATGTCATGCTAGGACCCTCATTATGGTCTCATAAATTTATATTTATAGGGTTATCTTTCTCTAATTTTGTAATTAATCCCAACATGGTCGACTAGAAAAAAGATAAGGATGAAAAACGGATAGAAAGAGCCCAAAAAGAGGTAGAAAAGCTTAACAAAACAACTAGATATGAATTTAAGTCTTCGTAACATAGTACTTTTTAGTAATAAATAGTTTTATCAACCAAGTTGGTATCAAAGAAAGTCATTTGTATCAAAGAAATACTTTGAAGTACTTTTTTTTTGGGAAAAGTAACCATTTGTTGGTTTTCAACTTTCCCCCTTTTTTTAGTAATTGGCTAGCTAGTAAACTAGTTTTCTAACCAATCACTATCCTTTTGAGAAATGTCAACATGATGGAAAATCAGGAAGCAATCTTCCAGAGTTTCTACAACATCTAACCAACTGAGAAAATTGATTATAGTCTTTTAAGAAAAAATGGTAAACTGTTCTAGGAAATGTGATGGTTTAGAGACTTCTTCATTTATTATGAATGGATGGTTTATTATGAGAGGTTATGGGTATGACCCATGAATACAAATGGGATTATGGAATTTCTTAGAATATACTAGTTGAGCGGTATTGTTCTACTATCACAATAAGAATTAACATTGACTACAAAATATCAGAGGAATTTTTAGTGGTTCCAGTAGTTGGGAAAATGAGTTTTAGAAAAACTCAAAAAAATGAGACAAAGAGGGTAGCATGGAATGAATCATGTATTGAAAATGAGGATTATTAGAAGAATACTTGCATGCATCATAAGATTTTTTTAACAATTTAAGAAAAAAAACAGCCTTCAACATTTTATGGTTTTTAGTTGTGTGCATTCAAACTGTGATATCTTGGGAGTTTCTTAACAAAAATGAGTGATTAAAAATGATCTGGAAAGATCAGAGCATGTAGAACAAAACCTAGAAATCATTTGAGTTATTTCTTTGTGAGATGTAAGTAGTTTGCATAACACAAAGCTACTATTTTCACACAAAAAAACCTTATTAGCTGAATCTTTTTCTTTGACCTCCTCTGCAATGCTCCGTTCCTTTTTGCATTTTTCCTCCCAATCTGTTTAGACAAATATTACACAAAATATTTTTCTCTTCTAATCTACACAGTTTCTTTTTCATTTCTTGCATGCATGAACTGATATTTAATCTTTTGGAAGTAACAATACATGTAAACAATAAATATTTTAGAATAGGAAACCCAAATCAATTTATACCCTACAAAAATATATTCTTTTACAATTTTTATAAAGATTAAGAAAACTTATCATCATATTCCTATTGTATCCATTCCATCACACCAAAATACATGGGTAACTAGCCACTGTAATTGTTGTGTATATAGGAAATGGAACTAGATACGGGTTTTATTTGATGACAATGCATATTTCTATTATGAATTTTCATCCATATGTTGATTAAGGTAGTCAATCTTATCAACAAGCTACAATATCATATTGAAATGATCAATATGAATATAATAGAAATATTTCTTAACAAAATAAATAATTGCATAAACACATGTCTAATGGACTAATATAAACATGAAATGATGTTTCCATTTTATTGAGGGGGTTTCTTTTGGTAGTCTCGACATGTTTCTAAATCTAATTGCAGAAATAAAATTTAATCTATTTACATGAAAATAAATTTACAAAAATAAAATTACAGGAAGAGAAATTTTCAAAAAAATAAAAACTTGAAAGAATATACTAATCTAGTTACATGAAAGTAAATTATAAAGAATCTATTGAATAATAATCTCCTATCACAAATCATGCTCAGAGGTATTCTACTGTCACTAGAATATTCTTTTAGAAAAATATAAGTCTCCTAATAACACCATGATCCTCGACAACGTTGCCAAAAATGATGGGTCATTGTATTACCATTCATTTAACAAACTCATAGACAAGTTGGCGTCATTATAACTAAGGAAGTTTCTAAAGCTATATGCAAAAGGAGAAAGAAAAGTCTTATTCAACAAAGACTTCTTTGTTAGAAAAAATTGAAATGAAACATGCATGAAAAGGAAACACATCTTGAATAAATGACTTAAATAAATCTGCGGTAAATAAACTATGTTAAGAAATAATAGGAAAATCCTCCTCCTTGGGGAAGAGTGGATTTTTTCCATTCTCTTCCCTTTAGATTTGGAGCAACTACAATTAAATTTTTAGAACTACACTTGTATTGATTCAAAATTGATTTACAAAATATGCCCCCCTTTCCAAGTATATGGAAGAGGTAGTTATACACATTACTCCTAGTTTACTTAGTGCACACACCAAGAACTAACTACCTATTTTTGGTTGGATTTATTCAAAGAAATAAATCCTAAATAAACTTGAGTTGTAACAATCCACTTATTTTGGAGAATATTTATACAACTCATCCCTTTAATCTAGGAACACAAAGTGGGAGATTACTTATTCAACATTCCTAATACTATTCCACTATTTTCTCATCCTTGAAACATGGAGAGAAAATGGAGTGCTAAGTCCATGACTTTGAATTCTTCTTAGAATTCCACATGCATGCATAAATTTGGATTTCCACATGTTTATATTTGTATTCTTGGTTAATGGCATGGAAGCAAAGAGTGAGATGAATAGTTTGATGCTCGTTTACATTACTTTGGACCAAACCAACAAAATTTAACTAATCGGGTGTTTTGGTAGCTGCATGAAGAATTTCAGTAGCTAGGTGTTTCAGTAACTACGTGAAGCCTTTCAATAGCTACAATATATGGACTTAGAGTAGATTTTCTTATGACATGTTTTCTACACACTATTTCATTCCAAGTATAGAATAAATATCAGAAATAACAACTATTAGATTGCAAATAGATTTCTAAAAAGATGATAAGATAAATCCTACATTCTACCTTAATTTTGCTATTCGTTATTAAAAGTACATCTAAATTCACTTGAAATCTTGATTTTAAAATAGAGAATAGTAGTGTTATTTGGTGATATAATGAGACATATTTTGGTTTCATCACTATAGCTAAAGCATATATCATGACTTGTTAAATGGTTGAGTGATGATTTATCCCTAAGTATATATCACTATAAGATGAAAGGATGAGTGATGATTTAGCACTAAGCGTATACCACTACATGATGATAGAGATAGGTGATGATTTAGCCTAAAGTGTATGTCACTACAAGATGAAAGGAGGGAGTGGTGATGTAACCTAAGGTGTATACCACTACAAGATGATAGAATAGGTGACGATTTAGTCAAAAATGTATGTCACTAGGTTGAAAATGTCACATGAGGAAATGTCACATGGTGAGTGTAAGGTCCATTTGATTAGTAAACCCTCGGTAGTCGAGTATGGACCAAGGAACTAAAGTGCATCATAGGGTAGTGAGTGCAACACATAGATGACAATGTAACATGTATGACCATGTGATGAGTAGGATTTGTAAATGCGTGGTGTGGGAAATGTAATGTAGGATGTGTAGGGTGTGTAAGATGTATACTACGTGATGTGTAAAATGTGATGTAATAGGTGTAGGATGCACAATACATGATGTGGAGAATGTAATAATAGGTGTAGATAGAAATGGAATATGTAATGATAAAATGTAAAGCTAGACTCATATGTAATGTAACCTAGCATAAGATGTAGAATATGTGTAGAAATGTGTAGTGTATGATGTGACTAAGTGCATAGATACCCTAATGGATGTAATGCGTAGATGAGGACTAGTATAATGTAGAATAAGTGTATAATGAAGAGTGTATGATGCACAATGTATGATGAAATACAATGTGTAATGCCTAAGGTGTGGTGTGTGGGGTTCAATGTAATGGTAATCCCTCAATAATCAAGTGTGAACCAAAGCACAAGAGTGTGTCATCGGGTAATGACAGTGTTATGACACGTGATATGATATGCCTATAGGAAAGGAGAATAAATGAGAACTACGAAAGATGTGATGTGCAACTTATGTAACTATGTAAAAATATGAGGTGAGGAAAGTGCATAATGTGTTATGCCCCCCAAGTAGGTGAACTAACCAATGAGAGTGAAAGGTGAAGGTCCTCCATTGGACGTTTGTGAGGAGGAATATAGAGATCCATAATCTAAAAGTGGTGGTATGGTAGATAAATGTGAAAATGACGAATGAAATCTATATGCATTTGAAGGATGAGTGTAAGATGAAGAATGTGGTGTAAGCGACATGCAGTGGTGATGAGGTGGGTGGGGGTGGTTATGGTGATATGTTTGATGATTTGGAAAAGGATCATCATGATGATGTTGGAGAGGGTGAAGAGATGACGAACTATTTGTAGAAGAGTGTTGCTTAGGAGGTGGTTGAACAACACTAGTTGGATACGACACAAGAGATACGAGCCTGATGCATGTGATTTCTAGTATTAGAGGGTTGTGTAGCAAATGAAAGAATAGCTAGGCGTTCAATATATTTAATTATTCATGACAAAGTATGGAAATAATTATCATGATGTCCATATATTCGATGATAGTGGCAATATGGATGATCATGGTATTGTGTTAGTCGGGAAGGATGATAAGAAGGAGTACGTGGTAAAGTGATCAACTGATTCTTAAGAAGATGAATAAGAATGTCGTAGGCTAGAGTATTATGTTCAAATATGAGAGGCTCAAGTGATAGTATGCCTCTTGTTTTTTTTAACTAACAAGTATCGGTCATAGAGCACAAATGAGATGTAGAACTAGCACAAACATGTGATTGAAAAACATCCTTAAGTTGTTAAATTTCAGCGGTAAGAGAGGAAATTGTAGATTCCATAGCATGAAATTGCTCTTGGAATAAGGTATGTAAAGAAATAATTTAGTCGATGGAGATGTATGAGTTGAGTGATTATGACGTCCAGAGGTTTTAGCTAAATGGTGTCATGGTGAAGTGTCATCAATGGAGAAAGGAAATGGATAAACTAAATTTTCTAAAAGATCATATTTATCATTGTCAAATTCATATTGAATGATGTGGGAGACCTGATAAGTGAAGGTGTGAGGTTGGTCATCCAAATAACCGTGAATGCGTAATACATACATTACCATGGTGTATTGTTAATTTTTAAAGGGAGGTAATGGACATTCGTGGGCATACCACATAGTGAAGTTAGGTGAATAGCAAGTACAATAACTTTTATAAATGTGTGCAGTACCAAAGGGAATGGGAAATGCTATAACAATGTGAGCCAAATGGAGTGTGTCTCTAATATAATCTAGCCAAGACTGGCCGAAAGTAAGTGGAGAGATATTAGGGTAACGTGCAAGGTGGACCACAAGATGGAAAACATGAAGCCCATACACATAGGCGAGTAAAATATCTATGATATAAATGCGAGATCATATAAAGGAAAATGGAGGTCCTCGAATGCAAAACCAAGTTGAAGGAGACCATCATGTGAACATATATTGGCTTTGCAGGAGATATCAAGTAGTATATGTTCCCAATAAGAATTATTCATGAAGATAGTATAAGTGAATGGTGGGGATACTAAAGGGAATGAGAGAGTGATGTTTGCAGACTGGAGAGGCCCTTGATATGGAATGATCGGAGTAGGAGTAACAAGAGGTGAGGAAGGAACCATGTCTATCATGCGAATGTCATCCTCAATCGATTTCTTATTAACAAGCGGAGGTGGTGAAGGAATATGTAAAGTAAGAGAATATTATGGACTAGACCCTGTATAAAGTATCATGGCGTTGGTGACATCAAAATTTAATGATGAATCATGGGGACCTATCGACACTAAAAATTTTCTCCATAATTTCTATTTCATTAACGTATGTACTAGGAATAGAATTTTGTTAAGTATAATTAGTAGTAGCGTCAATAGAAGATAACGGTGTTGTCGATTTGCGATGCTACTAATAATGTATAGTATGATAATAGTTAAAGTACAATAGGAATGTTGTGGTAAAAAGTAAATATTTGTCGCAAGTGGTTTGGTAAAGTTAAAATGTCAAATTTAGGGTAAGTAGAGAAGTAGGATCTACATGATTAGGAATTAGTAATAAGGAAAAGGAGTGACGTTATAAATATTTTATGTATTTTATTTGTAAAAAGTCTAAAAGGTGGAACCCATGTGAAATGATAAGGTTTATCTTATCTTACAAGATAAGATTACATGTAAAGATAAGAGTTAAGGTATGGAATATGATTCGTTAGAGTAATTTCTTATCCTATCTTAGAGATAAGGTGGGTAAGCCTGAAAGTTCTATAAATAGAGAGGCCACCCCCTCATTTAGCATAGAAGGAAGTAGTGAGAAATATTATATGAGTAAGTGTATTAAAGAATCCATTAAGAGGTGTAATTGTGAAGTTTCTCCCATAGTTATTGTTGGAAGGCAAGTGAAGTTAGTAACACTTGAAGTACCTCATGGGTGAGATTGTAACAATTTCATGTTGATATTATAATTTACACTTATATTTCAGATTTTTCATCATTCCTTCATATCATAGTCTATGGTATTCTTGTGTTATGTTTGTTGTTGTGTTTCTAGATTACATCCACCAAACTAAAAGTTGTGCATTAGTAAATAATCATAGCATGAGGAGTTCCCGATGGAGAATTATCATAGTGTTAGATTGGTGATGACATTTTGGTTCCATTACGGGACCATTCCTCGTTGGTGGATTTTCTAGAGAGATATTCCCACTTAGTCAAAAATCATTTGGAGGGTAACCTTGTTTTTACTGTGCATAGTAGTTACCATGGTAAAGTCACTTTTTATCATGAATAGTATTTACCATAGTAACTTTACTTTTTACCATGAATAGTATTTACCACAGTGACTTCACTTTTACTGTGAATAGTATTTACCACAATAAAATCAGTTTTTACCGCAGTAAGTGAAGTTTTACCATAATTTACCATGTCCATTCCTATTTTACTGTAGAAAGGTGTAAATTCACTTTCTGTTATAGTGATTCCAATTATTTGTGCACATAAGTCTTGTTGATTGTACTTGTGGGTTGGTATTTCACTAAGGTTACTTTTGAAAATGGGGAAGATTCCTATTTTTTCAACCCAATCTAATGAAGATGTTTCCTCTTTCATTCAAGAGTTTAAACGATATTGTATTTGTAATGGCCTCATAAGAAGGGAACAATGGACTGAATTTTTTCCTACCTTTTTGGATGGTTCAGCCCTTAGGTGGTTTAGAAACGGTAGGTGATAATGTGAAAAACTTATGGGATTTATTAACTGAAAGTTTTCTTGAAGAATTTGGTGAACAACAAAAATATGCAGATCTCATGATTGATATCACAAAACTATCCCAAGGAAAGAAGGAGAAGATAAGGGATTATCATGCTCATGTTCTAGAGCTAAGGAGGAATCTCAATGCCCAGATCCAAAAGGAAGGATTAGTGGATGGGTTGATGAATGGTGTGGATAATCTCCTCTGTAAGCACTTCATTCTTGGGATGAAGCCAGAGATCAGACAACGAGTGAAATATGACCACCCAACAACCCTCAAACAAGCAAAGGAGATTACAAAAAGGCAAGAAGAAAGCATGGAAGAAGAGCCCAAAGAAATTGCTGCTAAGGTAGAGCCTACACCAACACCTTTGGTCCAGAATCCACAACCACTCTCGGTGAGCACAAATCTTTCTCCTAGTACATCTACTGAGTATGAAGATCTACTCAGGAAGATGGGCCAGTTAACTATTAATCTTTTTCAAGGAAAATAATTTAGTTCTCAGGGAGGAGATAGAGGTCCAAAAAGAAATATTTCTAAAGTTGTATGTTATAGTTGTCATAAAAAGGATCATTATAAGTATAATTGTCAGATAGAGCTTCTACATCTGGTATAAGAGATAATGATAAGGGAAAAGCACTGTAAATTCTTTTGATGTAGTAGATAGGAACATAAATAATGAAGCAAATGTGTTTGTAACAAAAAGAAAGAAAAAAAGATAACCAAGATGGAAATGATCCTAAGAAGATGAAAGGAGAAACTAGTAAGAAACATAGGAGAAGAAAGTTGGATGTGCGGGATTTTTATTTCACAAGGACAAGTACCATACTCCATCTTAGAAGATATGTTCAAAAGGCCTGCAAATATTATGTATGGTCAACTTGGCTATGTCTTCTAAGAAGAGGTGGGAGTTGCGAAGTGGACTCAATGCTTGATGAAGGAAGTTGAGTTCCCTGTTTTGGAGGCAGAGAGGCGGATCCTTACGCTCCACAAGCCGAGGTATTATGTAATGGTATTTCAATTCATAATGTCTTAGTTGATGGAGGTGTTGCATTTAATGTAATGAATGAGTCTCGTAATGAATATTTTGGGTTTAAAAATCAATCACCCCTCAACACTTATGTTAAGGTCATTAAATAAGGGAAAAACTAAACTAGAAGGTGTTGTTTTAAATGTGGCAATATCTCATTATGGGTGTTGTATGTGTGGTAGACTTTCAGGTGATAAAAATGGTATTTTTGCATACCCAATGTTGTTTAGAATGCCATGGCTAAGGATATTTCATGTGAGAAACTACCTTTGGAATGAAGGCTTCATGACCCTTGGATGTGGTGAGAGAGAGGGTGAAGATAAATGTGATCCCTTCATAAGGAAGAACCTATGGATTTAAGTGATGAAACCGATTATTGGACATCCTCTAATTACTCTAGTACCATTGAAGTGGACACAAAAGATGAAGAAAGTGAGGTTGATGTTTCGTAATTATCTAAATAAGAAATTAATGAACCCATAAAATTATCTAAAGAAGAAATTAATGATCGTCTCCAACAAATAAAGATTGGTGATGATGTGATGGAGAGTGAGAAGGAATTCTACCTCTAGCTCTTTCGAAGGTACATACACTTATTCACTTTTGATTACAAGGAACTCCATCAAGTAAGTTGGGTAGAACATTCTATTGAGCTAGTAGATGGTGCTAAGCCCATAAATCAAATGCCATATAGAATGAATCCTAATTTTTCCAAGACTGTAAAAGAAGAAATAGATAAGTTGCTTGATGCAAGATTCATATTTACTATGGAGAATTCAGAATGGGTTTCTCCCATTGTGATCTCAATAAAAAAGAATGGGAAACTACACATTTGTGTTGATTATAGGAAGCTCAACAAGGCAACAAAGAAGGATCATTACCCTCTTCCATTCTCAGATCAGATCTTGGACGAAGTAGCTAGCCAGGAGTGCTATAGTTTTGCTGATGGATATAGCGGATACAACCAAGTTTGTATAGCAGAGAAAGATCAGCTGAAGACCATGTTCACCACTCCTTGGGGAATGTTTTCTTATAGAGTTATGCCTTTTGGGTTGTGTAAAAAGCTCTGGTAACGTTCCAGCATTTGATGATTAGGGTGTTTGAACCCTACATTAGAAACTTCATCGAGTATTTTCTCGGATAATTTTTACATCTATAGGAGCAAGACGCACCACCTACACCATATGGAGATAGAATTTCAAAGGTTAGATGAAGCACAAGCCTCACTAAACCCTACAAAGTGTGTCTTTGGATGTTCTAAAGGTGTTTTGTTAGGGCATGTTGTATTCAGAGATGGTATTGGTACCGATCTTGATAAAGTTTCAAAAATCAAAGAGTTACCATTTCCTATGAATAGAAGTAAGTTGAGATAATTTTTAGGCCATGTGGGTTACTATAGAAGGTTCATCAAGAATTTCTCAAAGATTCACAGCCACTAACCCAGTTCTTGAAGAAGGATGTTACTTATGAACCATGAAATAAGGCGCATGAAGATTTTGAACAATTGAAGGAAGCTTTAGTGTCTTCGCTTGTTTTGAGAATCCAGATTTAGAAAACCATTCATTGTGTATACTAATGCCTCAGATGCAACACTAGGAATTAGTCTAAGCCAAAAGGATGAAAATGGGACTGATCATCCAGTTTACTTTGGGAGCAGACAAATGAGTAGTGCTGAGGTAAATTATACTGTAACTGAAAAAGAGGCTCTAGCTATCATTTTTGTTGTAAAGAAGTTTAGAAATTACTTGCTAGGGTAGAGATTTATATTTGTAACAGATCATCGTGCTCTAAAATATATTGTAAATAATCCTAACCCATTAGGGAGGATAGCAATACAAGAATTTGAATTTGATATTTTAGATAGGCCGGAAAGAAGCATGTCAATGCAAATGCACTCTCTCGAGCCTATGATGGTTTAGGTTCATCTTGTGATGATGATGATTTCCCGGATGCAGCATTATTATCCCTTAACATAATCCCTAGTGAATACATAGATATTTGGAATTATCTAAATGAATTCAATTTTCCGATGGTGCCAATACAAAGACTAAGAGGAAAATTATTCAAGCCAATCATCCATATTCTATTTTATATGGAGTATTATTTCGAATAGAACCCGATGGACATTACAAGAGGGCAAAGTTGGACATGATTAAGGGAAGGAGCTAATAGAAGAATTCCACAATGGTACATGTGGAATACACTTCTTTGGACAACTTACAATAGGAAGGATCTTGGATGCAGGTTATCACTGGCCCACTCTTTTTAGAGATTGTTATAATTATTGTAAGACATGTGATATTTGTCAAACACATGGTAACCGTAAGACTTCATTACCTCCATTATTCCCTATTATTCCACTTGGTCCCTTTGAAATGTGGGGAATAGATATTGTAGGTCCACTTCAACTACCCCACACCAAAATAAGTATATTGTAGCTACCACAGATTATTTAACCAAGTGGGTTGAAACTAGGCCGTTGAAAATAACTTCTATGGATGAAGTGGCAAGGTTCATATATGAACACATTGTTACTGATTTGGTTGTCCATTAGAAATTGTAATAGATCAAGGAATACACTTCATTAATGAGGTGGTAGAATCCCTAGTCAACAAGTTTTCTATTAAACACAAGAAGGCAACAACATACAAGCGAAGCACAAATAGACAGTGGAACGAACAAATTTTGTGTTGTGTCAAATTCTAGCAAAAGATGCAGTCTTGAAGTACATAAGTGGGATAAAAGGATTCATGCAACATTGTGGGCATATAGGGCAACATCAAAGTCAGCAACAGGATACTCCCCATTTCAGTTGGCTTATGGCATTGATCCAGTTCTTCCTATTGAGTTTGATAGTCCCACCGTGAGAGTTATAAAAATAAAAGGATGGATGAAAGTGATTCAGTAAAAGAAAGGTTGGTACATATTCATTTGCTAGAGGAAATGAGATAAATAGCGAAGGATACAAGCTATAAGAAGAAAATGAAGCAAAAGGAATACTTTGATCAAAAGATCCATTGGTCTCCATTTCATGTGAATGACTTGGTTTTAGTATATGATTCTAGATACAAAAAAAGAAGGCAGAGAAAATTTCTTCCCAAATGGATGGGGCCCTACAAAATAGTAGTTGTGTATGAAAATGGTACATATCGAGTGGAGGAATTGGATGGAACTCCCATTATGAAATGGTTCAGCCACGACAAGTTAAATATTTTCCAAGCACCAGAATAGTTTACTCCAAGGACGGAGTAGAAGCTAGGAAGAGGGAAGATGTCGACACTAAAATTTTCCTCCGTAATTTCTATTTCATTAATGTATGTATTAGGAATAGGATTTTGTTAATTATAATTAGTAGTAGCATCCGATACAATATAATGACACTATCGGTACAACGCCACCAATAATGTATAGTTTGGTAACTGTCAAAGCACAATAGGAATGTTGTGGTAAAAAGTAAATATTTGTCGTAAGTGGTTCGGTAATATTAAAATGTCAAAGCTAGGGTAAGTAGAGAAGTAGGGTCTACATGATTAGGAATTAGAAATATTATATTAGTAATAAGGACAAGGAATGATGTCATAAATATTTTATGTATTTTATTTGTAAAAAGTCTAAAAAGGTGGAACCCATGTGAAATGATAAGGTTTATCTTATCTTAAAAGATAAGCTTACATGTAAAGATAAGAGTTAAGGTATGGAATATGATTCGTTAGAGTAGATTTCTTATCATATCTTAGAGATAAGGTGGATAAGCCTAAAATTTCTATAAATAGAGAGGCCACCCCCCTCATTTAGCATAGAAGGAAGTAGTGAGAAATATTGTATGAGTAAGTGTGTTAAAGAAGCCATTAAGAGGTGTAATTGTGAAGTTTCTCCCATAGTTATTGTTGGAAGGAAAGTGAAGTTAGTAACACTTGAAGTATCTCATGGGTGAGACTGTAACAATTTCATGTTGATATTATAATTTACACTTATATTTCAGATTTGTCATCATTCCTTCGTATCATAGTCTATGGTATTCTTGTGTTATGTTTTTGTTGTGTTTCCAGATTACATCCACCAAACTAAAATTTGTGCATTAGTAAATAATCATAGCATGAGGAGTTCCTGGTGGAGAATTATCATAGTGCTAGATTGGTGATGATAGACCACATCAACCATATAAATAGTAGGATTTGAGTCATGAAAAGCTTTAAGAGATTTTGGTCTAAAAGCAAAAGATGGAGAAGTAGGGACAATCATTTCATTAGGAGAATCAAATATACAAGAGTAAATAGGTGAAGGTGAATCATCATGTGGTTCATTTATAGAAGAATA
This sequence comes from Taxus wallichiana var. yunnanensis, assembly GCA_018340775.1. NCBI lineage: Eukaryota > Viridiplantae > Streptophyta > Pinopsida > Cupressales > Taxaceae > Taxus > Taxus wallichiana. The sequence continues at coordinate 40,687,439 of CM031239.1, forward strand.
TGTAATGATTGGATTAGGGGAGGTGCTCGAGCCTCTCTAATGATTTGTGCTAAGATGACAGGGTCAATAGTGCATAGATAAAAACAACAACATCATCTATAGCTTTAGGGTCCATAGTAGAAGATGGTAGTTGAATAAAATAAGGACAAGGTATATACATAGAAGGATCAGCAAGAGTATCAACAAAGACATGACCAAAGCTATTGGGTAAAAGCACAATAAAATGTCCCACTTTTTGGTATGGTTTGTACCTTAGTAAACATGAATTTTCAGTTTAATTGATTTTCTAAAGTTAATAGCCACAAAACCGTACACATTCATGAAATTCTATGAACTAACAAAATGTTGTGTTTAGAGTGTAGAATACATGTATATTTTTTAAAAAATATTTGGCAAAAAAATCTAGTATTTTTCTTAATTTTATTCATATGTTGTTTCTTATGTTATTAAAGAGGAATATTTGTCCCTCGGTGGTTTTTAAAATGAAAACTTATCTTTTCACTATGAAATTTTAGATATATGTTCAAGATTATAATTTTGACGTGCAGTCAAAATTTTATATTTTGACTTATATTTTTTTAATTAATTATTTAGTAACTATATTTTAAAATAAATGGCGTCCATATTTCAATGCCAATAACTTTTAATATTTATATCGAAATTATTATTTTTTTCACAGGAAAGAAGAAGAATTCAACAAATACTAAGTATATTTTTTCAATTTTTTTGATATATTGTACTATTTTTCAAATTTGGTTAATTGTGTACTATTGATTGCCCTAAAATACCGTATGTTAGTAAGAATTAAAAAATAAATAGCAAAATAGATTTTTAAAAAATGAAAATTGCATTTTAGAAAGCTAATAAAAATATGAATTTTTGTCAAAATTTTGTGTAAGTTAACTATTTCGTTTACCACGGTTACGTGGCATCCGAGTGGCAGATTTTGGAGTCGCAATTGTCCCCAAAAAGATTTGGGGCCAAAATGTGCCATTTGGGCACCACGTCATCGCTTGCCACTCGGCGGGGTTCGCGCGAACTATGGTTCACGCGAACCCCCTCTGCGCCACCAAAGCGCCGCCAAAACATCTCCTCCTAGCTTTAATGATTCACAATTGCGTCTCCCCTTCTAAATTTAATATTTTACAAGTTACTTACTTAATATTGTTCGCTTTTTATGTTTTAAATTTAATTTTTTACATATTTTTTTGTTTTAAAGTAAGTGTGTTTTTTTAAATTGTTTTTAACCAAAAATATGTAATATTAAATTAGAAAAGTTGTTTTACATATTAAATATAAATTCTATTAAATTTAGAAAAGTTGTTTTAAAGTTATAGAAAACTAAAATTAAAAATAACATAATTTCTACTGAGATTTGTATATAAATAGAGTTGCATGCATGCATGCACATATAGTTTTGTATCAAGTTTACTCTTACACATTCAGATTTGTATCAAGTGTGCGGGTGAAATTTTTGAAGTGGATGAATCATGGGAAATGCAAAGAATGAGAAACGAAAATATACCGAGGAAGAGAATGCAGAGAAGAATGCTAGAAGATCTGTTCGTAGGAGGGCACAAAGAGAGAGAGAGAAGACACAACAAGTGAAAGACAACGCTGCAAAAATTGGTACATATGTATAGAAACCCTTGATAGATCCTAATTTTTTTTTTAGTTCTAAGGTTTAAATATGATAATTTATGTTTTTTAGATTGCGTAAAGGCAAGGGTTTTGATAGGATCCCATGTGTATGTTTATGGACACAGATCATGATGCACAACATTATGCTGAAGTGATATCAAAAGTTATGGAATTACTTCCCAAAAAGAATGTGAAACACTTGGTGAAGATGGATTTACAAAAATTAAAAGAATTTTCCGAACAAGAACCACTATCACGAAAGAAAACAGCAAAAAGTGTAGAGATAATATATGGTGAATTTGTTAATTTGACTACAGTTGCTAGAGCACATTTGTTGGTTACATTCTTGAATCATGTTGATATGAAGGAAACATTAGAATTGTTAGGTGTTGATTTTGGACGAGAAAAATTCAAAACGTGTAGAAGAAGAATTTGTTGGGAATGTTTTTAAAGGAATAAGTTCTTTGGGTACAAAAACTAGGTCTGCTGATAAGAGTATTTCTCGTAGAGCAATATTAACTTCAGTTGTAAGTGAAGATACAACAAAGAATCGTCATGTTACCGCATTTGCCAAGGCATTGGGTTTATCTAGAAAGACAGTTAGCAGGTATGCAAAAAGGAGGAAGACATTGGATGACTCTACTATGGAAGGAAATTGGGCACTAATGTGTAGAAATCCACGTTCTGATAAAATAGAGGATAATATTGTGAAGATAGTTTCTGATTTTTGGACTGAAAGGACTCGTCCTTCTCCGAATGTGAGGGATGTTTTAAAACATAGGGTAACTCGCAATAACTATGATGAACATATAAAACATTGGCTTGAAATAACTCAACACGAGATGTACATAAAGTTTACAGAAGAAAATCCAGATGTTAAGATTGGACAACGAATGTTTGAAAATTTGAAGCCTTGGTATGTGCGGTGATAAAGTCCTTGACACATGTTGTTGTTGCTATCACGTTGAGTTTGATTATCACTATCGTGTACATAAAAATTTATAGATTTAATGTATATATATTTTGAGGCATGCTTTCATTTATATCTATATATTTAAAATTTGTTTAAATATCGTTTTTGAGACATGTGATTTAAAATTAATGTATTTCAAAATCTATGTTTTTTTCGGTGTATAGAAAGTTACGAGAAGAAATTGCCCCACCTACACGTGTCGGTGAATTCATAACTTTAATTATTTGTACACATATCCGATGATCATGTTGATGATCATATGACTTGCATCAAAGGTGTCTCGTGACAAGTGTGGGGACTTGAAATTATTGCAAAAACAAATGAAGATTTGGACACGTTAACTCGGTTGTCTTATAAGAGGTGATATATATAAATTTATGTTTTTAAATTTGGATGTTAGATTTTATTTTGATTTTTATTTTACTGCAAATGAATACATGACAATTTGTCCATGTTATGAATTGATTTTGTAGGTTCAAATACATAAAATATTCAACAAGGCTTGGAAAAGATGCAACCAGGTTGGATTTGGTAGAAGAGGAAATCCCCATTGCTACATTCATGCAAAGTTTCCGAAGTTTAATTAGTCTGTACATCAAACATTCTCACTATTCAAAGTGGCAGGCTACACAATTCAAGACTAATAGAGACACATTCCCTATTGGTTCCATATTGTCTGTGGTTGATTTTGTTGAGAATTACTCATTTTCTCATCAAAAGAAATTCAAACACAAAGTATTATCATACTGACCAGGTTACTATCATGGTTCAAGTATTTTATAGGCATGCACAATTGGATTTGGATGGGGTTGAAAGTACATATGTGAAGCGAATGATCAAGAAGGAGTATCACTTCTATATAAGTGATGACAAAGAACATGACACCCACTTTGTGCAACATTGTTTTGGTTTGTTCTTTCAATATCTTCATCAATGAGGAATACAGATAGATCACCATTTTGTTTGGTCAGATGGTTGCGCATCACAATTCAAATCCTCTCGCCCTTTCTTTGCACTCAGTCGTTATCATCGTCATCACAAAATTCCTCATTTATGGAGTTTTTTTGAGAGTGGTCATGGGAAGGGAGAACACGATGGTGCGGGTGCATGCATCAAACGTGCTCTAAAGAAACAAAGCTTTGATTATGAGGGAGATCGATTAATTGATGCCCACACCGTTGTTGAATGGTGTAAGAAACATTTTGCAGTTCAGGTTTTAACCTCACAGGCTTCAACCTCACAGGCTTCAACATCACACACTTCAACCCCACACAGAGTATTTTGGGAGATAACAGGTACATGCACATTTAAAACATAGATATGTAAATCTTGATGTGATTTATTAAGTGAACTACAAGTTACTAACTTTAAATTTTTTTATTCTGATTTTTGTTGTTTGTTTTAAACTTTATTGATCTTTTGAGCATGATTAAATGAAGGTATTGATCGGAGGAAAAAGTATGGATGTGAAAGGATTCCCAATTCTAGGTCTTTGCACTCTTTGATGACTATGGATAGTAATAAGCTGGACAATCATGCAAGAGATTATTCTTGTTTTTGTTATGAATGCATGAACAAATCATATTGAGTGCAATAGTCAAAAACATGGGTATGTAGGTGAGTGGAAGCAAGTTCCTTTAGTTGTGGATGACACATATGGCTCGATCATGATGATAGTTTTGAAGATGTGCCATTAATTTCAACCGATTATGACCACATATATGGGCTAGTTAAACAAGGTATGTTTTATTTGAAAGGATCAAGTATAATTTGATAATTAAATATATATGTATATAATTTATACTATACATCCAATCATTGAATGTTTATTTGCATTTTGTTGTAGGAGATGTATTTGCAGTCATTCGTTGAAGAAGCCAATATTGAGAAAGTGGAGTACTACTTGTTGCGTTGCCTGAGAGGAGAGAACAAAGCTAACATGTGAAATAACAAGTGAAGTGAAAACATTTTTCTTGGCTCAGTTGTAGTGCAAGGAACATACTTACAACAAGTGAAAGCCCTCCAAAGTGGGATTCACTTTGTTGATTACAAACCAGACAAAAAGGTGTATCATTACACCCATCACATAATTGCTACAGGGTTACAATTGCAGCAGGTGAAGACTACAAATAGTAAACGCAAAAAATGGAGACTAGATGTAGAAGACCATGAAAAACTTTTACAAGTCATTGAACAACGAGCAGAGCCACTTGGTATTATATAGAAGGACATGGAATAAATTACTAAACCTTGTTGGTAATAAACTATTAAGCTAGATAGCATTGTATTTTCTACTTGAAGGGACTATGGAGACCACTATACAATAAAGTTGTTTAATACTTGTGATTCTTACTTGTTGTGAGATGGTTTATGGTTTACAAGTATTGTGATATGGTTGTTACAACTAGTATTGTGATATGGTTGTTTGAGTGTCAAAGTAAATATGAAAATTGTTAAATTCAAAGTAGCACGAACAGAAGTAGATAACATTTTAAGTAAAATAGCTATGGACGAATGAGATTTCCAATTATCATGTCCAATCAATACATGATTTCCAATTTTAGATATTTTAGAAGGATGAAAGTTGTGACTTTCTGTTGAAAGACTGATTAGACTCTGACTTTTGCAGGTAACATGTTGAATCTCCATTTGAATAAACATATGCAGAGTTGTTACTCAAAAACCCGGATGACTTTTATCCTTTTGAAGACTTATCGGACGAGTCACAATTGTATAAGGAAAAATCTTTGGTGTCAGTAAATTTAGAACACCGAGCATTTATTTCATGCATCTTCTCATCTAAAGGTACTTGGAAATTCTTATGAGCTTCGGATGACAATGAACTTCCATCATCAAAAGCTGAAGATGAGTCCTCTTTTGACGTCCAAGAGATAGGGGTCCGAGTCAAGCCTCCTGTTCGAGGTCCACATTTGCGAATCACTTTACGATGTAGGAATCATCGTGTTTGATGTTGAAAAATCCTAATAAAGTTTACGCTTTTGAAGATTCATCGATGAGTCACAATTGTAGAAGGCAATAGCTTCAGCCTTAGTGAATTGTAGAACACCGAGCATGCCTCTCATGTAATTCTCTGTTACCTTTGTTACAATTGATGTCGAATCAACCTCTGTTTGGTTCTGCTCTCAGAATCTGTCTCCATTTCGGATTCCATGGTAGTAAGAGCATCCATATAATTGTCCGCTTCACTAGCTACATCATCTTCAATTAAAATAATTTCTTGTTTTCTTGCATCATGAATCAAAATATCTTTTTGCTCTGCATTAATTAAGGTTTGAGGTATTCTTTCAAAGTGTCCACTTCTACAATGATCCTGATGACCGAGATTCGTAGAGGAGACTATAGTAAGATTGTCACCCATCTGTACCCTGTGAACAACTCTAAATGTAGGTTTTTCCTCCCACTCACGAGAAGATGATTCATGGGCATCCTCGATAGATAAAGATTTCTTGTAAGGACTTTCCATGTATTGTCTACCTATCATTTGATCCTGAACAGGAGCTCCATTCAAATGCTCTGAGTTCAATTTTTGTCATACCTACCTAAAAAAATTTCGTGCATGCTCTCATCTTCCTAAGGTGAAGAAATATTCAATGGACCCCTCCCATGATCTCTTTCATTTCACTTGTTTCAGAGAGGAGATCTATAAATCTCTTTAGACTTCAACTTTTGATTTGATGTATTCACTAAGCTGTTGGGCACACACTTTGGATGATCAAGATCTAGAGATGAATATCTAACCTCGCAATTATTAATAGCCAAAATCAACATTATTTCTAACATGTGGTCAACAAAAAGAACAAAGTGCCCTACTACCTTCAATTATTATAAAATATACTCAACAATCAGAATAAATGCGCTCTATACCCGAGTCTAATGAATATTTTCATATAAATCACTTTGAACTCCCTGCGGATCTTATGCAAAAATAAAAGCAAAATGCATACCTTCCATTAACGGGGGTAATATCTGCAGAGTATCACCATTCTTTCGTCTCACGTCCTTTCTTTTGTAATCAAAAAGAAAGGAGCAAGGCAACAACGAATAAGAAAAACTATTTGGGGAGGAGAGAACTAATAATTTAAATACCACCGACCCACATCATCAAAAGAAATGTGTGTAGCATTTTGACTACTACCGACGACTCACTGTTCTACCATTTTGACTTTAATTGCTCTAAATCAAAATCATTTCAAACACACAGTTTGTCCACTTTGCTTGCCTAGCTTGCTTGCGCTGCTCGAGGTTGCAGAGATAAAATGTTGGATCTTGATTCAGTTTCAGCTCCTTCACAAGCTCAGAGAAGCACATTTACATTTTCTTTCACTAGTATACATTGTTATATAATATATTCATACAGAGATGCTATTTATAGGCCATTATTTTGGCATATTTTGCATGAACATACTATATGCCTTTATTTCCTCAACATATTTAAAGTGTTTGTTTCGCAACCCTCGTTTCTTGTTTTTTTATGAACAAGGTTGCTATGGTCCACTTAATCAATCCTTGGTTCCGATCAGGTATGTGTTCAACTTGAATCAAGGAGACTCACATTAGCAATGATGTGCCTTAAATCTCAAGATAAATCATTTTCTTAGCTGTACAAATTGCATGGTGCTTGGAGATTTTCACTCTGTAGGGCTCTAACTTATTACACAATGGAGATAGATTCAAAATGTTAATGTAATACACTCATTTCAAATGAGAATAAGCATACGTTCTGGGTTTTTCATTCTAGTTGTGTTCACATTGTTTCAGTGCACAGTGTTTACTTACATTCCAGAACCTAGATTTTTTTTAACTCTTGTACTTTATTATAGTAATTGAAAGTGCTCTTGATTCCCACTGACTGATTTACGTCATTTGTAATCTATGTGAATTTAATTTCTTTTTCTCTTATGATTTCATTTCCTGCTGCACTCGATGCAATTTTAGCAATCAACTGGTGCATGACCTTCAAGTTGGGTTTTTAGTTCCTTGTTTATGTGTAAATTTTCCTTTTCAATCAACACTCTTTTTGCAATTGTGTGCTATGTTACAAGGTACTCCGAATTTTATTGAAAAAGTTCAAACTTACTGAACTTTATCCTCATTGAACATGAACTCGAACTTCATCCATTATTTTTACACGGGAAGTTTTTGAGATGCTTTTGCATTATTTAATAATCTTTTGTGTACATATAAATATACTGACTGAAAGCAGAGGATGTAAAGCTCTCTCCATTCTGTCCCTCTTAACATATTTATGCATTTTTCAGTAAAAAAAATGATAAAAAATTCTTTTGTTCGAACTTAAAGATGTTTATTTTTCAAACTTTATCCCATTGGTGAACTTGAACCGAACTTTGTGCCTGCCGTTGGCAAAGTTGAACCAAATTTTATCCTCGCCGAACATGAACTTCAACTCGAACTTAGTGGCTTAGATTGTGTGTAAGGGTTTACAAGATTTTGCATTTTTTTAATATGTTATTTGCTTTTCTTGAAGTTTACTGGCAGCCATTTTCTTCCTGTGAGGACTTGAATGAGTCTTCATGCTCAGAATTTTTCAAACAGCATAGTGTTTATGCTCAAGGGTTGTAGTAAGCATTCAATAAAGGGGAATTTAGAGTGAATGCCAAATACCCATAAACAAAATATTAGACATTATACAAAGTAAGATATCAGGTCCTTGCTTGCTCTTGTTCGAATTGGGCACTGTGATATGCTAAGAATATTTTAGATAACTACCAGCTGAAAGGTTGCCATTCTTTTGTGACAGGGTGCCATCCGTACTTGACCGAGGAAAATTTTCAGATGCCTGTTATTGCTTCTAGTGTTCAGTGTAGTGATTCATATTTATCTTGCCCTTTAAAACTGGCTATACTTGCACCCTGTAAAAGTTTTGAGTTCAGCTTCCATTGTTTGTTGACGGAGGGATTCCTAATATGATCCCATAACAGCTTGACTCAATCTCTCTTTGGATACCACCTGGGATTTGGATGATTTATTTGTTGAGGTTCCGATTCGGATGCATGTGTGTAGCAACATCTATTTGCGAGTAAAGGAAAGAAGAAAGATGATGATGAATTATTAGCTAAGATATTGATTCTCCTAGGTATGCAAAGAACACACCGCCTACTGGTATGTCCCGGGTATGGGGTACACGTTTGGTTCTGCTAGATTCACCTTCTTCAAGCAGCCTAGATTTCCCTGGGACCTTCTGCACGAGGGCGAATCCAGGTAGAATTCATGTTTATGTGCGAGTGAAAGTAACTCTAGCTTTTGGTGGTTTCCCAAAGATGAATAGGAATATTGATATTCAAAGTGTTTTGATTCTCGGGTTCCAATGATAGGCTGGAATTTGGCACAATATCTCATATTTGGGGATTGCAATGCTTGCCACCATCTCTATTAAACTTGAGAAGGAAATGACCTGGTATTAGAACCGACATCCACAACGCCGCAGTGAGCTTTTTAAATTAGTTTTCAATTGCAATTTTCTGTCATATTTCTTTGTAGTGCATGTCATCATTATTTTTTCGATATAGTTATGCCATCATTGTGGTATATCAACATGGGACCAGCGTTCTAAGTGCTCAGATTGGATAATGATAATCATCCAAAATCCCGCCCCTTTGCTATTTTTTATGTATTTTTGTTAGTGGTATGATTAGGTCATTAGTTTTAGGCAATTTAATAACCAAATGTGGGATCTCGTTATTCAGAAAGGTTTAGCTACGATTGTTGAACTTAATCCGATTCCAAACAAGACCGCTGACCTTTCTTTTTCTCTTAATGTTAAGCAATGTAAGATTTGACTACTCTAAGATTTTGGAAGACTAAATCTTTCTCTATTGTGCCCCAAAAAGTAGGTAAAGGTAGTGTGAATGTTCGATGAGCAATTTGTATGGAGCAAAGATGTTGATTATGATTGACGTGCCCAAGTAGCATTAGATTGTGATCATATAAATATAATTTCTCTGTATTTCATTATGCAAATTTATGATTTGGGGATTGATTTATGTTTTCAGGGCTGTCTAAAATTGTTCAGAAACCTTAAGACATTTTGAGACAATTTATTACCGTATGAATAGCCCTTTATATTTACAGTGAAGTATAGAGAGTTCAGGGAGGTAGGAAAGCTGATGGAAATTGATAGTGTGTGTTTGTCCTTTCTCACCTAAATCATAAAAATACTCGTTTAGATGCTTGCCTCTGGAGTTGACTAAGAAAACCTTTATGAGATCATTGTTCATTTGTTTCCATGATTATTTACCATGGTCTAAAAGTATTGAGGATGTGAACATATAGGAAATGTAAACCAGTGTATCCAGGGTTAACCCATTTGCCAAATTTTATCCATCAGGGCAATCGTGCACTTGACTTATAGCAGCCCATTCTCGTGTGGATAACTGTATGTTGCCGGCACGGTTCTGTTGAATTCAACGGTCAAGTATTAATCAGGCTGCATCTTTAGCACTTTTGGGTGTGGTATAGTCTTAAACTCAAGTTAGTCAATGGGAATATTCTATAACATGTTGTCAAATTTACTTTTGGCCTTCTCATATGGTTCCGTAAGTTTTTCTATTTCAAGTTTCACCCCACAGTATGAGCATGGCATTGACTAGTATTTTCTTTTTCCTTTCCACTGATCTTATGACATTTTTTTTTCTCTTGTAATGTCGGTCGACTCATAATCCATTTTTGTAAATGTAAATCATTAGTTGAAACTTTATTCCTTGGACCGTAGAATTTGGTAGTTGAAGGATTGTGACTACTCTTTCTAAGGAAGAAAGGTTGCATAACGTCAATGGTTCTTGTTGATGACAATGGTGATGTTGATGGCCCAAAAACATTTTTATTTGGGCAAAGAAAAATTGGTATGCATTAATGAAAACCAATTTCATTTTTTTGTTTGGCATGTATTTGATTCCACTAAGACAATATTGACAGCTAAATGAAAATACTTGAAATAAAAATTGAAATTCATTAAGAGACTTGTTTCCAAACAAATGGGTCAGAGGTGCAATAAAAAGATGCTCCACCACACACCATATATATACTAAATCACTATTATGAAACTCGCAGGTTTAGTATGTGCAACACAGCATTGTCAGCTTCATAAAGCCATGCATCTGCCTCTCTCAGACACAATTAAAAGATTTTAAATGCCCAGAATTGAAGTTGGTAACAACTTTTAATACAACATTTTATGACATTCAATATAAATGTTTAAAAATTGATGGCGTTTGATCTGTGCCTTCTGTATTTAGTGGTAAAATACTCATGAGCTTTTCAATGGTTGAAGCTAATAATAATAAATTAAAAAATCCTCAGGCATAACCTAGTTAAACCAGCCATGAAATGGCAAATCCTACCGAAGTAAATCTTTATAGACTCTAGGTTTTTAGAATCAGTTTATTGCTGAAACAGAGAAAGGAGTGGCTGAAAATGACAATTATTGCAAAACAACTATGCGCAGACTGAGTAACCAACCAATTAATACCTCGTCAAGAAACAATTCAACTGATCTGAGATGGAATTTAGATGACAGTGATCTGGGAGAAATTTTGATGGTACTCCAAAGAGCATGCGGGATCTGAGACACCGAAGCAACGAATTAGAAAAATATTGTGAGGATGTTTGACAATCCCATTTTGCAATATACCTAGGAAATGAGTTGCACTGTGAGCCACCTACATGAGAGATCAAATTGAAAGCAAAGAAGTTGAAACAAATTAGATATCATGGAGTAGACTGCGAGCACTAAGTGGCTAAATGAGAACAAAACAATGATATGGAGTAAGGTGAACATCTCGCATGCAAGGTGGTGCAGGGTAACATTAAAAGAAAACCCGATGTGGGCAAGTTCAAAGAGGCTGACGTGGAATCATATGGACTGCTAATCCAAGAATAAGGTGAACAAATCGCATGCAAGGTGGCATTAAAGGCAATCCCAATGTGGGCGAGTTCGTAGAGGCTGATGTGGAGTCATATGGATTGCTAATCCAAACTACAGAATTCAAATATGGTGGAGACTCAAAGCAAAGCGTTGTTGGAGAGGACTGCTCAGATCATGAGGCCTCAAGATCAATTCGATAAATTAATAGTAGATGGCAAAGCCGAAGCTTTGCGGTAATAAGAACTGGTGAATATGAACCAAAATGAACCTGTGAGATATTGTTACCGATCCAACAAAATAGCTAGCAGAGCTGTGATGAACAAGGCCAAAGGTGCAGTTGAAGAGACAGAGGCAGCATGAGTCGAATCAATCTTAAAAACCAGGACAGCACGAGTAGAAAACTCAAGCTGAGGTGAACTGTAACAACAAACCCATATAAACTGCATACCTTCTTCAATGTGAATCAGGACAGATAGTCAGTGGCGTGCATGGCAATATAAACTATAACATGGCCTTTCATAACAGGTTCTAATTGTTTAATTTTGGCAGGATCAGTGCTCTTTATGTATCCTTGCCTTTTTAAATGTATCTGCACCTGTATTGAATGCAACGTTAATGCAACACAGACTTGTGAGCATATTAGAAAGTAAAAATCCACTGTCGAAGACATATACGATATGAATGCTTTCAATGGAGAAGAACATACAAAGTTCTCCAAATACAGCTCTTTACAAATTAAAATATTGGTGGTTGTGAAAAGCTATCATAAATTCTAAGATACCTAAATACAATCAATCACAAAATAATTAAAAGCAAAAAAAAAGAGGTAGAGGCATAAATATTCATGATATGAAGGAAGATCTTGTTGTCAGAAACAAACTCTAAAAGCATAAGATAGCACGGTGTTTATGATAACTATGATAAAAACTTCGGTCACGAATAATACTTCAAGATCTATCTTAAACATGGTATTGCTTGTGATATAGATATGTGTATTTCTTCTTCAAGATAAAGCCCGATAGAAAGTTACAAGAAGATGTCATAACCAATTTAAGAATTTTACTATAAGACTCTTGTAAATGATCCCGCTTGTTCCTGTACCCATGTGACTCCCTTTGCCTAGCTCCTCTATAAAAGAGTTTGTAAAGAAAGCCTAAGTTTGAAATTCTACAGAATTTCCACAGTATGCACCCCCTAATATAAACATCGTGGAAACAACAAAATGTGTGCTATTGTAATTGCAATGACATTCTTCAATTCCCTAAATTGAAGGTTGAGCATGACTTAGCATTTTATTTGTAGGATTTTTCATGGTCATTGAGCTACTCCCATCGCATAGCGACCAAGCCCCTCAAATCTGTAACGTCTTTCCTGATCTTATAAAAAACCCTGAAGCCAAACATAATTTGTTTGGTTTGGTTAGAGATAAGGGTTGGGGCCTGAAAATCTTGTAAAACTGCTAGCGTCACGTTTTGAAAAGACAATCCACAAATCCATTCCGTATATACTTGGCTAGATAGGTATTTCAAAACATTTATAATCTAAAAAACAGTTTCGATGAAGTATAATAAATGTAATCATTATCCTGCTAAGCCATACTCTGTTCAAACGCCTAAGTTGGAGATATGAGATAAATGAAGTCAATGATTTCCAACATGAGCTAGTCCTTCAAGGTCAAGGAATATAGCAACTGATAAATCCTTCATAACATATTGTGTCATCTAGGAGTTGGGTGTTTGTAAGCTTTTTTTTGTGGGGACCGAGCTAATCCTTTACCCGCAACAGGAAGAGCGTAATTTTATGCTTAGACTCAAAAGGGACCAGTATAAGGAAAACATTGCATTTGAAATACAAACAGAAGAATATCATTCGAGAAAATGTCACTAATCTTCATCCAAATCCCTGATTCTAGAACCAGAGCTTACTCTGTGGGGTTCGAGTCCCAAATTCTTGTTGGGTTCCGCTTATAGTCACTATTAGACCATGTTTATGGACATGAAGTATCTACATCTTTTGAGGAAATCCTACATTTCATGGTGTAAAGATGTATTGTAATGACTCACTTTGATATGTGACAATATAGGCTATCACAAGGCCCACATCCCGTATCAAAATTATTACAAGCTATCTTTCCACTCGTGAAGGTCAGTAATACTCCATTGGACGAGTGATATATATGACACTTGACCTAAAAAGTGATCTTCAAACTCAATTTGCTGGGAAAGCTTAAAACATTAGATCGTTAAAACATTTAATCATGATCTTTACCATCTACCATAATTATGATAGCTCAATTACACATTTATTGGCAATGTATACTACAAACCGGATGGAGTGAGATCGGTTATCAATTACGCAAACTATGTATCCAAAGTAAATAAGAATGGAGTGTTGAACGTACTATCTTGAATTGCAAATTGCAACAAAATGATATATTTCCATAATAAATTGTTGAACAACGAGCAATATATTCAATTTGTCACATAAGGGGGTGTCTTATATTCACATCCATAATTGTAAATACACGTGTCTAAGACATATATCAAAATATAATAATAATGTCTAGAATGAGTATGAATATATATACATGTCTAAAATCTCCGTAAGTATGTCTAAAATGTTTGAAATCTATAAAATATCATCTTTGAAGTCTCCTCCGTGCACTAGGGCGAGTGCCGGACCCCTCACTACGCTCTGCGCTGCACCCGCATGTTAAAAAAAAGGAATATACATGTCATAAACTATATATAGCATGTACCATATATTAAAATATATAAGAAATCTACAACAATTTCTTAAATAATTCAATACATTATATAACCGATATGTACAATTTGATTACCTCAAAGATCTCGTCCTGCGCGGATGTTGGGAGTATCTACGCTACCCATAGATCTACGTCCGTAGATCCTGTGAAACAAATAAATAAAATGTAAGAAGTTGATAAATAAGTTTTTTGAATAAAGTTCATTAATTTCTAACATTTCAATTTAGATTAAATATTAATTATATTAAAACACATGTATTTATACCTCTGCGGAACGCGTCTCCAAATGTATGGGATTGTCATCCACGACCTCAACACCAACAAATATCTCGCCAACTAAGCCAAGTTGACTCAGACCCAAAACATCAAGATCCATGTTGTGCTCAGTCAAGAGCTGTGTGTATGTGACACGGGTAGATGGTGTGGGCTATGAAGCTCCACACACTGGAGCAGAAGCCTAAACACAAAAGTACATGTTTAATTTTAATATTAATAAATTGTAAAGTAATGATCAATTAAAATAAATTTTAATTATATTAAAGGTTTAATTTTCACACACCGAATGTAAATGCGTTGAACATCGGAGTGTGACAATCCCGGCACAGAAGTCTATACGCCAGTAGCAGGTGGCGAGAGTACCCGACTAGAAGATACACTCCCACTCTGCTCTATAAAATCTAAAACCCCGATAGTGGAATGCTGCAATGCTGAGCAATCACCTCATACGCACGCAACAAGTCAGTAGCCATGATGCGTCCTAGCCGACGTGCCTGAGCGGGATCTGTAACTAGCTCAAAGTCATCTGGGGAAATCAAAGATGCACGAGCGTATACCTCGCTGCGTGCATCACTGGTGCTACTAGCACCTCCACTGCTAGTATCACGTCTCTGAAGGTACTGACCCACACGGTCAGAAGAGATCAATTGGGTCTCGTGAGCAATGCCAGCAAGACCCTCGATAGCACCCTCATGTGTAGTCATAACGACAGGTGTTGCGACATCCTGAAATCCTGATAAGAATGGTTGTGGCCTTGGTACAAGTTGCCGCGCATCAACAACTGCAGGAGCTCCCTCCTTTCTATATGCCTTCCTGTGGCTAATACGGCCACGCCCCTACCCCAAATAACTAGGGATGTCTAAATAGTTCACCTTTAGGTTTAAGTGAACCTCAGCATGTAGCATCATTATGAAGTATAACGGTAATTGGTCATTATTTGGAAATTGGCCTTGAGAGGCCACAAATCTAGGATAAATCAAAGGGGCACATAAAGGACATGAACATTTGTTTACATAATATGCCCTTATTTTCCGTTTGTCTACATAAAAACTCCAACAAGACCTCTTAACGACTTCCTTATCGGAAAGTCGTGATGTAATCTCATTATAACCTACATCTCCTGAGACACTTGATTTTAGTGAATCCATAAATTTTGTTATTGATTCAGAATCAAATGGATTATATGTTTTCAAACTTGTCTCTATTCTACGAAGATCAACCAGTATTCTTTCACAATGGGCTTTATACTGCCCAACTGTAGTTGGATTTTCGAGAATAGATTGCAATTTTGCAATCTCTAAATCGGTCCTCTCAAACAAATTAGGAGTTCCAGAAGAAGCCATGACTGTAAAAAAAAATGAAAGTAAAATTCTAATCAATAGTACTTTTTATTAAAAAAAATTCCTAAGATATTCTCCTATATTAATGAAAACAGAAATATGAACTTTTCAAGCTTCAATAAATTACATAAATTACAAATCATTTGATAACAAAATATACCAAGTGATGTTGCAGAGTTCAGAAATGAAAAGTTTTGAATACATTTAGATGATCTTAAAGTCAAAGCAATGTTTGTAGAAGAGAATGTAAGTTTACCTGGGCACAAACCATTATCAAAGCAGAACAATTGAGTGGGATTCACCTTTCCCTGAAACACATTTTTTGTGCATATGATACAGAATTAGCGCAATCAAATAGAACACCAATCCAAATTTAAACAACAAAACACATCGGTAAAAGACATGTCTAATGCATATATTTAAACAACAAAAGACATCGGTAAAACATTGAAATAGAGACACAAGGTTCAATAATTCTTTTTGGGCATAAAAATCAATCTCATGGTAGTAGTATTAAGGTTTGTGAAAATGGAATATCTCCATGATATGCATTATTCTGGCAGTGCACTCTGCAATCTCGGCTCCAATCAACAATTATGCCACTATTGGGATCTTAGTATGGCATAGGCAGCTGTGAGCTACACAATATACTCATTTTTCTAGAAACTAAAAAGATCCTTCATGTTACAATTTGCAGCACATAAAAGAAGCCCTTCAAAAAAATACATTGAACAACAGGGGCAACCAAGAGGACCTTGGAAAAATGTACAGGTAACAGCCATATGAATTCTTCCTTAGTTGTGGATCAAAGCTAATAGAAATAAAGCTAGATAAAATTAGCTTGAAACTACAGTATAATCGTCCATTGTAAAAAACAAGTTTCTCTGAACCTGGTAAAAGAATACTTTTATTGTCTGATTGGACGTACATAATGGAAGGGTATAAATATTTCCTATTGCCCTCAGATTTTCTCAAAGAGACCATTTACAAGTAACAAGGATGTAGCATACAAAACGGCCAACCAGGTATTTTCAGAGTTGACCTTCACATTCAATTAATTTCTAGGAGAAAAAAATGTTGAGCAATATGAATCGTTTCATTCTGCACCGTAATAAACCTTCATCTCCTGATTCAGGGAAATTTTATGAAGCTTTGAATAGTGTGTCTCCAATCCATCGTACACGGCAGTGAATATTTAATTCCTGCAATCAATCAATATGGCATTGCAAACTTCTCATTTAGGTGACAAAGGAATGATTATTTTACTCGTGAACATCATTCAGAAATCTTGAATTGAAAAATACCCCGTTGCCTCCATCTCGTGGGTAATTGTTAGTGTGATCTATCTCCTCCACAAAAAGTATGAATCATTCTATGGTCTTCATACATAGAATTAAACCAAATTCAAATCATAGGATGGTCTTCATCCATAGGCTTAAACCAACATCTATAGGGATTGACCTTGCCACCATGATTACACTTAACTCTCGTCAATAATCGTTAAGTTTTTGTAGTGTAATCGAATTGTTTTTAGCTTTTCACTCAACTACTTTATATTCAAGCTTAACCCAACATTTTTGAAAAGAATGGTTTTACCACAATGCTCACGGTTCTTCCTTATTATATAACACTTGTAGTAAGAATGTTTTGGCTTTGCCATAATAAGCACAATCATACCTTCCAAACGATGAGAAAATACCATTACCAATAAAGACCTAATGCCGCCATGATGATGACCTAGGTTCATGCCCATAACATGTCGATAGACACCCTTAAGACTGATTCTTGGCCAAAGAGCCCCTCGGTATTTTGGCAGTGCATTCTACAATTTCGGCTCCAATCAACAATTATGCCACTATTGGGATCTTAGTATGGCATGGGTAGCTGTGAGCTACACAATATACTCATTTTTCCAGAAACTAAAAAGATCCAAAAATGTTACAATTTGCAACACATAAAAGAAACCCTTCAAAAAAATACATTGAACAACTGGGGCAACTAAGAGGACCTTGGAAAAATGTACAGGTAACAACCATATGAATTCTTCTTAGTCGTGGATCAAAGCTAATACTAAGATAGAATTAGCTTGAAACTCTGATAATCGTCCATTGCAAAAACAAGTTTCTCTCGAACTGGTAAAAGAATACTTCTTATTGTCTGATTGGATGTACATAATGGAAGGGTATAAATATTGCCTATTGCCCTCAAGTTTCTCAAAGAGACCATTTACAAGTAACATGGATGTAGCATACAAAATGGCCAACCAGGTATTTTCAGAGTAGACCTTCACATTCAATTCATTTCTACGAGAAAAAATGGGGTTTTACCAAAAAAAACTTTGCCAGGGTTTTGCAAAAAATGGTATTTTAGTGGCTACATACCTGGGCTCGTCGTTGCTCGCCTTCATCGCTGGTGGGCTCTCAGCTGGTGTGGTGGGCTCTTTGGTCGGTTGCACAGACTTCGCGCGAAGGAGGCGGGGCGGAGGAAAATGATTTTCTCCGCAGCGCCTCCAATATGTGAACAGGGGGGTTCGCGCGAACACCTTTCGCGCGAACGCCGTTCGCGCGAACATGGTGTTCACGCGAACACTTTCAATTTCACCACGCGGCAAATAACGGCTTACGTGTCTCTTCGCGCGAAACGGGTTCGCGCGAATGGAGTGTTCGCGCGAACCCTCATTGGAAACCGCGCACCTCTCATTTTGCATCACATTTTTGGGACAACAAGTGGGACACAACACCATGCATCAATTCTATTAAATTAGAGAATGAATGGAGATTCAGAAGGATTATGGTTAGCCATGATAAGACGTGGGGTTCACAAAAATGATTAACTAAAATTAACTAAAAATGGGGAAATGTAATAATAGTTAATCTAATCTTGGAGGACATAAATGTTGTAAATAAATGAACTAAAGTAATATGAAGTGACTAAAATAATTGAACTTGTAGATATAGAACCCTAATATGCAAGAGGAAGGTAAGGAATGAACTCAAATTGATTACAAAAGACTATCACAAGGTGTTGCGGGTTTGACAATAAAATACGTAAGTGGAACAACTACACGGATGTCCTAAAAGAGTGTATCTGGAATATTTGAGTAGTTTGGAGTGCTCGGGAGGGTACCTTGGGGTGCCCGAGGTGCCCTAATATGGTAGGATAGGTGTCATGATCTCTAAAAATTTGAAGCCTAGATCTTCTAGGTCAAAAGATGATTTTTAACCTTTGCTACTTGTTTCATGGATTCCCTGAACTACAATGAATGTACCAAATGTAGCAAGATGTAGTTGAAGACCTACAAGAGATAAGAGAAGTATCAAAACCCTAAAAAATAAAACATGTAAATGAATGGGTCGGACTAATATCAGCTTCCACAATAGTGGGCTTTGTAAAATGAGCATTGCACTCAATTTTGACCCAAATATAGTTATGGTGTGTGTGTGTGCATGTCATTCCCTAGGTACTCTTGTGTTAGTCACACTTTGTGAAGTATCGAGTAATAACTAAATGTAGAAAATGTAATAGCATGTGTGTATGGAATAGAATAGATTCCCTCCCCCTATGAAGTGTGTGTTGATGCAGATCTCCTAGCCTTGATGCATGGAATTATGTGGATGCAAGTGATGGAATGGATTCAAATCTAGATGGAGTGATAGTAGTAAGTGATGTTAGGACCCTCCTTATGGTATCATAACTTTATATTTATAAGGTTCTCTTGCTCTAATTTTGTAATTAATCCTGACATGGTTGACTAGGAAAAAGATAAGGATGAAAAATGGCTAAAAAGAGCACAAAAAGAGGTGGGAAATTAAAATAAAGATCAGGGCACCCCATGTGGGACTAGGGGACTCTGAGGTGCCCTAGTATAGGTTTGGGAACCCTGGTTTAGGCTAAAATGATGGGAAATTTCAAAAATAGTTAGGTATTTATGTAAAAATGTGTGAGAATGACAAAATAAAAAGTAAAACAAGATGACCAAAGGGTGGGATTAATTAGTAATTTCTTCCCTTAAGAACCTTATAAATAGTAATATGAGACTGGGCTAAATGATTTTTAAAGTGCATTTTGTGACAAAAATTATGTTCTTACCTACCGCATAAGTTGGTTATGAAGGTTGAGCACTCTCTAGTTCTATAATCCTCCCTACTAAAGTAGATATGACATAATGAGGTGAGTATTGAGTCTCTTGTTTGCATGCATATTGTGTAGGATTTTGTTGAGAGGACACATGATACCCACTTATAAATTGATAGGCATTGTCATTCTTATTTTCCCTAAAAATAGGAGTTTTAGGGTTTGTGGCCGATACATTATTACTAAACGGTTCAGAGGTGTGAATCTTCATTCTATCCAAGGAATCATCTATTGTACCAAGGGGATTAGAAATTTGTGTAAAAATATCATCTTCTAATGATTGCATGCTAATTTAAGGTCTTGAAAAGAATATAGGAACTTTTTCCACTCATAAAGGTCATGTTGTTTGAATTGGATTATTTGTATTACATGTTTAAAGGTTGATCAACCTTCTCTATTCTCACATGACTAGCGGAGTTTAATACATAAGTAGAGGAGATTTGCACATAGTTTGTGTAGTGGTCAGTCCATATAGAAAGGAAAGGGGATTTTTATGGATAAATGTTGGTGTAGTATCTACCGGATATATATGTGGGGAAGTGTAAAATACCTACCAAAATAGGGGAAGAAATGGAAAGGTGAGATAATAGCAATGAAATAAAAGGAAATAAGAAGGAACTAGTATTTCAAGTTGGGCTCAACATATTTTTATGCATGAGAATCAACACATGATTCCAGATGCACTCGACCTCCTAAGGTTGTGTTGGAAATTTTGGAATGCATATAATTATGGTAATGTTGATGGGCAACTATAGAAGAATCAGGGACTAATATCGGGTAGTGTGAGTTCCTAGTAGTTGACTTAGTAAGATGGGGATTAGAGGCTATGTATGGGTAGCATAAGTTCCCTATTGTTTGATTTTTGGTTTATTTTGAATGTTAAGCTACATTGAAAGGTTTATTTTAAATAATGAATAAAATTAAATGTTATCACCAAATCACTGCACCCTCCAAATGGCCAAGTGATGAATAGGGAATTCGGTGTGATTGGGTAACATGGGATCACCTCTCAAGTTGTGGGACTTGGGCTCAAGGTGAACCTTTGGAGAAGGCCGATTCCTTTTCCTAAACTAAACAAAACACTACTTCTAATGCAATAAAATAGCTAACTAGACCTATGCTAACATTTTCATGGGATTTAGAGAGAGATGTTTACAAGAAATAAAACCTACACTAGGAGTGGTGATGCACCAAGAAAAGGGTGTTGCTAGACAATTTTTCAGTTTTCTAGTAAAGGAAGATGAAAATGTGAAGGAATAACAAGCACCACAACTTAATCACCACCAAAAATTCACTCCCAGGATGAGCAAAAAAATTCCAAAACCAGCAATGGAAACTTGAAGTTGCACAGTACACCTGCAAGCATGAAAAAGGAACAACGAAGAAGTAAAAATGATGAAAGGACTAATGATTAGTCACATAACACAATTTATTATTACTTCAATTGTGTGCATAATGAATCATTACCTAAGGAAAAGAAAAAAATTTCCATTACAATCTTGGAGAAAAGTCTTGGAAGCTCTTAAAATGCATAACTAAGATTATGAAAAGAGAAAGGAATTGGAAAATTTCTAGCCCCTTGGAATGAGTTTCTCATTTACATTTATAGAAAATCCATCTGTGAGAGAAGAGAGGAAGAAATCCTATTTTCTTGGCACTTGGTCTCTATGATTCATTACATCATTAATTGCACCACTTAAGAACATTATATAGTGCCTCTATAGTTTTCAAAACTTCCATTTAATCCTTCATTAATTAAAATAATATTTTTAATAAAATATTTTTAAAATAATCATATTTTTAATAAGATATTTTAATAAAAATAAAATTCAATGTCCTTGGTGGGACCACTTGGTGATGGCTTTGAAAGTGGTTTAAATATAGACTTGGCTAACTAGATCGCCGGCTAACTCGGCGAGCTGGTTGGTAAGCTTCTCGGTTTGAGTTAAGTGATGCCTTCTTATATTCCCCATGGAGTCAATTAGGTAGTCACCTCATGTTGGATCTACCGCTCTCGGATTTAACCTCCACTCTAACCCGGTGGCTTGACATACTTCCTCTTCCTCACAAGCTACCATATGATGGTATGCCATCACCACGAGAAAGTTATGCATTTAACTTCCTTGACCTCTTTGAGAAAAACTCAGCAAGCCACCAAACATTACCCTTGACAAGTATGTTAACCGAATTTCTCAACACGTCTAGAATTGTATTGGGTGGCTCCTTGTAAATTTCCATGTACTTCTCATACATGGGTCGGTGACATCAAAATTACCCTTCTAACAACTCCATTCTCCAGATCCCTACAATGTTTGGTCCACCAGTCCCACATTCACTTTTAACCGATGAGCTCGGTCTAGTCACCTCCTATTCTCTCACCACACTTTGTGTTGATGAGCTCGGCCTCCTCATTGACCGGGTCTAATTAACACATGGGGATTTTGTATTGACTCACCAATGTTTGAAAAAAACCCGACATATCACATGGCTTCCCGAGCTTCACACCTTCCACTATGCGTTGGTCATCTCCTAAAGTTCCCAATGAGTGACGAGACGTCCCAATGTCCAAATGTAAAATTCTAAATCGATTGATGTTTCAATGATCTACGACTTGAGATCGGTTTGTCTCCTATTCACATCGTCGTGCCCTTATGTGTCAAACCAACTTGGTCTTCAAGTGAAGAACTAGGATTTCCATTAAATAATCAACTGAGATCCTTGGTACATTCTCTTGCGTGTTGCATTTTCCCTCCATGTGATACCACCCCGACGACCACCCCGACAGATGACCAATAAACTCGTCATACTCATCTTGAAAATTTTCCCCGGTGGGTTTCGAACTCCATCGTGACTTACACCTTAGCCCGACTGTCTTGAATCTCCACCATCTCATGTTCATCCGAATTTCCCACGTTGAAGGCTATAATGTGGAATTTTTACATCATTTCTCCAACTCAACCAAGAAGAGACCAAAATTTCGAAATCAATGTGACTCAATCGTATATGTGTGCACGATCAGTCTTAATTTGGCCCAACTCGGTGAATTGGATCTCGATCTCCGCAAGTCCACAAGAGCATGAAATCACCATGAGCCTCTACCACTATTTGAAAATGACTTGGAATTTTCCTTCCCATCTCCAATTTCTATTATGTCGACCGAGTTATTCTTCCTCAGCTGCTTTGAGCTCTCCATTTCCTCTCTTGACTTAGGAAATCCATATTTCACACATCACCTTGCGTAGCTCGGTTCCTTGAGCCATTTCATCACCTCCATGACCAAGCTCTTAATTGAGCATATTGGTGTTTGAGCCTGAGCGATTTGGCTCTATGTTGTGACCTCCTCAAACTACTTTATTACCTTCTCTCGAGATAACTTCTACGTGATATGCTAAGAACAAACTCGTCTTCACCAAGCAACCACCGATTCATCATTTGTCTCATGACCAAGCCATTACAATGGTTTTCTTGACCGAATCTTATAATGTTGCCTTTTCCTATGCATGTACTTGGCTCCAATGTTTGAGCTCAATACTTATGTGATGAACCCGGTCGAATCTCCTTACCGAGACCCTAATACCAATGATTTTTCCTATGTTGGTTGAGATTTCACATAAAAAAATATCTTGGCTTCTAGATCAACTTGGATCACTTTGGTACGATGAGCTTACTCATTAATCGCATCACCCCGATGCCACACAACTTAGGTTATCTCCTATCCCCATCCAAGCCACTCCATTAACTCATGTGATTTTTTTCAAGCTCATTATTTCGAGAAAATGGCTCTATCTCAACTAAAAAAATTAGCTCGAGATTCATACTGTAATGTCCCATGAATTTCATACAATAAATCCCCTGCAGCACTCCTTTTTCTTTAAAATTGACTTTCAACCACCAAACTTCTTTGTCTAAGACCTAATGCCTTGTTTTCAAATTCCTTAATGAATGAATCGAATCACCAAAATATGACTCAGCCTATTATCAACTCATCCCAAGCCACTAACCCAATCAATCTTCCGGTGTTAACACATCAGACACTCGGGTTCACCATTTGGTTTCATGTTACCATGATGAGGTCCTCACTTAGCTCATTGAGTTTGATGTGATATTGAATCTTACCTTGCTCGTGAGCTCACCTATTGACAAGATATTGATCTATTTGGGTGAGTCACTCACTCTTCCTTATATTCCAACTCATTAGGACTCGAGCTATTCCTACCTCACTAAAATATTGCAACTCGGCCTTCCTAGCTTGTCTAAGTATCCTTAAGCCCGACTCATTGAAAAACTTGTTACTCAACCACTTTTAACTCACCTAAGCTATATATGGAACTCATTACTCCTTCACACATATTTCCAACCATACATCTAAAAAATTCAACACCGAGTAGCTCATTTGTGGACTCCTTGAGCTTGCCGAGCTGTCAAAATAACCCGTATCACATCCATTTAGCTCAACCGAGCTATGTTGAAGTTCATACTTCCTATACGTTATGTAAGTTCAATCGAGCAACTCGTCGAGCTATCTAGAGAGTTGTTCAGGCTTGAGTCCCCCATACAGAGCATTATTACATGCTTTCAACCTTCTTCCTTTACATCATGGAATTATTGAGATCTCCTCGATTTCAAGGCATAATGAAGGTATAGAAGAACTGGAAAATTTTATACACCAACTTTGAAAATTTTAGATTTTAGACCCCGTTGTTCATTTTTTCCCAGGAGGAAAAATGGATAACATTAAATATAGCTGAAATAAAATACAAGCATGTTTTAATCTTTAAATTAGCTAAATTTATTCCCAATTAATTATTCAAAGTGAAGTGAACAACATAACCTATTTTCTTGAAGGGAATTTAACTAAAGAAAGTTAACTAAAACAAATTAACATCTACATTTTAATAATTAATTAAAATAAAGATAATCTATAGACATAGACAATTGCTTCTAAATTAAATAAATCCTAAATCTACACTAAAATAAAATAAACAGGAATAGCAGATGTGGATATTTCTCGTTGCAAATGTGAAGCTTAATATGATTCAAGCAAGGGCATTTTCCAATTTGTAACCATGGATTTATATTTCTTCTAATTGCTCGACCTTAGAGTCACGGGAAGAAATAAAGTTTCTCGAAGTAATTTCTTCTTCCCTAAACATTCCCTAGTAAGACAATAGTTTACACATAAAATACTAACAATGAAGAAACACAACAAGGAGCATAGACACATAAGTTTCCTCAATCTTATTTCCTTATAAGATCCACATGGATAAGCAGGTAGTAATTTTATCAATGGAATAATTTTTGTATATACGTAAATCTAATTAATAAAGAAAATGAAATCTATAGATGTTTTAAATGAAGAAATGAGGAAACTAGTGCACATGATCTTCCTTCAAATGATTTCCCAAAAAAGGGATGAGCCAAGAAGGAAGAATCAATGGAAGATTCTTACAAGTAAAATAAATAATGGTGAATTCTATCTCCTTTTAAACAAGATATATTTTCTTCTATTAATTTTGAAAATTATTGATTCTATATTAAAAGATTTGAAGGAAATTAAAATGATGTCCCCAACATGGTTATCGTAGAATCGAAAAAATTAAGAAGCATAATGATTCTTCTCTTTATTTCCTCAGCTTCCTTTCTAGAGAAGAGTCCAATTGATCCAAGGAGAAGTGTTGGTTTGTTGTAGAAGAAATTTTTAAGAAGTTGGGGTAGACTGGTTGTAGACTAGCTGGTCTCAAATTTAGGTAATGAAGCAATAAGGAAATGATATGATTTTGTTGTGTACTTCTTGGAAAGATTTCAACAAAGAAACAATTTAATCAAAATAAATAATCTCTTACCAATGCTTTGGGAAAAATCTTGGTTCTTATAGAAAAACAATAAGGAAGAAGTTCAACACACTTGGTAATCAAAAATTTCCAGATCATCCTAGGAAGGGGAAGTCAACATTTTAAGAATAATAAACAAGGAAGAATAATTCCACATGTATCCAACAAGCTTTAAAACAAAGGAATTGGTCAAGAATCATGAAATAAAGACACTTGGAAGCTATAAAAATGTGTACAAAACACACTATTTTAAGTTTGATTAATGCACATAGAACCGCCAATTTGTGCATACTAACAGATTACGTAATCAGCCGTGGAGGTTACATAACCCTCATGACAGCTTACTTAACCACTATTTTAGGAATACCGACAGTTGAGGTTACATAATTTTCTGATGATTTCATGACTTAAAGTCACAAAAATCATAATATGATAAGATAAACCACTTGAAAACCTTCATTTGTGGTTTGTGGTAAACCAATAGCAAAACTAACATTCTTTGTTGTTGGTAATCCATTCATAAAACCATCACTTTGTGGTTTATGGTAAACCAATTGCAAAACCACCATTCTCATTTTTTGGTCAACCATTTGCAAAACCATGCTTGAGGTTTGTGATCATCCTATGAAAATCACCAGATCATGAGCAGGTGTAAGTACAAAGGCAGGTTTTCCCCATGTTCGCACTAAGGGGGGGAATGTTAGGAAATTAATCTATTAGTGCTCCATTGGTAAATAATAATTACGTTAGTAATTATTATCATGTAATTTTGTGTTTATAAATATGTTAGTATTTTTGTATGTAGTTGTTATATAAAACAAAATACTAACATATTTACAAACACAAAATTACATGATAATAATTACTAACGAATTATTATTTACCAATGGAGCACTAATAGATTAATTTCCTAACAAAATTTAGGTAATGAAGAGACAAGGAAATGATGTGAGTTTGTTGTGTACCTCTGTGAAATATTTCAACAAAGTAACAATTTAATCAAAATCAAGAATCTTTGACCAATGCTTTGGGGAAAATATTGGTTCTTATAGAAAAACAACAGGGAAGAAGTTCAACACACTTGGTAATCAAAAAATGCCAGATCATCCTAGGAAGGGGAATTCAACATTCTAAGAATAGTAAACAAGTAAGAATAATTCCACATGTATCCAAGAATATTTAAAACAAAGGAATTGGTCAAGAATCATGAAAGAAAGACACTAGGAATCTATCAACATGCGTACAAAACACATTATTTTAAGTTTCAGATTAATGCACATGAAATCGTCGGTTTGTGTAGACTAGCAAAGATTACACAACCATCACGGAGGTTACAAAACTGTCATGACAATTACTTAACTGCTATTTTAGGAATACTGGCGTTGAAGTTACATAAATTCACGAAATCGAGAAGATGATAAGAAAATGGCTTGAGAATATAAGAAACTTTGTGACAAGATTAAATAAATAAAAATAGGTATGTTGAGGGACAAAGGAAAGGATCTGGACATAATTGTTATTCGGATAAGATAATTATCATCATAGGATATTTTTACCATTCCATCAATGTGGCACCATGTAATTTTGAGTGCGTATAATGTTAAGATGTCATACGCATGTTTTCACTCAAGTAGCATCTTAGATGAGGAAGTGACATGCGAATTGAAAAAATGTGTCATCATGTTCAAAATTGAAATGTGAAGCTTAAGTAGTAGGTTGAGAGTCATCATTCCCTAAATATTTCATCATCTCTCCCATAAGTAAATTGAATATACCTAATTACGCTATGAATGCACTCAATACCACCATGCGTCAAGAATTAAGAAATCATCTCATGGGAAGCATATGAGAAAAAAAAAAAAAAAGTGTTTAAGTATCCTCAATATGATTTCATTCAAGTACTATGACGTCAAGATAAATAAATGGGTAACTTCCATTTGAATCACTATGTATGAAATAATGGGAAACCATATCAGTTTTACTTGATGTCATTCAAAATAGTGTTCTTAAACACTCAAAGAAACACCTAGTAATGTGGTTACACTTCAAATAAAGATTTTTTAACCAAATCCCATTTTTTACAACTAATATCCATTGTTAAAAAAACCTCTCAAAATAAAGACGATGAAAATATGGTGCACAGAGTTTCCCTATTCTAGGAAGTTTCGTAATAAGGTAAGAATCACCGAAAATCCCATAAAACCTCTTGATTCAAGTAAGATTGATCCATCGCTTCCCTCTACTCTTCATTGGAATCCAAATGTGTCTTTCTCGGTGACAGAACCTTTCCATAAATCGAATATGAGAAAGAAATTGTATGAGCATTCCATGGATGGTTCCATTCAGAGAAGATTCTAGAGTTGGGAAATTAATAAATTTGGTCTAGATTATTAGAAATAATCTAACACAATATCATAAAAACACAGAATATAAAATTCATCCGGGACAATTTATTCATTGATAGAGAGTTACATATATAGATCAATTAACCCCTACAATGGTGGAGTCAAACATGATCTTCAATCCCTATAATCTCTCAAACTTATCCCTAAGATATCTCTAGCTAATCTCTAGGATATATCTCACACTAAAATAGCTACATGAGTTGTTCTCACAACTCACCAATAATAAAACTATTACAACTATATTATTAATATGAGTTCTATAAAATCATTATTAATAATATTACAATTTATTTAATAATGTTACACAATATTTTGGTAACATTCACTCCCTTATTGTTAACATTATTAACTCCCAATATACACTCCCCTAATGTTGACATGGTAAAAAAACATTCACATGTTTATCTGCAGTATGCTCACCCATGTGGCATGCCCAAGATGGCTATAACCTTGATTAAAAGAAAGGATCTATCCTTCCATGCTTTTAAAAAGGTTTACCAAAAACCTTGATGTGACAAGAACCATCAATTGTCCACCTCATGTGGTTTTCTGGATCTTCCACAAACCTTTTCAAGATACACGAACTAACTTAGATTGATGCTTCGATGATATTCTACAATGTTCGACATTAAGATAAAATATAGGAAATATTGTTCATGCGAAGCTCAATTATTACATTAGTTTAACATGTATAATTCATCTATTCTTATTTACATAAAGTAAACACACAACTGAAAATGAAATTCCACAACATCATTGTGCGGCCCCGTCACTTATGGATGGCAAGAGGCCGTTGATTGAACTCCTTCCTCTGTTTCATCCTTCCTCCATGTAGATGATACTTATTTAGTAAATAAAATATTTAGAATTATAACGATGTCATCATTCATTGGTTCTTCCTTATCATAATATTTTTCTTCATCAACAGCCATGACATTCTCTTGTAGTTTCCCATCAAGTAGGTCTTGAGCTCTCAATTTACAGTTTAAAACCATATGACCAAGTTTTGTACAATAGTAGTATATAAATTGCTTCTTTGAATCTAGGGAATTTTATGCTTGCTTAGAAGAATATTTAAATATTCTTTTAACAAATAATTTTTGTCTTTATTTTTTCCATACAACACACTTTCTTCTGGATCAATATTCTTATTTTCTTCATCTATCAATGAAGAAATTAGATCTTCTAGGCTAGGATTTATTTTTCTTAGTGTAAAAACCATGTTGGAATAACTGGCAGGCATGCTATTTAGTAATACAAATTTTGCATCATCATCAGGAACATCTACTTTTATCCCTACTAATTGATTTAAAATGGAGCGAAACTTACTTATGTGTTGCACCATGTTGTCACTTTCCTCCATCTTGAGTCCAAACAATTTCTGTTTGAGAGATATTGTTGCGCTTCCTGTTTGGGATCCAAAAAGCTTGTTCAATGTAGTCCATATGACATTTGAACTTTTTGATAAGTCTATATGATGCAAGTAAGCATCAGATAATCCCAAGCCAATAATTGTTGTAGCTTTTCAATCCTTGCTTTCCCATTTGGTGGCTTCATTTGCATCAGTTGGTTTTGGTATTTTACCATATGAAATTTCCCACAATTCTTTGTTAATTAACAATAATTGGGTTCAAACTTTCCAGGTATGGAAATCTACCTTCAAACTTTTCAATATGACTTAATTTTTCCATTATGGGTGTCGAACTTAGTCGAAAATGCACCCTTACAATAAACTAAAAAAATGAAAGTAAAATTTTATGAAATTTTATTTTTGATTGACAACAGATAGCATATGATCAATGCAAAGAGCTTGAAAAAACACACATTTTTAAAAAAAACATCATCTTAATCTGAGTTACCAGCAAAAATTTATGGCAACTACAAATTTTAAATCCAACATCTTTCGGACCCCTTTCCAAAAAAGGAAAAAAATTCTATGCTTGTGTTTTTTTTTCACTAAATCCAAAAATGGAAAAAATGTATAACTCATGAATTTTCAATTTTTTCGTTCATGCATACAAACAACTTCATTGCTTAGGGAACTTGCATTGCAGATCTGGGCACGTCCATGTGTAAATTTAGGCATAAATGGGTGAAGTCCATAACAAAAAACGTGGATGAATGGAACTGCATGAGTCCACACTTCAAAAAAACTCAATTGCACAATGATGAATGCAAATTTGTTAGCCAAGCACAGAAGTACGAAACAAAACACGAGCTTACATGTACAGATAACCTCCCAGTCATGCATGTAGTAACAAATACTTGGATCCTTCACAAATACATATGGAATGCTTGACTCTCATTGCTGGTCACAAGAACCTTGGTGCTCTGATACCAAATAATAAATTTGGTCCAGATTATTAGAAATAATCTAACACAATATCATAAAAACACAGAATATAAAATTCATCCGGGATAATTTATTCATTGATAGAGAGTTACATATATAGATCAATTAACCCCTACAATGGTGGAGTCAAACATGATCTTTCATCCCTACGATCTCTCAAAATTATCCTTAAGATATCTCTAGCTAATCTCTAGGATATCTCTCACACTAAAATAGGTACATGAGTTTTCTCACAACTCACCATTAATAAAACTATTACAACTATATTATTAATATGAGTTCTATTAACTCATTATTAATAATATTACAATTTATTTAATAATGTTACACAATATTTTGGTAACAAAAATATAGGAAGGTTATGAACTTCATTTATAGCATCATATTTGTAAGAATGGGTTATCATATCTATTTAATTTACTTCTACCAACTTGGTAATATTTTCAAACACTCACTTGAAACCATGTAGTGTGATCATGAATCAAGAAGGAAGGACATTTCCATCACCTCATTTCATTCCAACATGTGGCCACATGACAAGAATTTCACTTAAGGATAATCCTTTTACCTGCGCATGATAAAGATCCATCCTAGTAAGAGAAAGAAAAGAAAAAATGATTTGAGCCTCATGGAGTTGGTTCTTGGTCACATAAGTAAATTGTGAAGGTCTAAATAAATGTGAAAGTAATCTTGATGACCTAACTCCTGTTATAGAAATCGTCATGTTTCCATCACAATATAGATATCATAAAAATGTTCTTCATCACCAATTTAATGTCTTGGATTATTTCCACATCTCATCAGAGGATTAATTTGCAACCATAGAGTTCTAACTCCATATATGGTCACTCACGAAACATTAGAAACCAAGAAAATTATGAATCTGTGGGGTGTTGAAGAATCATAATTCTATTCATTAAAGAAATGATCATGAGAATCATGACAAGAGAGGATCATCATGGGTCATGTCAGTAGTCATCTGAGGTTCACTTTTAAATTATTTGTAACAATGTTTCTAAACACTTATTAAACACTTTGGAGTGTTTGTGCACTTACAAAAAGAGGAAATTTTATTACCATTCTTCAAATCAGCAAGTTCTCCATCGAAAACTCTTGACTTTATTGGATTGGTCCACACTTATCTCTCTTTATCTCTCATCCTTTTTATCTCTATATATTTTTATTTATTATTAACAATGTACTTTTTATTTCATCTTATTCACTTAAGTGACCCTCAATTCAAAATTTTAAGAGTCATTTTTCACTAGTAAACAAATAATCACCTCATAGGATGTGAAAGGTAATAAGTGATGAAGATATGTGAAAGCTCATGTGGGGTGTAGATGAAGAGACAAATTTTAGTTCTATAAATTGGAATGGACTCTCCATTCCAAGGGGTGGGAAATTGTTGATTGAATGTAGGTTTTTGATATTTACCAAGTTACTACATCAAGAAATAAAAATTACAATTCTTCTATTCATTTTCTTATTTTCCTCCTCTGTCTCTCTCTACTTTAACATTTTTTATACATGATAGTATTGTACAACCAAGAAAGGTGTATGCGCCTTTGATAAATGAATCAATGGAATTATGTGTCTATGATTTGTTAGTTTTATCATTTTTATCATTTTGGTGTTCTTCTAATTGAATGTGGACCTACTTTGGTTATTATCTCTGTGAACTATGTAAACCTATTCACAAAAGTAACCCTCTCTTTCCTTATATCCTTATATCCCCTTTACCTCTCCTCACTGTAAATTCCTCCCTTGTACTTTATACAATCACTTTTCCATATGTTTAGTGGAGTATTCATATGTGATCCCTAGCCTAACGCCCACCCCAAAGATTTAGGTAGTTTTAATTTAATAATGGTATCCTCCTCATACACAAGAAGCATGGGCTTAGCCTCTAAGCATTGGTGAAATCAAAATAAATTGCAACATGAAAAATTATTTCACTAATAGTTTTTGGTGACTCCACTAGGGAGATATTTTCCCCATCGTACCCTTAAAGATATTTTGAAAATACAAAAAAAAACATATTGCAAAAAAAATTAGATTTCAAAGTAAAAATTAGATTTTGAAGGTGAATTTATCAAGGAATGAATCCATGTCATGTTCATTTCCCACATCACAATGATGAAGTTTTGAGATTGGTGTTCGACACCAATAAGTGACAACAACCATGAAGAAGAAGATGACCACCAAGAAATCAAGATTTCTAATCATCCATCATTCTAGACCAAATCTCGCAAAAGCATAGATTCTGGCACAATGAAGGGGTCTCTTGCTTCAAGAAAAATATACAAACAACAATAGAAAATAAGATTAGTAGCATATCTCTGCAAAAGCTATGGAAATACTATCTAGAATAGATAATATTGTTTTTTGTAAAGATCCTACCATCAAAACATTGTGGATTCAATTCAAGTGGACTACTGCTAGAGGAAAGAGGATGGGAATTGCACCTGTTGATGATGAAGAAACTAAGGTCTTGATGAGAAATATGTAGAAGAGATACAAACTGTTGTATAAAAATCATGAAGATGAAAAAAATCTTGAAGAAAATTTTTGAACTTCACACAATTGGGTGAGAAACTAAAAGTCCTGTCTTTTAGATCTCTTTCTATGGATGATTTTATTTCTTTGGATGATTTTATTTCTTATGGAGATAAAGAAATTGAAATATTGAAAAGGGATTTTGTGTTAAGGATATTGAGTGTTGTAGAAGAAAA
Organism: Taxus wallichiana var. yunnanensis; assembly: GCA_018340775.1. Classification (NCBI taxonomy): domain Eukaryota; kingdom Viridiplantae; phylum Streptophyta; class Pinopsida; order Cupressales; family Taxaceae; genus Taxus; species Taxus wallichiana. The sequence continues at coordinate 40,720,796 of CM031239.1, forward strand.
TTTTAATCCCCAAACCAATTTTGAGATTTTAGATTATGTTGAGGCTATGCAAGAAAGGTATGAACGACTTGAAGAACTCTGCATCTTGTTGAAGAAGAAGATATTTTTCATTCAGAAGTGGATTATGATGATTCTCCATATTATGAGGTGGTTGTTCTCAAAAGAAACATCTTTGTTTCTCATGACTTCCATGTTCATGAAGCTTGTATAATGAAATTCAATTCAATGCCTTGAAGGATAATGAATAAAATTTGAAAGTTTAACCTCCATTCATAAATTCATTTTGGCTCAAGGCATCATTTTTGGAAGATAAATATGCACAAGGGATGATAATTATTTCCTTTTGGTGGATGATGTAATGCTTGTTGATAATTCCACCGATCATGAAGATGTTCAAGAGATAAAACCACTTTCCTCGCCACATGATCTTTAGGAGGATGAATTTAAGGTAATCATTGGTGGATTTATTTCCCATTTTTCTATCCTTTTAATTCACAAATTCCTGATGATAAAATGGAGAAAATGGAAGAATCAAATTTCCTTATTCATACAAACATGGATAGATAAATAGAGCATGGCCTCCATGAGGATTTTATTTCACTGTCATCACCAAATGAGTACAATGTTGATCACCATAGCAAGTATGGAGTCTTCCTATTTCCCCACGAAGAAGAAATATATTTAGGATATTTTCAAGATGGAGTGAAGGATTATTCTCATGTTGCATCTAAAACATTATATTCTTCCCCCAGTCATGAGGATGATTCAATGAATCTTGAACTAAAATTTTTACCCTTCCAGTGTAGGATGCATATCTTCTCTCAACTTGAAAATTATGAAAATGAGGTACACTCGAGCTTGTAAGATGGTAACCCTTGAATGAAAATAAATTTGGATCATGAGAATAATGAGTTTTCAAATGAGTACCACCCATATGAAGATCATCTTTGCTAGTCATCTCCTTAGCACCCCAAGTGAATATTTTTTAAATGAATGTGTAAATGAGTATGTGGTAGTTTTGAAGGAAAAATCCTTGAAAGAAATCTTGAAGATTGCAGAAGAAATTGAAGATCCTCAAGTCAAGTATTGAGATCCAAACATATACCATGAACAAGAAAGATAAGTATGATTTTTTTCATGATCCTGATTTTGATTAATAGGTTCTCAACAATGATATGAAACAAATATGTAAGAGCAATTTTATCTTTAAATCTTTGGTAGATGAACATAGATGTGATGGTAATTCTTCTCCTTCCCCATATTTTTAAGAAGAATATGAACGGAAAGGAAAGGAAATTCTTAAATCTCTTGTAGATGTATTCAGTTATGAAGATAGTACCTTCACCATAGAAAGTGATATCAGGAAGGTCAGTGATGAGTTGATAGGCACAAAGAAAAATCATTTGGAACAAATGAATGAGAATTTGTAGGATTCTTTTGAATGGAGCTTGAGTAAACTTATTCTCACCACCTCGGGATGCTCCATTGATCCTGGAAATTATTCCATGCTAAAAATTCACTCGAGGATGATTAATTCCTTCATGTTAAGAACAAAGTATCCATTTTTGAAAACATAGGAAAGTGGCTTCTCATGGTCACGAGGCCTCAAGCTAAGACTAGAGGAAGGAAAACTTCTAAAAAAGTAACATTTAATTCAATAGATGCCTAGGATATTTCTACACAATTCCAATATGAAGATGGAAACTTGTTTTCTCTCATTCTTCTAAAATAATGCAGAGCCATAATGAGAGCAATGTATGACCAGATGATTATCTGTGAGCATCGGAAGAGGTATGAATATAGCCTAGTATTCCTTGTGATAAGTAATTCTCTTAATCCATTGCTGAGTGTGTTTACATTCTTCTCCTACCTCAATAAAAACCCCCATACTATAATTTACCTTTCCATTGTGTCTTTACTTTCTAGTTTTGTTTTTTTTTCCTTTCTGTTTGATGTGTTCATTTATTTTTCCCTTACATCTTCATTACTTGTTCTAGTAGTGAAAGAATTGAATCTATTACAAAATTTGAAAAAGGAATGAGTCTACTCACCCATGAAAAATCTAAGGTTCTCTATTTCCCATTGCAGTCCAATGTTGCTTTGAGTTAGATCCAATTGTTGTCATGTAAAAATTTTGACCCAAAAATGCAAAACTTAAACCACAACAACTAATCCATAATGTGAAATTTTGATTTTAATCCTTCTAGAATCCCTTTCCTTTTCAACTTGCATCCTACTTCATGATCACATTATCCTTGAAGGTAGTACTAATACATTGGGTGAACGTGTATAATTTTTCAAAAAGGTGTAATAAATTCCTTCACTTTGTCCAGTGAAGTGCAATGAAGAACTAGTTCTCCGGGGAAGACTAGAAAGCTTTGATTTTGGCCATTCCCGAGCATGTGTAAAATCCACAGGAGACTTTTGAAAAATTATTAAGAATAAAATGGTGGTATTTTGGTATTTTAAAGTGTTTTAATAATTTTAGGAATTTTTACAAAAATTTTGATCATTTATGGATAGTTTTTTCAAAAGCGGGTTTTAGGTGTAATGAATGGGTAGTCCAATTGTGAACCTTGACTTCTCTAGATGATTCGGGAGCTCCGTAAGGATTTTGGAGGAAATAAAATAGGAACTAGAAATATTGAATAATTTTTACATGGTGGGAGCATCCACTTTGATATGAGGTATGAATATTTCTTGGGACATTCAAAACAACACACGAGCCCCTCACATTTCTCAAAAAGGGTCCATTTTGGGAGTTTCAGAATATTAAAGATATAAACCTATTTCATTGGTTTTATAATGTGTTTTGGTTTAAAATTAATTTAAAATTTGACCCCAAAACATCATCCTAAGATTCTGTGGTGAAAATGTTGATCTTCAAGCTATTTTTGGTCAACCGGTGCAAAATAAGACTTACCAGTTATAGTAATGTGAAATTTTGACCTCCTCTTGTTTCTATTGTTCCCTTGCAGAAATGGGATACATGAGGAAAATAATTTCACCCTCATTCTCATCCCAAAGACACACTTTGGAGCACCTAGTGTTTGAGGTGTCGTGTGTGTCTCGTTTATCCTCTAGACCAAGGGGACATGAGGGACAAAAAAGTGCAGCATTACTCCCCCACCATGGCCATAATTTTGTTTCCCTTATGTCCCCCATGTACCTAGGGTGTTATATGGGAAAATAAAATTTTCCCATGTCCATGCTCAAGCCCCGATCGTTCATGTGACCTCTCTTAGCTCTGTAAGGTGTTTTCCCATATCCTCGATCTTACTCACACTCGCTTCAATGTTGAAACATGTCTCCATATTGCTTCAAGGACACTTGGTATGCCCTTATTTCCATTTTCCCTATTGTAATATAGAAACCTGATTTGAACATCACTTAAACTCTCATCCGAATTTGGGTTAAACGAGGGTTTGTAGGATAACATAAAGCTGGTTTTAAACATATTTTTAAAGAAATTTTTCATTAGATGTCACCCCATCTCCATGGTTGCTACTGTACTACCTTGAAAATTGTACTTTTATAAGAGATAATAGAATTTTATTTTAAGAACAACCATAGCATCCAAAACCAAGTTTTATTCATATCTCTCTAATTGGGAATCGATTGTAGTGAAAATTTGTTCTTAAAAATATAGAACAAAACTTGGTTTCGGAGGCTATGGTTGGTATTTGGTGGCTATGTCAATTTTTATCTCTCAAATATTTCCTAGATTTGTTTATTCATAATCTTGAAAACTAAACCCTATAAATTTTCTTTTTTATTTTCAAGAGTTCTAGCGGGTGAAAAATATTTAAAATTGGAGCACGAGATCTTGGTGCAAAATTAAACAAAGTGACGATGGTTTTGTCAAAATTTGACACTAATAATTCCATTTACTAAAAATATCATATGACATAAATAGTAAGATTCTAAAAATATTGAGTTTCCTAGAATAGCAAACCTTTAACATTGAACATCCTAGAATAGTGAGAAATACTAAAATACAGTCAATTGGGTGAAATTCCAAAAATAATATATTGGGAAAAAGTAGATTTCTAAAAATAGAAAATTCTCATCACTTGAAATAACCTAAGTGGATTAGGAGTTTTAAATAACAAGGATTGTGCAAAATTTCCAAAAATCCCAAATAATAGCTTCCACCCCACCGCTAAAGTAAAAAGTTTTAGTTTTTAGTGCAAAAAGATGTTGGTGGATTTTTTTCACTTATCTCATTGCTTTCATCGCAAGGTCATGAATTTTTTTGTAGCCCAAAAAATAAAATAAAACCTCTAAAATTTTTCAAAGGAACCTAAAATATCATTTTGATCACATTTTTGTTAAGGAACATATCGTGGTGCATTAACATGTAACAAGTGAAATCGGGAACATTAAGAAGTAAATGAAGAGTTTGAAATTTTTCAAGAGCTCCATTGAAATTAAAATTCATGAAGATGGTGATTATGATACTAATGAGATAAGCTCAATATGGTTAAGAATATAAGTCATCTCAAGCAATGCATACCTCACAAAGTATTTCTAAACACTTGATCCATGCTTGATAATGAGCACACATATTACAAGAAGAATGAGGTAGAATTTATGGTGTCTCAGTGCAATTTAGAGGTCAAAACATGTAACTCATTATCAAGCTCCATTCGAAGTCAATCCTTCCATATGGAGGAGGAAACCCATTTCCACGAGGAGAAAATTGAGCAATGGTGTCAAGATGTTATAGGCATGTTTTCACTCAAGTAACATCTCGATCAAGGAAGTGAATTGTGAAGTGAAAAATGGTTTCATCATGTTCAAGATTGAAATGTGAAGCTCATGGATCAGTCGAGATTTATCATGTTCTTAATCATCATGTCTTGAATCTTGTATCATATCTCCGAGAAGGAAGTTGAAGTGAGATAATCAAGCTATTAAGGCACTCAAGACAACCATATTTGAATAATAAATAAATCATCCCATGGGAAGCTGTTATCCAAAATGTGCCCCTACTCATTTTTGTGGCTAACTCCTTGTGTTCTTGCCTCTCTTGTGCCTCAGTCTCCATTTTTTGGTTTTTAGGCACTCAAATCTTTCTGGAAATGGCACCATTGGATAGAGCTCTCTCTCAGCTTTCCAGAAAGGTAAAGTTTTCCTCCTAACTCCTCATATTTTTCAAGTTATGGCTCGGTGGAGTTCTTGTGGGAAATTTTCCCCTTGGAATCCCAGCAGCCAATAGGAAGTTGCCACGTGTCCCAGGAGGTGGCGGAGAAAAGAGAAAAAAAAACTTAGAAAATTTTTCAAGTTTTGGACAAAATTTGAAAAAGGAATTTTTTTGCCCATGGGCCCGCCGAGCCAATTAGGACGTGACATGTGTCAGCAGGGGAGGTGAAGTGAAAAATTTTGCTAAGTGTTTTGCGCGTAGAAAATTTTTGAATTTTGGCCCGAGCCAATAAAGTAGTGCCACGTGTCCAAGTGGCAAAAAATTTCTAAGGAAGGGCCCGTAAGAAAAATTTCAAGGATGAGCCCACGGCCATTCACATCATGCCACGTGGCATCCAAGTGGTGGAGCGTGGGGATTTTGAAAAAAATCCAAATGCAAAAAAGAGGTAAAATTCGAAATTTTTTCCCGCCGATCCGTTTTGGGCCTATTTTTGCCCTAAATCTTCAAACAACCATAACTTTCGATCCAGAGCTCAGATTTTCATGTTCTTTATATCAATGGAAAGCTGGTGAAATTATCTACAATATTCCATGGTCAATTTTGAATTTTGGTTCATTTTAGAGGGAGAAAATCAAAAAACGCTTCTGGTACGCGCCCATGGACAGAACTGACGTTTCAACAACCAATTTTAATGCAAAATGGGTCGCATTCTTCTCCAGCATGGTCAAAAATGTCGGGGATGGGTCTGTCAGGTCACCCATGCTGTTTTTAATGCATTTTGGTCAATGAGGAATGGCTCCCATGTTTTTTCATGTTTTCTCTCTCCTGGGTTCGACCCATGCACTGTAAAAGCCAGATTTGGCTCATTTTTCAAAGGGGAACACTTTTTTACACAACAAGCTTCTGTTTTCACTTTCAACAAGTGATTTTGGCAAGTATCAGACCTTCCAGGGATTGTAACAGGTTTTTCTACCTCTTTGGTGTTGGAATACAAGGATTTTGATGTTGAAAATCACAATGCAGGCTCTGTGAATGCTTTCAGTCCTTTGTATGTGTTGTTTGCTTCATTTCAAACCCTTGTTTATAGCTTATCAACCTATGCATGATGTTTTATGTTGCAATTTCTAATTTGTGTCAATTTGCATGAGTAAGAAGTGCTCACCACTCCTTTGGTGTATCACCCTTATCAGTTTAGTTTTAATTTTTGCATTTCTTATCCCTGTCTCCTTGCAAATTAAGATAAAATTAGGATCTGAACCTCTACAGTTGTGCAAATAATAGATCTAATCAGAGGAGTTTGAGGAACTAGCCTCTAATCTAGAGATTCCTCTCTCATCATGCAAGTCCCACACTTGGAGAGAGGTTTCAATGTTGTGCAATCACACTGGATGCCCTAAACATCAACTTAGAACCTTGATTTGCATCCAGGGGTGCTGCTGATTTGCAACAATAGTTTTGCACCCGGTGGGACCTTAGAGGTCTCATTTTTACTACGAAAAGTTGATGTGCATCTACTACAATTTTCTTGCTTCAAAAGAGATAAATTACACATCTCGCGACTCCAAGGGGAAGAATCAGCTAGTTTTAGCAGTGTAGACCTGAAAACTCATGAGAAGAATCACTACAAGGTCAAGAGCCGGAGAAGAAGAGGCGTTGTTTGAATATCTACAGTTATCTCCAAGAGTAAGGTAAAGTGGGAGGAGAATCCAAAGGTCTCCATCTCCACCAAACAGAATTCTCTCAACTCCTCCACCTGGTAGGCCTTTCATTCAATCAACAAGGGTTATAAGGCCATTTAGAATGGCACAAAACAACCCCCTATGTCAATTTCACCGGCAAGAGCCCACTTGCTCTCAATGCACAACATCCAATTCCAATTGTAGCCTTGAAGAACATTCCATAATTCACCGGAGAGAATCGACTACTCTGTGTGATCATGTTAAAGACATTGCCAACCTTTGTGCAATTCATGAAATCAATGAGATGCAAGTGGTCATCAAATTTTCAGCATCTTCATTCAAGGGGAAAGCATTGCAATGGTTTAGAAGTCTTGCCTCGTGTTCTATTCAGAATTGGAACTAGCTATGTATAGCACTTCATGAGCAATTTGGAGAGAAGGGAGACAACTTGTCTCTTTTAGAGTAAAGCTGACAACCATCAAGAGAGCTCCCAATGAGCAGGCGGTGACGATTTCAACTTTAGATTTCAAAGGACTTGGGAGAGAATTCGGTGGCAAGTCAAAGGCCAAAGCAACAGCGGAAGGTGATTTTTTCTACTACCTCAAAGCTCTAAATTCTGATATTTCTATGTTGATTCAGTCCATGGGAGGCATAACTATCCCTATGGCTTATATCATTGCCATTAGGGCTGAAAATTGTTTGATCCAAGCTGGAAAACTAGCCCCTAGACCTCCCATGCCATTGTTTCCAAGTTTAGAGAGCCCAAACACTAATCAAGCACCTAATTTGGCTCCTTCTCCCACTCCTAGAAATTAGAGTTCAAATGAAGCTTCTACTTCATCTCCAAGTGCCCCAAATGAGCTTCAAGAAGTCATGAAGCAATTGCAAAATTTAGGCAATGAGCTGGTTACTCTCAAGAGGCAATAAGCCCAAGGTTTTAGACCTTCTTATCAACCCCAAGCTCAGCCTAACAGGCAGCCATACCAACCACAAAGACCTCCTAATCCACTGCAAATATAAATCAAACAAGGCCTCCTGCCAATAGACCATTTCAGCCCTATAATCCTAATGCCATATCTGCCTCTAAGGCATTGGTGCCAACACAAAACAACGTTGCTTAGGAGTATGATTGGTGTTTTCCATGCAATGAACCTCATAACCAATCTATGTGCTTCAATGGTGCTTTGAATCAAGCATTAATGGTGACAACTACTGGTGTGGAGGGTGAAGGTAGTCAAGGAAACAACCAACAACAAGAAACATTCCAACAACAATCAGCCCCAAATGACACCACATTGGTAAACTGGCAAGCAGAAGATTTCTGTGGCATGAATCAAGTAGTTTCTCAAGGTGTTGCAGCCAACACAAGGTCAAAAAGAAGGAATTTGGGTGAAGAGAAGCCATTAGCTCCAACCAATCTCCAACCTTCTATGGCTCCACAAATGGTTGGCAAGCAAAATCCAATTTCAAATGCACAAGGGCAGCCAAGAACAGCTCCTAGACCAACTCAAATACCAGTTGTTGTTGCCCACATGCAAGGAGTGAATGTGCCAACCAAGGGACAGCAAAGAGATCCTCCATCACCATTCAGTATCATTGATCAGATGAAGAAGACAAATGTAAATATATCAATGTGGGAATCCCTATCTATCCTAGGCCAAAGAGATTTGCTACAAGCTGCCATGAAGGACTGGCCAACTTCGAATCAGCAAGTTTAGATGCAAGAGAAAGTGCTCACAAATGCTGCCCAGCCTGAAGGGAATCATGGAGGACAGTAAGGTAAAATGTTGAAGCCCCCTCCTTTCTATGTTTCATTAATCATTGGAAATCAGTTAGTGCACAATTGCATGATAGATTCCGGGGCAAGTAGCTCAATGATGCCTAAACAAATAGCTGATCAGCTAGGGCTCCAGTATGAAACCATATCCAAAGGGGTAGTGCAGCTGGATGGGATAGTAGTAACAACAGTTGGAGTGATTAGAAACTTGAGTCTTACCTTGCATGCATGTCCAAATGTTGTTGTTTTACAAGATGTATCAGTTATAGACCTTCCACCGCTCTTTGCCCTATGCTTTTCAAGGGACTTCACACCAAGATTGGAGGATATTTTTCTACCGATTGGTCACATATGTTGTTGAGAACAAGGTATGGAACCAAAGCTACAATCAGGTCTGAACCTATAGCAAACTTCCACATTGAGCCCTACACTCCAAGTCAGATCAATGCCAATTGTTCAAAATTTGATCAAGAAGATCACCCAAGCACTGATGAAGCTGACACCAAGGTTGGAAGCATCCCGGATCTAACTCTTGATGAATGGGCAAACAAGGTACATTTTTATCCTTATCAAGAAGTAGAAGAATCTGAGCTAGGAGTCTATTGCATACATGAAGAAGATCATCCCATCCCTAGCATCACCAAGCCAAACTATAAGGATGACAATGAGGTATGGCAGCTATTTTTGATGGATCAAGGAGTAGACAAGGTGCAGGAGGTGGAGCCATGCTTGTTTCACCTCAAGGAGTAAAGTACTATTCAGCTTTTAGATTTCAGTTTGCATGCTCCAATAACACTACTGAATATGAAGCCTTGGTGCAAGGGATGCATTGGGCAATAAAGAGAGGAATAAAGAACTTGCAAGTCTTTGGTGACAGTGAATTGATTGTAAATCAGGTCAAGGGACAGCATGCTACCAAGAATGATCTACTCAAGTGCTACAAGAACAGGGTATGGGACCTCATGGAAGATTTTGAGGGTTTTGGCATCAAATCCATTCCTAGGAAAGAGAACCAAGCTGCTGACAGGCTTGCAGCAGTAGGGGCAGCCTTTGACATTGTGGAAAGCATTCAACAAGACAAGGTATAGCCAAACATCCATGTGATTGTGAGGCCTTCAGTGCCGGATAACAATGTAAGTTGGCAAGTGTTTGAGAATGACTAGAAAATCATCCATTTCTTGCAAGAAGAAGCTGAGTTCTCAGCTAAGAATCAAGAAAAATTGGAATAAAGCAGTATGGTGACCAAGTGGTACAGCTGAGAACTAACAAGCTGCCCAAGGGACTTATCACTTTGGAGTCCATTTTTAATCCCAATGATCAGTTTAGGAAGGAGAAAGCAAACATTCAGGTCAAGAGAGAGGATTCAGTATCCATCTTGGTGGAAGAGAACAAACCATTGCAAATTGGAAAGATGACAACTGAACAAGAAAGGTATGAGTTCATGCAGCTGTGTCAAGAGTTCCCTGATGTGTTTTCTTGGAGCTATGAAGACTTGAAAGGTTTCAATCCCAACTTAGCTCAGCATACCATTGAATTGGATCCAAATACTAAGCCTGTCAGGCAGAAACAAAGACCAATCAATCCACATATGGAGCCTCTCATGAGGAAAGAATTGAACAAGCTGATTGAGTCAAGGATCATATTCCCAATCAAGCATTCTAGTTGGGTTGCCAACTTGGTTCCAGTCAGAAAGAAGAGTGGAGAGATCAGATTGTGTGTTGACTTCAGAGACTTGAATAGAGCATCTCTCAAAGACCATTACCCACTCCCTTCCATGGAGAAAATCTTGCAAGTTGTGGCTGGCTCCGAGAGGTTTTCACTACTTGATGGCTACTCAGGCTACAATCAGATTATGGTGAAGGAAGAAGACTAGTTCAAGACAGCCTTCACAACCAAATGGGGAACTTATGCATACAGGAAAATGCCATTTGGGTTGTCCAACACTGGTGCTACCTTCCAAAGAGCAATGGACATGGCGTTCAAAGGTTTGATTAACAACATGGTGTTGATATACCTTGATGATATCACTGTTTTTTCCAAAAATGCAGCAGACCACCTCTCTCATTTGAGACAAGTCTTCACAAGGTGCAGGAGATTTGGAGTGTCTTTGAATCCTAAGAAGTGTATCTTTCTTGCACATGAAGGAAAGCTCCTTGGCCATATTGTCTCCAAAGAAGGATTAGCAATTGATCCAGAGAGGGTTGAAGCCATAAGAGCACTACCATTGCCAAGCCACAAGAAAGCCCTTCAGAGTTTCTTGGGGAGGATAAACTTTGTTCGAAGGTTTGTCCCAGATTTTGCAGCCCTTGTCAAACCTATCACCAAAATGTTAAAGAAAAGCATGGCTTTCAAGTGGACAGCAGAAGGCAAGGAGAGTTTTGAAGCAATCAAAGAAGCCATCTCTCAAGCACCAACCCTCATCAACCCGAACTTCTCCAAGGATTTCATCCTCTATGCATTTGGAGGTAATGATACTATTTCTACCATTTTGGTACAACAGAACAAGGACAACGATGAGCAGCCAATTGCTTTCTTCAGCCAGAGCCTAGATGACTATGAGGTGAGGTATTCTTTTATTAAGAAGCATGTACTTGCAATAATCGAAGCTTGAAGAAATTCAAGCATTTAGTCTCAAACAACAAGGTCCAGTTGCTGGTCTCTCATGCTAGGGTTAAAGACTTCCTCCTCAACAAGGATTTGAATGAGAAAAGGGCAGGTTGGATCACTCGTGTCATGGAGTATGACATTGAGATCAAGGTCACCAAGCTGGTAAGAGGAAAAGGATTGTGTGAGCAGCTGATTTTGGGGAAGCAAAAAGAAGTATGCAATGAAGAAGAGGTTGTTTTGACAGTTCAAGACAGCCATGAGCCAAGTGGCACTCAAGAAGAAAATAATGTTGTCCCCACTCCTTGCTGGACCCAAGGTATAATGCACTTCCTAAGCACAGGCCTATGCCCTCTAGAGATGAACAAGACCCAAAGAAGATACTTCAGATTGCAGGCTGTCCCATATGCCATTGTTGATGGATTTTTGTTCAAGAAAGATGTGAATGGAGTGCTGCTGAGATGCATTAGCACAAATCAGATTCATAGGGTGTTGGAAGAGTTCCATGGTGGACCAGCTGGTGGTCATTTTGCACCGAGAGTGATAGCTCTAAAAATTATGAAGGCTGGTTATTATTGGCCCAAGATTTTCAGTGATTGCTTTGCATGGATCAAGAGGTGTAAGAATTGTGCATTCTTCACAGGAAAAGAGAGACTTGCTGCCCTTCCATTGCATCCAATCTCAGTTGACCAGCCATTCATGCAATGGGGTTTGGACTTCATTGGAGTCATTAATCCCAATTCAAGCCAAGGGCACAAATGGATTTTGACAGCCTGACTACTTCACCAAGTGGACTGAAGCAGTAGCGCTCAAAGAGGCAAATGAGTCTAGCATCTTAGACTTCTATGAGGGCATAGTAACCAAATTTGGCATACCTGCTACAATAATTTCAGATAATGCATTGGCATTCATTGGATCCAAGGTGACTGAGTGGGTTGTCAAGAATGGGATCTACCTAAGTACTTCATCAAACTATTACCCTTAAGGTAATGGCCAGGCTGAGTCTACAAACAAGAACTTGTTGAGGATCATTAGGAGAACTCTTGATGAGAATCAGAGGTCTTGGCATACCAAACTGAAATCAGCCTTATGGGCTGATAGGATAACTCCCAAGAGATCCACAGGTAACTCTCCATTCAGGCTTGTCTATGGAAGAGAAGCAATCTTGCCCATGTCTCTTGAGTTGCCAACATTGGAACTCATGAAACAGTTGGAGCTGTTGGAATTTGAGCCCATGGAGGTGAGATATGCAGAGTTGATGGAGCTTCAAGAGATCAGAGATCAGGCATCCCAAGCAATGGAGAAGGATCAAGCTTTGATCAAGAAGACCTTTGACAGGAAGGCCAAGAGTAGATCTTTCCAGGTTGGAGATCTAGTGTTAAAATGGGATGCAGATAGAGCAAAACCGGGAAGGCATTCAAAATTTGATGCCATTTGGAGTGGCCCATACATGGTCACAAAGTGCAAGAACAGCAATGCTTTCCAATTGTCTTCATTGGATGGTGAAGAACTGTAGATTCCAGTCAATGGAATCTATCTCAAGCATTGCTTCTAAAGGGAAATTCTCCACCTTGTAAATATTAGCTTAGGTTTCCATTCCTTCAAGTGCTTGTGCACATTGTTTTGTTGTAGGTTAGTTTTGCTTTCCCTAAGTGCTTTGGCACAGCTTGCTATCCCTAGAGATGTTTTGCAGTCCTTGCTTCCATCAGGTGATATTCCATCTTCCTCCTTGCAACATTCTAAGTCAGTTGGGGTTCCAAACAGAAAATTTGATGACTCCATGCCCAATGGACTACTTCAGGCAACTGGTATTTTCATCTAGCAGGTAGATGACCCCTCTGAGTCGCCAAAATTGTTATCCAAAATGTGCCCCTACTCATTTTTGTGGCTAACTCCTTGTGTTCTTGCCTCTCTTGTGCCTCAGTCTCCATTTTTGGTTTTTAGGAACTCAAATCTTTCTGGAAATGGCACCATTGGATAGAGCTCTCTCTCGGCCTTTCCTAAAGGTAAATTTTTCCTCCTAACTCCTCATATTTTTCAAGTTATGGCTCGGTGGAGTTCTTGTGGGAAATTTTCCCCTTGGAATCCCGCAGCCAATAGGAAGCTGCCACGTGTCCCAGGAGGTGGCGGAGAAAAGAGAAAAAAACTTAGAAAAATTTTCAAGTTTTGGACAAAATTTGAAAAAGGAAATTTTTTGCCCATGGGCCCACCGAGCCAATCAGGACATGACATGTGTCAGCAGGGGAGGCGAAGTGAAAAATTTTGCTAAGTGTTTTGCGCAGGAAAATTTTTGAATTTTGGCCCGAGCCAATAAAGTAGTGCCACGTGTCCAAGTGGCAAAAAATTTCTAAGGAAGGGCCCATAAGAAAAATTTCAAGGATGAGCCCACGGCCAATCACATCATGCCATGTGGCATCCAAGTGGCGGAGCGTGGGGATTTTTGAAAAAAATTCCAAATGCAAAAAAGAGGTAAAATTCGAAATTTTTTCCCGCCGATCCGTTTTGGGCCTGTTTTTGCCCTAAATCTTCAAACGGCCATAACTTTCGATCCAGAGCTCGATTTTGCATTATTTATATCAATGGAAAGCTGGTGAAATTATCTACAATATTCCATGGTAAATTTTGAATTTTGGTTCATTTTGGAGGGAGAAAATCAAAAATTCTTCTGGTACGCGCCCATGGACAGAACTGACGTTTCAACAACCAATTTTAATGCAAAATGGGTCGCATTCTTCTCCAGCATGGTCAAAAATGTCGGGGATGGGTCTGTTAGGTCACCCATGCTGTTTTTAATGCATTTTGGTCAATGAGGAATGGCTCCCATGTTTTTTCACGTTTTCTCTCTCCTGGGTTCGACCCATGCACTGTAAAAGCCAGATTTGGCTCATTTTTCAAAGGGGAACACTTTTTTTGCACAGCAAGCTTCTATTTTCACTTTCAACAAGTGATTTTGGCAAGTATCAGACCTTCCAGGGATTGTAACAGGTTTTTCTGCCTCTTTGGTGTTGGAATACAAGGATTTTGATGTTAAAAATCACAATGCAGGCTCTGTGAATGCTTTCAATTCTTTGTATGTGTTGTTTGCTTCATTTCAAACCCTTGTTTATAGCTTATCAACCTGTGCATGATGTTTTATGCTGCAATTTCTGATTTTTGTCAATTTACATGAGCAAGAAGTGCTCACCACTCCTTTGGTGTATCACCCTTATCAGTTTAGTTTTAATTTTTACATTTCTTATCCCTGTCTCCTTGCAAATTAAGATAAAATTAGGATCTGAACCTCTGCAGTTGTGCAAATAATAGATCTAATCAGAGGAGTTTGAAGAACCAACCTCTAATCTTGAGATTCCTCTCTCATTTTGCAAGTCCCACACTTGGAGAGAGGTTTCAATGTTGTGCAATCACACTGGATGCCCTAAACATCAACTTCGAACCTTGATTTGCGCCGTGGTTGCTGCTGATTTGCAACAACAGAACCATATGAGAAATAATGCAACTAAGCATCCCAAGTCTAATTTCATTCAATTACTCTAAAGTCAAGATAGATAAATTTATAACCTCCATGTGAATCACTATGTATTCAAGAATGAGAAACATTCTCCATTTCACTTGATGTCATTCAAAAAATGTTCTTAAACACTTGATCAAACACCCAAGAATGTGGATGTACTTCAAAAAAATAAACATTGTAACCAATACCCATTTAAGTACAACCGACATTCATTGAGAAAGAACCTCTCGAAATGAATGATGAGGAAAAGAGGGTGCAAGGAGTTTTCTTAGTCTAATAAGTTTCGTAAGAAGGTGAGAATCATTGAAAATCCCATAAAACCTCCTAAGTCAATTAATATTGATCCATCACTTCCCTCTACTCATTGAAATCCAAATGTTTCTTTCTTGGCGATAGAACCTTTCCATAACATGAATCGAGAAAGAAATTGAATGAGCATTCCATAAATGATTCCATTTAGAGAAGATCCTAGAGCTAGGAAAGATATAAGGTTATGACCTTCATTTAGAGAATAATATTCATAAGAATGGGTGATCATCTCTATTTAATTTGCATCCACCCACTTGGTAATGTTATTAAACACTCACCTAAAACCTTGTAGTGAGATCATTACTGAAGAAGGAAAGACTTTTCCATCACCTAATTTCATTCCAACGGTGGCCACATGAGAATAATTTCACTCAAGGGAATTCCTTTTACCTTCATGATAAATACCTATCTCAATAAGAGAAACACAAACACCAAAAGGTTTGAGCATTATGGAGTTGGTTCCTAGTCACATGAGTGAATTATAAAGCTCTAGATAAATGATAAAGTAATCTTGATGAGATAACTCCAATTATAGAAACCATCATGTTTCGATCACAATGTAGATATCATAACAATTTTTCTTAACACTAATTCAATATCTTTAATTATTTCTACATCTCATCAAAGGAATATTTTGCAACCTTTTATAGATAATGATTGGAAAGGCTCCAAGGGCCATTTATAGAAAATATATTACAATAAAGTACTTCAGAACCAAAAGTATCTATAAAAACCGAAAAAACATCTTGAGTCAAAAATATATTAACTCAAATAGAGCCCCACCAAAAGAAACAAGAAACCCAAACCCAAAACAGAAAACTACAAAACCGACATTACAAACACTCAACAACAAAAGAAACCACGAAATTTTTCCCTAGTCCTAGAACTCGAACCAACACCTTCCACTTGGAAATCCTCCTTATCTAAACTGCTTATGTCAAGCTGCCTCTTCTTTCCTTTTCCTCTGCAACCATCCCCTAGAGAGCATCAACCCTATTTTCTAACACTTTTATCTCTACATTCGACCTTTAAATCCCTCACAACATATTTCTATTTTGAGCCTTTACTTGACAAGACCGAATCCTCAGAGCTTCAATTTTACTCACAAGAAAGTTAAAAAAGTGTTACCTTCCACCAACCCACCAGTAGGATTACACTCTTCATCATTCCCAACAAGATTTTGTAATTTGTCGCAACATCCACCTCCTTCTCGACCCTCTCTTTCATTTTAGTAAGCCTAATCCTATCAGCTAAAGAGATGTGGTCTTCCTAGTCTTCCCCAACCTAATTCTACCCCCTTTTTTATAGGTTTGGCTTACCCATTTTAACTAGCAGAAGGATTAACCCTTGATGAAGAATAACCTCCATTTTTTCCTCCTTAAAAATCTTAACCAAAAGTTTACAGAGAATTAAATAAGTAGAAAGGAATACTCATCCTCCTTCCTCTCTGGAAATGGTTAAAAGCATCAAAACTGAGAGTGCAACTTCGATACTTCCCATCCAGAGTAATATACTTCATATATAGAAACATACTTCAGCCCACCTCCCGGAAAATATTTACGGGCTATACCATCCTCCATAAAACAAATTTTCTCATCATTTTCAAGAAAAATATGGACTTCCTCTTGAAGCCAAGTTCTGTCCTTAAACACCTTACAACCACTACAATCCATCTTAGTAACACTTCCAATTAGCTCCTCAGATACCAGAAATCTTACACCCCTCATTGTAACAACCCCTTTATCCCAAACTATAGAAAATTCCTTTGATATGTTTTCATCAAACCCCCTTAAACTCTGCATAAAATAAGAAACCCTCCTTCCTTAAAAATATCCCAAAGAAATGAATCTCTTTCTAGACCCGCCGATGAAGAAGGCTCCACCCTAACCCTAACACCACCCATCTCGAAAACACAAAAATAAAGAAAAAAACCTTCAAATGATTAATGACCTGCAACAAACCTTTAAATTAATCCAAACCCCTATAATGATATCCACATTAAATCTCACATACTGGAAAATAATATCAAGGATAGATTGTATCCTATTCTCATGCTCAAATATGTTTTTCTACATCCAACACTACTTTTTTACTATGAGGTAAATCCACCTCACTCCACCACCACATTTTATTATGAACCAAACCCCAATATTTGCTAATGTGTCTCGCACATGTATTAGCTTCACGGAAAATGTGATTAAATTGAAAATTATCAAAATTTACCAATATAGTCTTAGCATCTCTAATAATAGTATCAATATTAATATGATTCTTTGAAATCCCCTTCATCACATTAACAATATATAACGAATCTCCCTCCACTTGAATATACTTTATTTGCAAAGACTTCACCCATTGTAAACCAATTAAGAGTGCATAAGCCTCAACATAGTTATTAGATTTATTTCAATAGGCTCAACATAATCCAAAATACAAGGAACCCACCTCATCTCTAATTATACCACCAAAAATAGCTAACCCAGAACTTCCTTTTTGTTGCTCCATCAAAATTCAATTTCATCCACCCTGCAGGAGGTTTAGCCCATTTAGCACTTTTCGATCCAAAGCCTTCAAGAGAAATTTGTTTTACACACTTAGTGATACCTAAACCTCTGAATAAGATCCTTCTCATGATTAGGTAACCACCTTTCTCTTTAATCTTCACTATCGAAATATTATTTACCAAAGCCCCTAAAATTCTACTCCCCACCCTCATAGAGATTTTTTTGTTTATCTCTAAAAATATTCCATTTCTTTCAAGCCATATCCCCCATAAGAAATGAGGGAACACAAAACTCCAGGCCTTTGAAATACTTAATGAAACAAAAGGACTTATCCATTGTGCATACCAATCAAAAAAGTCTCCAGAAAAACCCAAAAGATCTGGAAAACATGCATAACATAAATAATAACTCTTCAAGAAAAGGGACATTGAAGAAAAAGGTGTTGAACAGATTCACAAGCTTCTTTGCAAAGAATACACCGATTAGGGATAATCATTCCTTTCACCTGTAAGTTATCTATAGTTAAAATTTTATTTTGAACAACATGCCAAAGGAATAAGTTAACCTTAGGAATAAGATTCTTATCCCATAATTTTTCCAAAAAGGATGTGAATGAGGACCATTTCTTGTTATACCATATCCAGTTCTCACCAAATACACACCATCCTTTGTCAAAGACCACATTAGTTCATCCTCTTTCTGAACTAAAGGAATATGTAATCCTCTTAGATTTGCATTTAATATTCTTATTCTTTCATTCATTTCTTCATCCTCACCTTCCCATTCCAGGAGTTTCCAATCCCATCCCCATTCAGATCTTCTCCAATAATCTCTAATCAACCTCCCCATAGACAACTAAAAATGAGCAGCCACATCTCTCCATTGATCTTGATTAATTAGAGGAACATCAACTAACCACCAATCTTCCTAGAATCTAATTTTTGTACCATTCCCTATTATCCACTTACTACCTTTCAACAAAATATCCCTGCATTTACACAAACCATTCCAAAGGAAGGACCCATCCGAAAGATCAACATTAGAAATAAAAGAGGCTTGATCAAAATGTAGATATTTTTATTTTAGAATTCTAACCCATAAACCATCTTCATGCTCCAATCTCCATCCTACTTTAGCCATAAGGGCCAGATTCATACTTTTGATATCTTTCAACCCAAGCCCACCAACATTCTTAGGAAGGGTAACTTTATCCCATGCCACCAAGGAATTCTCTCTTTTGATTTAGTTCCCAAACCATAAAAACCTACGTTGAATCTTAGTAATAATATCTCTAATTTTAGCTGGCATTTTAAAAATTGACATCAAATACACCACTAAACTCTAGAGGAAACTTTGGAGCAATTGAAGTTTACCTGCTTCGAGATAATAAAGTTCCTTTCCAAGTGGCCAAATTTTTTTGAAATCTCATAACCAGAGGATTCCAACTTTCCAGCTGCATCCTACCCTTAAAAAAAGGCATTCCAAGATAGGAACAAGGAAAAACATATAAAGGACATTCCAAAACCTCTACAATTCTATTTTGAATTTCAACATCCACATTAAAAAGGAAAACTGAACTTTTCCTAAAATTGACAAGTTGTCATGTAACCTCCTCAAAATCCTGCAAAATCTCCTTAAACACCAATGCTTTAGCTTGAGTCTCCTTTCCCAAAAGAAAAGTATCATCCACAAATTGTTGTAAATTTATATAGGGTCTAATCCATTAGAAACAACTAACCCATTGAGCTTATTCTTCCACTTACATTCAACACAAAGTCTACCTAAAGTCTCTGCCATAATGATATAAAGAAAAGGAGAAAGTGGATCCCCTTGCCTTAAACCCCTTCTAGATGAGAAAAAACCTTCATATTTCCCATTGACAAGAATTGAGTATTTCGGAGTAGAAATACACTCCATTATAATATCAATGAAATGCTTATGAAAACCCAAGTTTCCAAGAATTATTTTAAGAAATCTCCATGACACCCTATCATAGGCTTTATTCATATCAATTTTAAGCATCATAGCTTACCTTTTGGAAATATCCACAGAGTGGACCGCTTCATGAATAGTTATGACACTATCCAAAATTTGTCTTCCCTCCACAAAATACTCCATGATTTAGAGAAATAAAACATTCAAAAATCCTTTGATTCGTAAAGAGATAATTTTAGTAATTATCTTATAAAAATATTACAAAGGCTTATTGGCCTAAAAATGGTAATTTTTTCAGCACCAAGCACCTTAGGAACAAGTTCTATAAAATTACTATTCACCTCCTTCAAAATCTTACATGCATAAAGAAATCTTGAATAGCTTCTTCAACATCTTTATGAATAATTTCCCAAAAATCTTGGAAAAAAGAGCTAGAAAACCATCTAAACTAAGAGATTTTTCCCCTTCCAAATCAAAAACAACAGTAGTTATCTCCTCAACAGATGGAATTTTAATCAACTCAACATTATCCTGATGAGAAATAACCGGTTGAAAAAGATTTGCAATATAAGTTTCCTTACCAAAATCAAGTTCCCTTCCAGAAGCCAATAATTGAGAAAAGAAACTAATAAATTCCTACAAGATTTCATCATGATTCTTAATTTTAACTCCTCTTATCTTCAATTTCCAAAATAGTATTACTATTCTTATGCATAGAGGTTGTAAGGTGAAAAAATTGTATTCCTATCACCCTCCTTCAACCACTTAACTCAAGAGTTCTGTTTCCAATAGGCCTCCTCTTTGGCTTCTAAATTATGATAATCCGATAATAGGATTTCTCCTTATCTCTTAAATATTTATTCAACCCTTTGTTATCAATTTCATCCTCAATATTCTTTAGAGAATCACTAATCAAGTTTTTTTGTGTAAAAATATTACCAAACATTTCTTTATTCCAAACTTTCAACCTGGCTTTAACATTTTTTAATTTTTCCACTAGTCTAAACATGGGTTTACCTTTAACATCAAATTTCCAGCTAGCCTTAATCTCATCCTCAATATTAGGATGTTGCATCCACATCTTAAAAAACCTAAAATGCCTTCCTCTAACTCCAATACTATTACCAGTTTGTAGGCAAATGGGACTATGATCAGATCCAATCCTTGGTAAAGCAACCAAAGATCCATCAAGTTATGGTAACCAAGCCAAATTAATAAGAAATATATCCAGTTTGATTTGGATAAGATCTTCCCCCACTCTCTGATTCGCCAAGTAAAGGAAGAACCTTTCAACTCAACATCCACCAAATCACAGTCTGCAATAAAGTCAGAAAAATCCCCATACTATCACTATAGACATTCAAACCACCTTTTTTATCTTCCATGCACAAAGGATTATTAAAATCTCCTCCAATCAACCAATTTAAATCTTTAAACTAGCTTCGAAACTGAACAATATCTGACCAAAGCTTTCTTCTCTCCACCACAGAATTGGGGGCATAAATATTAGAACAAACCCACAAAGAACCATTATTCTTTTCTTTGAACAAAATAGCTAAATGATAAAGAGACTGAAAAAGCAAAGTCCCTTCCCTATCATTCTGATTCCAAAAAGTAACCAAACCACTAGAAGCACCTACCGAGGAGACACTCTACAAACAAGAACTAAACCAAAATTTATTCTTTACTTCACTCATTTTTTCTTTAGACATCTTAGTTTCTTGAATCAATAGGATATCAGGCTTATTCCTTTTCCTAAAAGATGATAAAATACTTTGTTTATTAGGATTATTTAAACCCTTGATGTTCCAAGAGATGATCTTCATCTTTTTTATTTGGTGAAATTCTCTCCTCAATGGAGCGTTGTCTTCCTAAATCTATTTCTTTGGTCGTTGTTTTCTCCCTCTTATCCCTATTTGACAAGTATTACCTTTTTTTGAAGGAACCTTCCCACAATCTTCTCTAATTTTTCTTTTTTATGAGCACTTCTTATATTGATCTTATTTTCTTTCAACACCTCCTTAGTCCTTTCTAAATTGAAAAATGAAGGGACTCCCGCCACTTGAGATAGCTCTTTCTCTTCCTTTAAAAAGGAATCATTATTTTTGTTAGATCCAAAAGCTTCAAATCTACAACTTCCAAACTTGTTTATGAAGCTCCACAGGGACCTCCTCAACAGAGATCTATTGTATTTGGATTTGAGATCCAATGTATTTTCCTTCTTGATCTTGATCTACAATTTCCTTAGCCTCCCATAATTCTTTCTAAAATTCCATTTGTAGTTCCACATTTTCTTGAAAATTGGCTTCCACCAACTCCTCTACCTCTAACAAATGAAACTTATTTAAAGACACTTTATTTGGAGATAACTTCATAGTTTCTTCATCTCTCGATGATTCCTTTTCTTTCTTTCCCAATTCTACTTCCCTTTCTTAGCCTCCTTACACTATCTTTTCTCATGTCCCATCTAACTACATTTTTGACAAAATAAAGGAGAATATTCATATTCAATCTTCTAGATCCAAACCCCAAACTTAGTTTTAAGATCTATTTCCTTTTTCAATGTATTTCCAACCAAAAATTTACACATAAATGAGCATACATTAGCTTATTTCTTTCCCTAGTTAGCAGATAAAACACCACAAAATTCCCTATAACATTTGCAATGCCAGTTAAGATTTCTTTTTCCTAAAATTCCATCGGAAGTCCTGGAAGTTTCACCCACACAAGAAACTCATCCGGTCTCTCCTTGTATGGATCAAACCCTGGATTCCATTTTTGAACCAGAAGACTAGATCTACCCATAAACCATGGCCCTCCTAAAAAAATATTTTTACAATCCATAGAATTTGAAAGGTTAATGATAAAAAACCCATTCACATAGGAGGTTATTTCCAATGATCCCTTAGGATTCCACTTTCTTTTAGCCCATTCTCAAAACCACTCTACATTTGGTCTAGATCCATAAAATTCCCAACCAAGGCATATTCCATCCTAGATTTATCTTTTTTACTAACCCATCTAGGATAACAATACTTAATAACCCATCTTTTTCCATAGTCATAGTATTTGAAATAAAAGGTTGATTCAAAATTATGTTTTCCGACCCAAGATCTGTCAACCCATGATGGAAAATGTAATGACTTACCTTCACCTTGGTTAACCCGTGGGTCCCCATTCTACAACACCTTGATTTGAGGGTCTCTTGTGTCCTGCACCAGTTCCCACCCATTTGGTTTTTGAAAACCTTGATCCTCCCACTCCTGCTCCCACTCCATAACAACATACTTTGGATGGTAAAAACAAACTTTTGATGGTAAACACTTTTATTATACCAGAGCTATGAACTAGAGTGGTGGAGGATTATTTATCTAAGTGGGACATGGGGGTGGGTGGGGTCCTTAATTTCCACCGAGAAATCCACATTCGAGTGCCCCGCTATGTTCCGCTTGGTCCATATGGA
The DNA here is from genome assembly GCA_018340775.1 of Taxus wallichiana var. yunnanensis. NCBI lineage: Eukaryota > Viridiplantae > Streptophyta > Pinopsida > Cupressales > Taxaceae > Taxus > Taxus wallichiana. The sequence goes on from CM031239.1 coordinate 40,743,724, forward strand.
AACTTTTGACCCCCACCTCAAGGTGTCCCCATGGCCACTTATTGAAAGTATCCAATGAACTCAATGGGAATGGAACTTGGGTTGATGATTGCAAAATACTTGTAACTCACCAATAGCCCAATACCTTGAGTTCGGTTAAGTAATATTCACTTAAGTGACCCTCAATTCAAAATTGTAAGAGTCATTTTTCACTAATAAGAAAAAGACTCACCTCCTAGGAATGTGAAAGGTCACAAGTGATGAATATAGGTGAAAGGTCATGTGGGAGTGGATGAAGAAATCATTTGTAAATATATAAATTGGAATGTATTTTCCATTATAAGGGGTGGTCAATTATTTATTGAATATGGGTTGTTGAGATTTACCACTACTACATCAAGAAATTAAATATACAATTATTCTCTTCCTTTATTTATGTTCCTCTACTCTCTCTTTATTTCTCTCTACATTCCAAATTTTTATACATGATAATCTTGTAAAACCAAGAAAGGTGTCTTCTCCTTTGATAAATGAATCAACAAAAATTTCCTCTATGATTTATTAGTCTTATCATTGTTATCATTTTTGTGTTATACTAATTGAATATGGACCTACTCTAGTTATTGTATGTGAAAATTGTAAGCATATCCATGACAGTAACCCTCTCTTTCTTTATTTCCCTAACTTCCCTTTACCTCACCTCAATGAAAATTCCTCCCTTGTACCTTGTACAAGCACTTTTCCATAGGTTTAGTGGAGTATTCCTATGTGATCCTCACCCTAATGTTCACTCCATAGATTTAGGCAGTTTAAATTAAATAATGGGATATTCCCCATACACAAGAAGGAGGGTATTAGACCGAAGCATAAGTGAAAACTCAATAATTTGCAACATGAAAAATTAGTTCACCAAAAAAGGTCTCAACACCAAAGAATCAGAAAGCAAGATATATTTCAATGGGTAGAACATACCATTGTTTCATAATATAAGAGCGAAAGAAATAGGGTAATCTAATAAGAGAAAGCTTAGGGAGGCTGCATAAACACAAATCCCGACACTTGACTAAGGTTCTCAAGGGATCAAGGGCATCACTATATTAGCTAATCAAGAACAAAATATATAACATGTCACACCCCAAAATTCAATATAATGTTCGTCGTTGTGTTTGATGATGATGAATTAATTAATTATAAAAGGTGATTTAATAATTATATATACAAATACACACACACACACACACATGCTAAAACATATACATATTGTAGACATAAAATATATGTACTTGGGTTAATTTCTAGGTCCTAAAATCATGATAGAATTTACATGATTACTAAGCAAGATAACTAGTAATCGACAACTCCCTTTAGCCTTTTTCTTTGTCTTCGCACTTTATTGGCTTTATACATTTTGCACTCTTGCCAAAATTTTATTGTTTTATATTTCTATGGCCTCGAAACTAGTGCCCAATTCGGACACTAGTGTCAAGCGCTCTTATCCTCCTAAACGATCTTGTCCCTCTTTACCTTTTTCTTATCCTTTTGGACCCCATTTCCTTATTTATTAATTTTTACTAATTTGGGTCAACATTTTAGCTATCAATATAAAATTTAAACTTAGGAATCATATAGATACACAATTCTACTTTTAAAATAAGAGATAAAGCACTAAACATTACATATTATCACCTAAGCTTGCATCCAAAGGCACAAAGATCATCAAAGGCATTCATCTAGCACTCATACAAGGGACAAGGGTTACATCACTTATGCATACAAAACATAGGAGGGGATGTCTATTCTATTCCATCCCACATATTCTATACATTCTAGATCTAGCCTACTATCACTATATAACTAGCACAAGGGCATCCTAAGGAATCATGTCTACACACACACAAGATATACATAGAGTCTGAGATGTAATGCAATGCTCGGTCATAAGTTCATTCTTCAAGTTGACCATTAGGGTCTGTCCAACTCCCTGTTATATATTTTCCTTTTTAGGATTAATGTGGTTTGTGGGTATGTGTAGGTGAACTTCTTTCTTGCATGTTGCATGTACATTCATAGGCGAGACAATGAATCGAGAGTGATAGACATGAAAGTACAAAAACATCATTTGACCCTAAAAGATCCAAATCTATAGCATTTACCCAGACACCAATTCCCAGATCTAGACACTAGTGATATGCACACTTGTACTCTCACGGGTGCTCCTATCTTGTGTAGTTTTAGAATCCAAACCCGTAGTTAGCATCAAAGAAAATATTCTCATTCTATTTCAACATTTCATCTTCCCAAATCACTTCCTATTCACTTAGAAATTAGCTACATCCCTATATCTTCCTCTTTTGATTGGGGTTTTATATTGTACATGTTTTGTTTCTTATGTCTAACTATATATTAACATTTGTATATCATTCATTACAGTAGTTACTCTAAAATATAGATTTAATTCATTTTTGATAAATCATTTGATGAACCCACTCGTTCAAACCCTTCCTTCCTTTAGGGTTTTTCCATTTTTTCTTGTCACCCATAGTGATTGTTTTTGTTCCTTTTAGTACATTGAGCTTCCTACATCTATCTCAGTAACTTTTCTAAATCAATGGATGAATCTAATAATCCTCTACTTAACTCAACCAATGTTACTCTTCACAGATTAAAAATTTTTAAAGTGAATAATCATATGATGAAGACACTAATTTTGATATAAAAAAATGAAAATCCTAATAATTTTTGTTTTTCTTTACCCAGTCATCCTACACATATTCCAAATGTCCTAAATTCTTTAATCGCTACAAAAATTCTCAAGATGTTACCTCTCATCCTCTCATGGGTTCCGATCGTTATCATGGTCTCCACACCACCATCCACTATTCCTATATCTATAGCTAAAACTACCACTCCTTTACCTCCTCCCAATACTTCTCATACATAACCTAGTTCCTCTTACGGAACTCATGACCTAGCTTCCTTATATCAAGATCTAGAACTCCAAATATGTCAATTACAATAATCTACTTCACATTCATTTACATCTATGGATTTTTCATTACTCCTTTATAACCTTTTCGCACCCATCATATCCTCTTATCCACTTCCTCCAAAATTCATTACACCAAAGATTCCTCTCTTCAATGTCCATGACGATCCTCAGGATCATCTTCAATCTTTCTATGTGGCATGTCTTGATTATGTGGATGACTTTACATTACTAGATAAAATATTTCCTAGAAGTTTGAAATATTATACTATGTGTTGGTTCTATGATCTATCTGTTCACTCAGTAACATATTTTACACACTTAGTTGATGATTTCTTTGCACATTTTTCTATCAATATCAGTCTTAAAATATCTTATGACTAATTAGCTCTAATCAAGCAAGGATCCAATGAGCATCTCACAAACTATGTTTTATGCTATAAGAAAAAGCTTGATAAGATGACTAATGTACTAGTTGATTCAAAATTGCAAGATATTTTTATTTAGAGTCTCTTACCTCCACTTGGGAGAGTTTCATCTTTGATATCTCTCCCTTGTTTAATAAAATATTCTATACACTTAAATTACGTGAATTCATACTTTTATCTATGGGAAATTAAAATGTCATGATGCTCCTTCACCCTCTTCTAATAAGTTTGAATCCAAATCTGCATTCAAGCCATATCATAAAACTATGAAGAAAAGGCCATTTTCAATGTTTTTCTCCATCTCCCACACTTCAAGTAAAATCTACGTGACATAAATTTACTAAGTTACCTTACGCTCCTTAGTTCCTATTATAGCATCTTATCAAAATCAATCTTATTACTCTTCCACCACCAATAAATCTTGATCCTTCTCATCCACATGTCCACAACTATGTTAAAAATACATGTTGTGATTACCATTAATGCATTGGGCATCCCACTAATCATTGATTTAAACTTAGACATCTAATTCAAAATCCTATTGATAAAAATCCATCGAGCTTCCTATGCCATCTACTTCCAAACAACTCAATAATAATAAAAACATAAAAATATTTAAGGATGCTTTACCAAACCATGACACAAAAGGTACATATTCTTCTACAAATCATACTTATCGTGTTGTGCCTCATCCTTCATCGAAGCCTCTAATTTCCTTGTGGGTTCTACTTGATGTGCCATTTCCAGTTGTCACATTTTTTATCATGATTATCACTATACATTTTCTTCGATTTATTGCATATAAATTCTTCATTGCACCTATGTTATCAATAATTCTATGTTATATCCATTATCTCTTACTAATTCATGCTACATTGCACTTCTTATATCTATTAACTACCCAACATCATTTATTACATTTATAGCTCCTAATTATTATGGTTGTGTCATTCTTCCCATCATAGTTAGGTCTCTTACCGTATTTACACCATTCCTTGTTACCCTTGAAATCATCGGTTATTACGTGATCGTAGATCTTCCTTGGCTTCGCGACACATATGATATCCCTTCAATGAATCACTTTTGTCTTAAGTTCATCTATAAAAACAAAGTTGTCACCATAAAAGGTATTCCACCTCACACACCATTGCCTTAACCCACTCATGATGATATTTACGCATCGGTCAAGACATTTTTTCCTCTAGCATGGGTTACATCTCGGTCCAATATTACACCTCCCTCTCCTATTTGTACATGGCCTCATATGACTCCTAGGTCTAAATCTAGTTACGTACCTAGCTCTCCTATTCACACATGACCTACATCACAACCTTTTCATCCCCACCGATTAATTATTCCACCAAATCGTCCTAAGTCCCCTACTAGGGTAGTCATTTCTCACGAGATGTTCTCCACCTCCTTATTCACATTAGTCTCGGTCCACATGCATATAGTTACTCCCCTGCACCACCAACCTTATATCATCATCACATGGCTTTGACTCCTCGGATATCATGTAGGGAACCTTTTCCCTTTACTTTATCGAGATAGTCTTCTATCCCTCGCACACTTAGGGTGAATTATGTTTTCTCCCCTTCTAACACTATTAGTTGTCTCTAGTGTCTCCTACTACACTATATGTTTTGTGCTTCATATCTTAATTTTCTAAGAATTCTCACCTCTTCGTACATAATTTCTGTCCTTACCCTATGACACACTATCATTCTACAATTAACATTTGAATGTTGAAGGAACACTACATCAATGAACATCACTTTGAACACTTCATGCTACGTGCTTCACGATACATATTTCTACCATTTACTCGCATGAGACACACCCATTCCCCAATATCACACTCTTGTTATATGGTTCATTCTTGAATTTCGAGGGGAATTTATAAATGAACCTCATTTCATACACATACAATGGTGGAAAGAAAGCTCCTTCCATATTCACATTTTTCATACCATACCATCACACTTTCTCAACATCTCGCATATCTTGGTTGTATTTATCTTATTTTCTTATACTACTTACATGTTACACTTTGTTTACTATGATTTATGGATTCCTAGTATGTCGTTCTCTTTATCATTTATGCATACACTTTCACTTGGTCTCTGGAAGTGAATGTAGATCTCTCATAGCTCCTTAAATGATGCATGATGTTCAAAATTGTATCCCTTTCTAGTCCCACCAAGGCTCACGGGGAATCTACTATTTACTACTCTCTCACATTATAGGTTTTATTGTTTCATCTTTTACTAATTATTCTTACTAGCCTTTGATTTTCTCTAATATATACATTCCTTGGCATACTATTGATCTTTCTAACATGCTAAAATGTGCTTCATGTGTAACATTTATTGTCAATAACTATCTATAGCCATGGTTATCTAATAAATTTTAATTGATCTTGTTTTCCAATATATTCCATTGTTTGTGGGCTATTCCCTATGTCATATGTGATCATTGTATATTTTTTTCTGCTTCGACCCTAATTATATAGTGATATTATGAGCGATGTTCCATGTTTAAAACCCAATTTTTTTACGGTCCAACTTATTTGCACACTTTCTTGTTTTCTCTTTCATGCTAGCGATTTTTACTATTAACACTTGCACTAACCTACTTTATTTGCATATTCCTTAGTAAATACCATGCACATCCCTTGCCCCTATAAGTATCCATTTCAAATCACCATCGAGTCCTCTCGTTTGGACCATAATCTCCTACGCTCATCACATGCACCCCAAATGAGGGGGTTATACATCATATGAACAAATCAACCACACAAGTAGCTCAAAGATATAGTACAAATCAACACAATATAGAAATATCATAGGCATATAGTCATGTAACAAGATGAGAATCAAACTTAGTCTTCACATAGTATGGACACTAGTACTGGACCCACGAACTAGCATCTGGGTGCTCCTTTCCTCCCCTAGGTGCTAATTTCCTAGGGGAAGAAATAGGAAATTTTTCAAGTAAAACATAGTCTTGAGCAATTTACAACACATCTCTCCAGTAGCAGGAAATTTCCCCTAATCACACAATAAATTCTATCATCAACTACAATACAAAATAAATACAGAAAAAATGGAACTAATGAGGACGTAGCATTTGCATTGGTGTTTATCAGAAGTAATCATGGAAATAGAAAAAAACAAACCCCTCTCCCCAAAACTATTCTCTTGGATTGAGATATCCCGACTAAAAGAACAACTTCACAATTCTTTTTCTAAAGGACTTATTCGATCAAGTGTGTCTCCTTGGGGATCGTTGGTATCCAAATTGATTCTCCCTTAGAAACTGAGAAAGCATAAAATATTTATCAAGACAACGAGAAATAGAAAGATCATATTATGAGTCATTTTTTAGCTTGGGAGGGGATTTTTCTTACTCTTTGTCACTTGGGCATTGGTGAAATGGATAGCACCTTCATTAATGATATAATCTATCCTCACCGCTTTATGCCATGCCTTTCGACCGAGGTGAGAGGACCCATTTTGTAACCTATGTCGATGAAGGAGAATGAAGATATCCTTATTTTCACAAATTTGAAAAGGGAACTCGCGAAAATATGATCAATGCACCACAATTTAACTCTCACGAGTTGTCACTTCTAAAGAATGGTGATATTTCCTAAACATGGCTAAGGTTACTAAAGACATTAAGGAATCCTGATTGCTTTTGCATATTTTGGCAGTAGAATTTATACATTTGTGGACATACAAGGAAAACAGGGGTAGTTAAGATGGGATTCATTTTTTTTTGAATAATTTTGGTGGGAGATTAAGCAGGATAAAATTGATTATGCCAGATATCTGAGAACGTTCATAACAATTGGAATACTAAATGACAGAAAGCTTCGGAATAGCTAAAATATTCCTTCAACCAAAAGGTGTGCATCAATGGAGGCCCATATTTACATGGTTTCACACAATCTCCAAGAATTTAACATGAAGGCTCAAGCTAAAGACTCAATAAAACATCAAATACCCTGGTTCCTCATGCCTAAGATACACTCAAAGGCTTACAAACAATCTTTATCAACAAATGACAGTGAAGTGATTTTAAATTATTTATCTCATTACAGGATGAAGGCTCTTCTTGAAATGAAATTTCAAATGCCACTAAACTGTCACATGGATGAGATCATGTGTGATTTCGAGGGACTTTAACACAAGATTGCAATAGGAATAAGAAAAAATACTTGCAGACATTCTAAAATAAAGAAGACACAAATTGGTCCAATATTGACACAGATTAATTTGAAATTGATTAGATTCATCAATAGGGGAAAGTTTCTTTGAACACTCTTACAGACTTGTCAATGGTTGTACACTCGCAACCAACTTGACGTGATTGAAATCTAAAACATAGGAAATTAACAGGTTTCTCAGATTGGTCTCTTAGGAAGATGGGCTATCTCAAATTTTCTCTTAAGAATTCAACCCCGATGATTTGCAAGAGTATTCTCATTGCATTTATACATTTCACTTACTCACTCATCCCAAAATTTTCCCCAAAAAGAAGAATATTCGAGGGACCTTTTCTTGTTACCAATTTGTCTCAGAAAGTGACATTTAACAAATTTACACCTGCAACTACTAGGTGGACAAATCATGAACTAATCACATTTCTCAAACCCTCAACTAATGACTAGGATGCCATGCCACAACTTTTTGATAGTCCTTCTAATCATTCTTATTTTTTCATGTGAGAAATCCTGTTTTAATCATTTTCCAGAGGCTCTGTATAGCTAGATTTGACAGGAAATCCTTTTCACCCTTGAGGCAACACCTTTTTCATCCTTTGTGCCTACAACCTCCATCATTTCATCCTTTTCCCTCTCTTTCCTCTGCAACTTTGTCCCGCATCCATCTTCTCTGGTAATTCACATTTTTGCAAGTGCCCAAGAAATTCCAACTTTAAAATATCAACCTTAACAATCTTTGGACTCATAAATTAAGTTCTAAATCCATTTAATGGCGGTTTGTAGACAAAATGACAAGGAATTTCATCAAAAAATGGTGAAAAACAATGTGTATTCGCATCTCTAGGAGTCTCAGAGAAAAAATGGTAAAAAACAGATACAATGCACAACAACCATTGATTCTTCCCTTTATCAACTTTAGATCAGATATGTCCATGTGTTTCCTTAGCACAACTACAAAGGAGAAGTACAGAGGTAAATTTCCAAACAAGCGCGGGCCTTCCACATGCCATGGGCCCAAGAAAAATGCCTTTTGTCCTTTGAAAAGTCTCAGTATAAAAGGAGCTAGCAGAAGCCTCCACGTGTCTCTTTGGTGCACCTTTGGTATGGTGCCCAAAAGTGGAGACCCCAAACAAGCGTGGGCTCACCACGTGTCTCAATCTAGTAGAGTTGTTTAAAAAAGTTGAAGGACCAATGGAAGGCACCATGTGTCTAGGGTCCGAGATAGTTTTCCTTGGCCATTTGAAAAGTCCAAGCAAGGGTAGAGTGAGTGGAAACTTCCAAGTGTCCCTTTGGTGCTTCTTCAAAAGTAAAGTACAAGGGAGGTCCCCAAACAGTGTGGGTCCTCCACGTGTCCCAGGCCTTAGAAAATTTCTTTGAAAAGTTTAAGTATAAAGAGGAGCCGGTGGAAGCCTCCACGTGTCTCCTTGGTGAAATTTTGAGATGGTGCCCAAAAACAGAGACCCTGAACAAGCGCGGGCTCACCACATGTCTCCTTGGCACAACTGCTAAGGTGGGACCCAAAGGCATATCCTCAAATGAGCGTCAGCAATCCATGCATCCATGGTCCGACAAAGTTACACTACATGCATAGAAAAATGTCTAAGTCTGGGTGAGGCAGTGGAAACCTCCACGTGTCTCCTTGGTGCAACTCCAAAGGTCAAACCAAGAGGCAAATTTTCAAATGAGTGTAGGCCCTCCACGTGGACAAGACTTGATTTGAAGTGGGCCTTAGATTTTCAAATTTTCCCACCGAGCTTCATCCAATCAAAAAGGGCCACATTTCCACAGATGCTGAGATATAAATTAACAGGGAAAACACACCTTCAAATGTAAAATGCATGGAAATCACCATTTGCACTTGGAAATGAATCTTTCTTTCAGAGACGAGAATTTGGAAATGATATAAGGCCCAAATGTGATCCATTGAGCCTCATCCAATCGAAAGGGCCAATTTTCCACAAATATTGGGACAAAATTAACAGGAAAACAAAACGTGATTGTGGAAAAATGGAAGGAAGGGAAAAAAACATGATTTTATGCCCAAGTTACAAATTCTTTCACATGGACAAAGGAACAGAAAACAAATTTTGGACTTAATGTGATCCTCGACCAAAGGAAAGGACTGATCATGGCAACCAAATGAAGGATAGAGCTTTCACGCATCAACACGGGAGATAGAAAATACAATGAGCCTGTAAACTGAAGAATTTCAAGGACAAACAGGGTGAGATCAAATTGAGCACCAACAGGAGCACTTTGTTCATCTTCATTAAGATGAAATATGGAACATTAGGACTATGCATCAATTATCACGGGATTAACAAGGTAACGAGAAAGAATATGTATCCTTTACTAAGGATTGATGACCTTTTTAATCATGTGAGAGATTCATATATTTATTCAAAGATTGATTTATGGTTTGAATATCATCATATGAGGATAAAGGATGAATATATTCACAAGACAACCTTCGAAAAATATATAGGCATTATGAGTTTAAAGTGTTACCTTTTGTACTCACTAATGCATCAATCGTATTCATGGACCTCGTGAAAATATTTTTAAGAATATCTAGATAAATTTATGCTAGTTTTATTAGATGATATTTCGGTTTATTCTAATAACATAAAAACATAAAAAAACACTTGAGAATAGTGTTAGTGGTTGGAAAAAGAAAATTGTATGAAAAAAATTCAAAGTGTTATTTTTATCGAACAAAGTATAGTACCTTAAGCATATAATCAACAAAGATGAGATATCGGTTGACCCATCGAAAATCAAATTCATTACTAAGTGATTAACACCTAATAATTTGCATGAAGTAAGAAGATTCATGGGGCTCATTGATTATTACAAAGCAAATTGTGAAATATTTCTCAAGTGTGGCTAGACCAATAACTTATTTGTAGAAAAAGGACAAGAAGTTTGTGCGGATTGACAAGTGTGAAAATGTGCTCAATTTAATGAAGGAAAAACTTACAAAAACACATAATTTGAAGGTTCTGGGTCCCAAAGGAAGCTTCATAGTGGTAATTAATGCCTCAGGTGAATATTTGGGTGGAATACTTCTGTAAAATGATCATGTAATTGATTATGAGAGTAGAAAATTGAAGGTGCACGAGCAAGACTATGATCCCCATGACTCGAACTTATTTCCATAGTTCATGCCTTACAATTTCGAGGCAGTACCTACTAGGAAATCCTTTCAAACTGAAAATAGACCACTTAAGACTGAAAAATATCTTTACAAAACCAAATTTGAATGAAATAAAACATAGGTGGTTGGATTTTTGTCCCAATATTATTTTTACATTAGTTACTTTAAAGGAAAATAGAACCATGTGGTTGATGTGTTGAGTCATAGGAAGCATGTTTCCGCTATTTTAACCCTCATAACACAATTTAAAGGTGAAGTAGAGAAATAAATGCAAAATGATCGATATTATCAGGATGTGAAAAATGTGTTAGCAAAAACACGTAATGATAGGAGATACAAAGGCTTTAAATTTGATAATGAAGGAGTCTTGAAATACAAAAATAATTATATATCTTTTGGCATTGAACTTAGAACGAAAGTCATGAAGGAATTTCATGATGCTCCATATTTTTGCATCGCAAAGTGATGAAACTATTATATGATGTAAAAAAATACTTCGCAAAGAAATGAAGAAATACATGACGATTTATGTTGCACATTGTCTTGAGTATCAATGTGTTAAGGTAGATAAAATGCATGTTATTGGTCTGTCGTATCCTCATAGACTTCTACATTACAAATTGAAAGTAATTAACATGAATTTTTTTGCAAGGACTGAAATTATCTAAAAAACATGGCATGATTTTAGTAGTGGTTGACAAACTAACTAATGTAGCTCACTTCATACTAGGTAATCTAAAGGATGATTCCCCCATACTTGCAAAACAGTCTCACACAAGAAATCTTCAGATTGTATGGATTTCTAGAATTAATTATTTCTGATAAGGATCCTACAATGACCTCTCGATTTTGGAAAAATTAAACTCAAATTTGGGAACAAAACTGAACTTTAGTTTAGCATACCATCCTAAAATAGATGGTCAAATAGAAAGAGTTAACCAGGTTATGGAGGATATGCTCAGAATGTATTGCATGGATCAACAATATAAATGGGAAGAATATCTATCATTGATTGAATTTTCCTATAATAACACTTATCATTCTTCACTAAAAATGTCACCATTTGAAGCATTTTATGGGAGAAAGTGTAGAAATCCTATTACCTAGAATAACATGGAGGATAAAGAGGTAGTGGGATAGGAAATGTTGATAAAAGTGGAAAATAAAGTAAATCTCATTCACGAGAATTTGAAGGAAGTAGTTAATAGGAAGAAAATCTACACTTGATCTAAAAAGAGTTGATAGAAAAATTCAATAAGGAGAAAATGTATTTTTAGGGTAAAACCCAAAAAGAGCTCTATACTGTTTGATAAGGCTCTTTGAATTGTCACCTAGATATGTGGGACCTTTCAAAATTATGGAAGTTATAAGTCTAGTCATATACCAATTAACATTACCTCCCACATTATCTAGAATGCATGATTTTTTTCATATTTCATTTCTTAAAAAGTATGTTTCAGATATAACACATGTCATAAATTGGAACTCTTTATAGGTTTAGGACCCATGAATAATCATCGTTAAACCAAATAGAGCACTAAAAACTCACCATTTGCAACTCAAAAATCATGATATTGCACAATGCAAGGTCCAATGGGACCAATATTCTAAGGTCAACGTAACTTGGGAGTTCATTTAGATGAAATGAAAAGTACATCCCCTTTCCATTCTAATGATTAAAAGAATTAGTTGACTATCGATATGGGTTTATTAATACATTACTTAATAGTCATGATGAGTGCAATGGAAATTTTTGATATATTTCTTTCTGTTTGACAATATTTGTTATGAATTTTTTTACAACCAAGATATATGAATTACTATTGATCTGAAATTCTAGAAATTTTTTATTCTTTAGAAAAATAGGAATTATTTTTCTTTAATATGGATGTTTCGATTGTTTTGCAATTAATATGTTTGATATCAATAAAGTATAAATAATAGGGATGATGATTCTTCAAGAGGGAGGTATGTCACACCCAAAATTAAATATTTTGTTCGTCGTTGTGTTTGATAATGAAGACTTAATTTATTATTAAATTTGATTTAATAATTATAGATATATAATTATATATACAAACATAAAGACACACACACACACACACATATATATATAATATGTGTGTGTGTGTGATGTAGAGAGAAATTGATATCAAGCTTATAATTGATCTCAAGGGAAACAAAACAAAACCCCTTCACGGTCTTTCGCATGGAGGATCTTCCTACAAAGCTTATAGTGCTAAAAATTGTCTAATTTTCTCAATCTTGTAAAATAACACTCAAAAGGGCCTTAGCAAGAATTTTCCCATCTTCACTCTTTCAAGTACACTTCCTCCTACTTCCTATCATCTCTTCAAATGACTCAACCATGAAAGAAACAATCACTTGTTCAACTTACCCACTTGATCAAATATTGGCTTGACTAGCTCTTGCTTCAAGCATGCAATCTACCTTGTCTTCTTCATCACCAAGTCCTTCCACCCTATCCACATACTCACATCATTGTTAGAATCAATAAGTAAAAGTATTCAATATTTCCAACACCACCTTTCACCTACTTACAAGACTACCTTATGAGTTATCAAGACAATACTTCTTTCTCCAAAATTTCTTGCACACTTCCCAAGGCACCCAAATGGTTTTAAAAACTTCATTAGCTGGATTTTTCCTATCTAGACATGATCCCAAAATTTGAAACTCTAACTCTTTCCCTAACTCCCTATACTTTCCTTTTGGGAATTTCAAGCGTAAACCCTCTACTATGTCTTCAGGCGACATTGTCGTGATTATATCCATTTCTAAAAGACTTCAAGGCAAGCTAAAGGGGTTTTTTGAAACCCACTAAATCCTTTATTGTTTTTATAAGTTTTAGGTTGTAACTCAAACCCTATAATAGGCTTCCTTTGCAAATCAATCTCTAAACTAAGCCCCTTAGACTCGTGTTTTAGTTTCTCCCCAATACTTTCATGAACATATCATAAACTAACCCTTAAAAATGAAAATTTATTTTTCAATGTACAAGAAGATGTCCTTTCGATGAAATTTTGAAAGTTTCAAGGTAAACTATGCTTTTTTAATGCTTGAATCATCAAACCCTAGCTTAGTTACTTCTTGACTTGTATAGTAGACCGAGAAGGAATTTTTGGTTATAAATTCACCAAATCTTCAAATCAAGGCTTAAAATCTCAATCTGGGATCTGTCTCATGATCATGCACATTATAAATTTACTAGTGGCTCATGTTAAGAAGACTAGGGTTTGTTTCATTCATCAATTTTCTTGAAAACATGTGCTTATAATAGGGGTTTCTCTTATTGCCTCTTTTGTGAGGTCACGAGATCGCCTTAAAACAATAAATAAGCTTTTAATGATGGCATACAACTATTACAACCACCAAATAGTCTCTCATAAGATGATTATGTAGCAAATTATAACACATTCCAATGTATATTTAGTTCTAGGAGGGAATACATGCAACATTCCTTAAGAGTTCATTTCTTGAAACGGTATCTTTGATCCTACAAGAGTTAACTTGCACACATACCCTTAAGCCCATATGCTTCAAAATACCATTCCACAAATGTTACAACTCATTGGTAACATATAACAGTTTGTTGTAAAACATCATAGTCCAAAGGCTTCACTCTACTAGAGTTACTTACTCAATGCAACTTTACTTTCACCATAGAATAGGTGGTTCCATGATAAAAGCACATTCTAACTCTTTAGGTGATATTTAGTAAGATAATTATTACATGAAGGTCAAGTCACACACGTATAAAATGCACATATATGTCACTAGGTATTTTTGAGCTTACTACAACATTTCATGAAGTCTTATCCTTAACCATTCTCGATCGAGCTCGGTCCATACACAAATACAAATGCATGCAATATTGAAAACACAAGTCAATTAACACTTAGACACATATTTCATACCAAAATTACATTCTTCTTTATAAACATTATCTCCCAATATAACTTACATGATCTTATCTTCCTCTCCATGATGAAATTTTTTTATTATATTAGGTAATAAGAAGGGATAGGCTCCTAGAGGTATTACATAGAAATATTACAGTGTGAGAGGTTAAAAAGAGAAATAGGAACAAACAAGAGTTAAACAATCTTAACTCGCAATAAGAACTAGGTCCACAAAAACAACCAAAAAAATTTTGAAAAACTAAACAATCTGCAGCATAGGTAGACACTAGCTCACAAATAGTCGGTAAAATGTTCCAGTTAAATAAACAAAGACACTAATTTCTCTTTTTTCGTTTGAAACCAACACTCTAGCAAATGGAGTTGTCTTTCTACTAATTCCCTTGTTATTCATCCTTTTTCATCTCCATCCCTCCCTCGTCATTATCCGAACATCTAATTTGAAGCTGTGATTTCATCTTTTTCAGACCCCCTTCCACAATATCCAGTCTCCCCTGCAATTGCCTAACCACTTTTTCCAGCTCGATCATTTCTCCCCTAAGATTCCTCTGTGAGGAAAAAATTATCTTGGCCGCATTGATACACTTGAGCACGTTATTCTGTGTGACCTCACCAGCCTCCTCCATGGTCTCCATGATGATCTCCAGCTAGTGGAGTTTTTGGCGAAGCTTCTCAGTATTCTACCGCTTATCCTCACTGAATTTTTCCTTTTCCTTATAAGGCCCAACCTGATAAATTTCCACGTAAAGACCTACATTTTTACCCCCCTCCATGGATTCATCAATGGATTTTCCATATTGCATTTTGGTCAAAACCTCCGCTAAAGTAATGTTATCCTCAATTTCATCTCCAGAATCAACAACCATCCTTGGCATCAAGTGTTTTCTGCTTTGATATGAGAGAAGAATAAGACCGCTATGGATAGGTGTATCTACCTTCCCTCTTTGGAAATCCAAAATGGAATTAGATAATGACATGTACAGAAAGAAATGGATTCTCATCATGACCCGATGCCTGAACATGTTTAATATAAACAGGTGGTGCGTATAGATTTTGTGGAACTTCCTTCTAGGGTAATGTGATGCATAATATGGATGCACACTTCATTCCATATACCAGTAATGCACAACCGGGAAATACCATCAGCAAGGAAGTAAACCATTTCCTTACCTCTAAAGAAGGAATAGATTTCATTATATCTACGATTGTGATCTTTCAAGGAATGCTTTCAAAATCATCTAACTCTTACTATATTTGAGATTATCCAACTGAAGGTGATTGACTTACCACATTGTAACTTCCCTAGACTCGTTATGACTGACTGACTAGGAATGACTTTCTCTAGTGATTTTTCAACTTTTCATAACAAGACTTATAACTACCTTTATTCATTATATCAAGCATATTAATGATGCATCACACACACAAATGACCTAATCTAACACCTACAGGAATCTAATAGAATTTTAACACCCTTAGAATTACTTGAATCACTTCCTCAAGACCATGTACCTCAATACAATATGTGAAATTCCAAAGATCCCTTTTTGGAGGGAAATCACACAATTTAAATTTCTCAACTCCCTTGTCTTGTAATGACTCATATTCTATAAATAGACTCCTAGAGCTCTTGCAGAACACATACTTACATAAAAGAGCTTGAATTGACTCTTGAATGCCTCTCAAGGATGATCTTGCATCATACTCCAAAGGTGGAGAAGAAAACCCATGCATATGCTTTGTTATCTTGCTGATATCTTCATTCTCATAGTTTTCCTTCATTTTTCTCTCATTTTTTGTGTGTTATTCAGTGCCACTAGGGTCCCATGTAGTTGTTTCTAGTCTTCCATTTTACTTTATCCTCTCCCATTTTTCTTTGTTCTTAATCTTTTCTCTTATCATCTTCAAGTAGTCATGCTCCATACCTTCCCACACAAATGCCGAATAGTAAAAACATATGTTTCTCCATGTTCCAAGATGCCTTCCATCACTATATAATTCAATTCCAACTTGTATTCATCATTTCTATCATCAAGGTCTTCATATTATTTCTCTTTCACTTGTCTACACCTACACTTCACCATCTCAATCTGCCTCAACTTTACAATTTCTTGTCTATTGTTTTCATTTTCATCACCATATGTCCATGCATTCACCTTAACCTTACTTGCACCTGCACTCTTCATCTTACAATCCACCTCATCTAACAAATCTTACAAAATATCATCAATATCATGCACAAAAATTGATCATCACCATGCTTATCATCCTCTAATGCATCATCAACATCATTTTTCACAATTTCAAGGAATTCACCCACTCCATTTTCAATGTCAATCAATAATGAATCAAATTTACACACCTTGCATTCTAATTTCTCTTAGCTCACCTCTTGAATTTGATTTCTTTCCTTGAGCATTTCTCCTTTCACTTCTTGTCTCTTTCTTCTTCCACACCATCTTCACTTCCTTTTACTTTTCTTATACCTTCCAGAAGTCTGATTTGTCTCTCTCATGTTTTTATTTTTCACTTGTTCTCACCATCGCTTGTTCTTTTTCATCCTCATTCACCGCTACTACTGCTGATTTCTTCCACCAAACAAGCATAATGTAACCATGACTAGGAATAGGTCTCACAGTTTTTTCCACTTTGTATTCTTTCCTTCATTATGTTCTTCTTTTTCCTGCTCCTCATCATTCTTTCTTTCTCTTAACTTCTTATCTCTCTTCATAATTTGCATCACGGGCCAATTAAATTTATTCTTCATAACAAATTCAAAATCATACCTTTGTTTCCCTATCATCTTTTCAATTTATTTATGTCTTCTTGTTAGCTCCCTCATCTCTCATTATGTCCATGCTTCATGTATCTTCTGCTTCTCTCTCTTTTCTTCTTCTCTATCTCTTCCGCTTCCTCTTATGGCTAAGAAATGTCTACCACTTCACTTGTGCTTTATCTAGATCCATCTCTCTCATAAAATTATGTTTAACCTTTCCTCACACACCTCACCTTGGCCTCACCAGGTCTTTTGGTGTTTCCTCTATCTCTTTTAAACTTCATAAATTTCCTTACTTCACTTCACATGTCAACTTCTTCACTACACACACTTCACAGTACACTATTAGCCACATAAAGTATATATTCACTTCTTAATAACCAAATAGAAAAAAAAATCCACGCTCCGATACACATGATGTGGAGAGAAATTAATATCAATATTATAACTAGTCTCAAGTGAAATAAAACAAGACCCCTTCGTTGTCTCTATACATGGAGAATCTTCCTACAAAGCTTATAAGGCTAAAAACTTGTCTATTTTTCTCAATTGTAAAATAACACTCAAAAGAGCCTTAGCAAGCATTTTACCATCTAAACTCTTTCAAGTACACTTCCTCCTTCTTCCTATCATCTCTTCAAATGAATCAACCATGAAAGAAACAATCACTTGTTCAACTTACCTACTACATAATCAACTCCTGGCTTTACTAGATCTTGCTTCAAGAATGCAATATACCTTTTGTTATTCATCACCGAGTCATTACACCTTGTCCACATAATCACATAATTATTAAAATAAATAAGGAAAAGTATTCAATATTTCAAACTCCACCTTTCACTTACTTACAAGACGGTCCTATGAGTTCTCAAGACAATGATTTTTCTATAACCTTGCTTGCACACTTACCAAGGCACCCAAATGGTTTTAAAAACTTCATCATTTGTATTTTTCCTATCTAGACATGTTCCTAAAATTCCAAACTCCTACTCTTTCCCTAACTCCCTATACTTTCCTTTTTGTAATTTCAAGCCTAAACCTTCAACTAGGTCTTCTAAACCACATTGTCTTGATTATCTCCATTTCTATAAGGATTCAAGGAAAGGTAAAGGGGTTTCTAGACATCCACTAAATCCTTTATTGTTTCTTATAAGTTTCAAAATATAACTCAAACCCTAGAGTACATTTCCTTTGCAAATCAATCTCCAAACTAAGACCCTTCAACCATGTTTCAGTTTCTCCCCCAATATTGTCATGAACATCTCATAAAATAACCCTCAAAAATAAAAATTATTTTTCAATGTGCAAGAGTTAGGAAATAAGGGATAAAATATGGAGAACAATCCCTCACATAATCACAACACTAGAAACTAATAAGCAAAAAATATTACGGATCTCAAATAAAAGTGCGAATAAAATAACACAACACACAGAGAAAGTATTTAATGTGGTTCACCTAATTCGGGCTACATCCACCAAGAATCACTTGCTCATATTTTATTACAAGCCACCACTCTCTCAATACAATACCCAAATCTGTTTGGAGATATGCTCAACAAACTCTACCGAATTCACACCGGATTGAGACACATCGCAATGTTACATCATACCTAACATATACACAAAACCACATAAGTAGAAAACTGATTAAGTAGTTTTACAAAACCATGGGTCAAAATCATCCCATAAACCTATGGGTAAAAAACCCTCCCATATGAGAAAAGCACATTTCCCGGTATATTGGACACGTTTTTCGAGGCCAAAAAAATTATAACTGGAAAGTGGAAAGTGTACTGAAGACTCTTAGTTTATAGTCTTCAACATCACACATGAAAACAAGCTCCACAATCTAAAAATCTCCCACTTGGAGACTATTTTTCTTCCGAGAAAGCTTCTCAACCCTTCACTAGTTTCCGTGAAGACCAACCATAGCTGAACACAACTTCATTTTTTCCTTGTGACCACCTTGGTTATCATGTCTGCAGGATTCGAGACTAGTATGAATCTTCTCCAACTTCAAATTTTCTTCCTCAAAACCTATCCTAATGAAATGGTACCTTAAGTGTATATGATTTATCCTTGAGTGGAAAGAAGAGTTCTTAGCTCTAGGTGTATAGCACTTTGGCTATCACTATAAGGCTTTCCTTCCTCCTTCTTATGCCCCAACTCCTCAAGTAATTGTTATGACAAAATGATTTCTTTTCTTGCCTCTGTGGCAGCAACATAGTCAACCTCCATGGTTAAAAAAGCCACCAGCTTCTGTAGCCATGAAATCCAGCTCAATGTTGTCCCACCTATAGTGTAAACATAACTGTCGTGTTCCCCGCTGTCTACATCTCCAGCCATATCTAAATCTACATAACCAAACAAAGTGGTGTCTGATCCATTATAGCACAAAATTGTCCCCATGGTCCCTCTCAAATATCGAAGGATCCACTTTACTACCTACCAGTGATCTCTACCTAGATCACTCATAAATCTACTCACCGCTCCCACTACATGGGAAATATTAGGCCTGGTGCACACCATGGCATACATCAAACTTCCAACCATTGATGAGTAAGGTACCTTGGACATATGGTTTCTCTCCTGCTCTATCTTAGGACATTGCTCCTTTGATAACTTGAAATGGCCTGCCAAAGGAGTCCCAATTGGTTTAGCATCCTGCATATTAAACCTCTCCAAGACCTTCTTAATGTACTCTTCTTGAGATAAAGTCAGTTTTATTCCTTCCTATCCCAAGATATCCTCATACCAAGGATTTTTTTGGCTGCCCCCAAATCCTTCATAGAAAAGGATTCACTTAGTTGCTTCTTGAGTACTTTTATTTCCTGCATGTTTTTACCTACAACCAACATATCATCCACATACAGACATAGGATAATATAACCACCATCCTCAAATTTCTTTGTATACACACAATGGTCAGAATGGAATCTAATATAACCTTGCTCCATCATGAAGCTATCAAATTTCTTAAACTATTGACGTGAAGCTTGTTTTAAGCCATACAATCTCTTCTTCATTTTGCACACCATCTCCTCTTTAACTTTGACCTCATAGCCCTCTAGTTGTTGCATATATAGATCCTCCTCTAAATCACCATGGATAAATGCAGTCTTTACATCAAGCTAATCTAAGTGCAAGTCTTATGACAACTATTCCAAGAACAATTCTAATAGAAGTCATTTTTACTACAAGAGAAAAAATCTCATCAAAATCTATACCTTTTTCTATGCAAACCCCTTGACCACCAACCGGGCCTTGTATCTTTTCTTTCCTCCTTCTTCCTCTTTGACTTTGAACACCCACTTATTCTGTAATGCTCTTTTTCCTTCAAGTAGCTTCACCAAATCCCATGTCTAGTTCTCCATGAGAGCATGATGCTCCTCATCCATGGCTTGCTCCCACTTGTTCCTGACATCTACCTGCATTGCTTCATCAAATCTCTCGGCTCTCCATTGTCAAGTGAGTAATAAATAATAAAGAGAAGGATAAAAAATTTCAAGTTCTATTCTTACTCTAGAAGACCTCCTCAATATAGGAGTTTGGGGTTCTGTTGAGGAGGTTCTGAACTAATTCATGTATCACTTTCCCATCCGAAAGACCCTCTACCACTACATATTCATTTTTGGATTCTTCCTGTTTTCCTACAACGCTGCTTATACATGACTTTCTCATTAAATACCACATCCTTATATCAAATGATTTTCTTGTCCTTAATACTCCAACATTTTTATCCAAAGTCATCACTATCATAACCAATGAAAGTACATTTTTCTCGATTTAGCCTCTAGCTTGGTGCTATCATTCTTGTCTATATGGACAAACACCATACATCCAAAGACTATAAGAAATGAATATTCAACTTTATTACCATACCAAGCCTCCTCGTGCATGCCTCCATCCAAGGCACGTGAGGGTCCTCTGCATTTATCAAGTACACAGTTATGCTCACTACTTCTTCCCAAAAAGAAAGAAGTAGTCTTGCATGTAACCTCATGCTCTTAGAACATTCCATTATTGTTCTCGTTCATCCTTTCGACACCCCATCTACATTACGGATGTCATCAATTTGTCTTTTTCCTATGGATTCCATTATTAGAACAATAATCATCAAATTCATTACTACAATACTCCCCTCCATTATCTTCCCGAGACATTTTAGCTTAAGACATGTTTCATTATCAACCAAGGATTTCCATTTTAAAAAGGTTTCAAATACATCAGATTTGTTTCTAATACAATAAACCTAAAATTTCCTTGTTGCATCATCAATAAAAGTAATATAATAAATTGAACCCCTAAGAGATGATACCTAAGTCGGCCCACACACACCGAATGTACCAGTTGTAACTTACTCTCTTTCTTTGTAGGTCCAACCTTGAGAAACCTTACTCACTTCTATTTCCCATATATGCAATCCTCACAAAACTCCAAACCTATTTTTGTATATCTAGGAAAATCCTTCTTTATGATCTCCATGCCCTTATGGCTCATATGACCGAGCCTATAGTGCCACAATGTTGTATATACTTCTGAAGCCACAAGATTACAAACATTAGTGCTATAAGTGGTTAAATACAAGGTTCCAACCTTCTTACCTCTTGCTACCAAAAGAGCACCCTTGGTAACCTTCCAAAAGTCTCATTGTAAATATCACAATACAACCATCACTTACTAACGGGCCCACCGATATAGAATTTCCTTTTAAAGTAGGCACATGTATGACATCCTTCAATAGCCATGTATTCCCATTATGCAAATGAACCCGAATAGAACCTTTTCCAACTATACTGTAAGGCTCATCATCACTAATAAAAACATGCCCAAAATCCCGTCGAAAATAATCATAAAAATAATTCCTATGTGGAGTAGCATGGAAAGAAGCCCCTGAATCTAAAACCCAAGATTCAACAATATTGTACAAAGAAAGAATCAAAGCATCCTAACATACATTACCCATTGCCACATTTTCCTCCTTGTTTTCTTGATGTTGTTTCTTCTTTTCCCAAAGCTCCCAATATTCCTTCTTTGCATGCCCAAACTTTCCACAGTGCTAGCATACTATCTTTCTTTTAGATTTTGACCTTTCCCAATCTTTCAATTTTCCACGGCTTCCTCTATTCTTCTTTCTCCCTCTAGTTTCCACTATCAAAGAATTCCCTAAAGTAGAAGATTCTCTATAGATTTTTCTTCACATTTCCTCACTTAGAATCACTCCTACAACATCCTCAAACTTCAACTTTGAGTTAGCTAGAACCGAGTTTCTTACCACCATTACTAGGGTATTCCAACTCTCAAGTAAAGAGCACATAATTAATAAAGCCCTAACTTTTTCATCAAATTCTATTGTAACCAAAGCTAGTGTATTTACAACCGTCTTAAAATCATTTAAATGATCTGCTACCGAACCATTCTAGGACATATTCATACTAAACAAATTTTTCATTAAAAATATTGTATTACAGCAAAGGGTTTTTCATACAACTTTCCTAATGCATCCATCAGTTCTTTTGTAGTATTTTCCTTTGAAATATTAAATAATACCGAATACGCAAGACACAACTGGATTGTCCCAAGTGCCTTCCTATCTAGGAAATCCCATTCCGCATCCGTCATTCTTGAGGTTTTTTTCACCTTCTCAAATAAAGGAATATAAATATCCTTTTGATAAAGGTAATCTTCCATTTGCATCTTCCAAAGACTGAAATTTTTCCCGTTGAATTTATCAACCCTTGATCTTCCATCATTTGCCATAGCTCCCACTCAAGCTAAAACTTTCCCTATGATTCAACACTTCGACAAACTAAACCAGGATCTAATACCAATTTTTAGGAAATAAGGGATAAAATATGTGGAATAATCCCTCACTGAATCGCAATAGTAGAAACTAATATGCTAGAAAATATTACAGATCTCAAATAAAAGTGCATGATAAAATAACACAACACAAAGAGATAATATTTAATATGGTTCACCCAATTTGGGCTACGTCCACCAAGAATCAGTTTCTCATATTTTATTACAAGCGACCGCTCTCTCAATACAATACCCATATTTGTTTGGAGCTATGCTCAACAAACTCTACAAAATTCACACCCAAATTTAGACACATCTACAATGTTACATCATACCTACCATATGCACAAAACCACAAAAGTAGACAACTGCTTAAGTATTTTTACAAAACCATGGGTATCAAAACCATGGGCCAAAACCGTCCCATAAACCTATGGGTCAAAATCCCACCCATATGAGAAAAACATGTTTTCGGTAAATTGGGCACAT
The DNA here is from genome assembly GCA_018340775.1 of Taxus wallichiana var. yunnanensis. Taxonomy (NCBI): domain Eukaryota; kingdom Viridiplantae; phylum Streptophyta; class Pinopsida; order Cupressales; family Taxaceae; genus Taxus; species Taxus wallichiana. The sequence goes on from CM031239.1 coordinate 40,767,510, forward strand.
TTTTTTGAGGCCAAAATTTTTATAACTGGAAAGTGTAAAGTATATAGTACTCTTAGTGTATGAGACTTCAACACTTTCGGACATGAAAACAAGCTCCACAACATAACACAAGAATACCTCTTTTTCATTAAATGTTGAAAGTTTCAGGGTAAAATATGGTGTTTAAATGCTTGAATCATCAAACCCTAGCTGTTACTTCTAAACTTGCACAATGGACCCGAGAAGGAATTTTTGTTATAACTTCACCAAATCTAATAATCAAGGCTTAAAATATCAACTGGGGATGTGTCTCAAGATCATGCACACACAAAATTTATCGTGGCTTGTGCTAAGAAGATTGATATCTATTTCATTCAGCAGTTGTCTTGAAAACACATGCTTAGAATAGGGGTTTTCTTTGATCGCTTCATGTGAGGTCTGAGATCACCTTGAAATAATAAATAATCTTTCAATGATGGCATAAAACTATTACAACCTCCAAAGAGTCTTTCATATTATGATTACATAGAAAATTATAACACAATCCAAGGCATATTTAGTTCTAGGAGGGAATACATACAACATTCCTTAAGAGTTCACTTCTTAAACCGATATCTCGATCATACAAGAGTTAACTTGCACGCACACCCTCAATCCCATATGCTTCAAAATACCATTCCACAAATGTCACATCCCGGTGTTAACATATAACAATTTGTTCTAAAACATCGAGTCCAAAGGCTTCCCTCTACTAGAGTTACCTACTCAATGAAACTTTACTTTCACCATAGAATATATTGGTTACATGAGTAAATCACATTCTAACTCTTCAATAAGCTAGTTAGTACATGAAGGTCAAGTCACACAAAGTCTAAAATGAACATATATGTCGCCAAACAGTTTTGAGCTTATTGCAACATTTCATGAAGTCTTATCCTTAACCATTCTAGATCGAGATCTCGATCCATACACAAATACAAATGTATGCAATATTGAAAACATGGGTCAATTAACACTCACACAAAGATTTCATACCAAAATTAATGTCTTTTTATAAACAATGTCTCCCAATACAACTTTTATGATCTTATCTTCCTCTCCATGTGGAATTCTTTCAAAATCTTCTAACTCTTGTTATATTTGAGCTTCTCCAACTATAGGCGTGACTTCTGTTTTGTAACTACCCCTAGTCTCATTGTGACTTACTAATTAGGACTGAATTTATCTAGTGACTTTTCAACTTTTCATAACAAGGCTTATCAGAATCGCCTTTATTCACTATATCAAGCATCTTAATGATGCATCAAACACAAATGACCTAATATAACACCTGGATGACTCTATCAACATTTAACACCCTTAGAATTACTTGAATCACTTACTTAAGCCCATGTACCTCATTAGAATATTTGAATTGCCAAACATCCATTTTTGGAAGGAAAACACACAATTTGAATTTCTCAACTCCCTCTTTGTCTTGCAATGAGTCACATCCCTCAACTAGAATCCTATAGCTCCTGCATAACACATGCTAACATAAAGGATATTGAATTGACTCTTGACTACCTCTCAAGGATTCTCATGCATCAGTGTGTGTGTGAAAACATATACATATATGTATATAGATGTATGCATAAGCATATATATACAACTTTTACGTTTGTATGATTTGTTGGATGACTTCGTTAGGAATATCTTGGTTAGTGGTAACATTATTGAGACTTATATTTGTATGGGTCTTTTAATGTGTTGTAATTAGATAAAATAATATAATTATTAGTGAGGTTGCTTATAACAACCTACGTGTGGTGGAGAGTGTTAGAACAACTCATCCATATTAGATGAGTTGTTATAGGAGCTGTTATAGCTTCCCTATATTTTAGAAGTTGTAACTCATATATACTTGTAACCTTTGAATATGATTAGAATAAGAATTCTACATATATACTGAGAAATATTATTGTATGTAAATTTCTTGTTCCTATCGTTTAGCATCAGAGCGATTCAATCAAGGATGAGAGTCTCTGAATTCGTGATTTGATCGTCCAACATCAAATGTTATGGTTTTGATATGTGACTGAGGGAAACTCATTTTCAAACGCATGGTATCTTCGTAATAAAATTTGAGATTACAAGTCTTAATAATGGTCTATTGTGATGCACCTATCAACTACCTTGATTCCACGTTCTAGCTGTGTGCACCATACGCAGTTTGATCTGCATGCTCATGAATTGACCTTTTTAACAATCTCGGGTCTGTTTCTTTACATCTACGCATTATACAACATCTGAATTTGGAGTGAATTACACTTATTTTTCTTTGGCCTAGGTAATAGACTCATTGGCGTCCATTCTCGCCCTTGATATTGCTACCAAAAGCACATAATTTCCACAAAATAAGAGGTCTGTTTTATTTTCTAAAACTAAGCCATTTTTTCCATTGTTGAGTCACGAACAACTTCCTATATAGAAGAATTGACGAGTCAAGTAATTCTGTAAGAAACGAGGAACATTAGACAAAATATTTGATTTGTGATGTTTGTGGAGGCGTCAATGATTATATTTGCATCACAAGTGGATGCCCAACCAGCGTTACAAACTACAACAATTATTTCCCCAGCAAAATAACATGCAACCGTCTACTAACTGCGAAGTATGTTATCAATCTCTCCAAGTGGCCGCATTGTCAAATTACTAGTGTGGTTTATTTATATCTTAACGTGAGTCTAGTTTTTCTATTTTTTTTCAATATATATCAAAACAAACTTAGTCATCAATGATTGTTATAATTCGAGATTAGTATCATTAGTTTTTTTAGGTTCATTGTGTAGCATTGTCTCATGTTAATGGGTCAAGTTTGTGAATGAGAAAGTGAGGTATTTTATAGTCAAATAGCTCATTCTTTATTGATGTCTTTTTTCATTAATAATTTCTTCGTGTTGTTAGTATCATGACTCTCATTGTAAGTCATTTTTGTCATTATTTTTATTTTGTATTGTTCATCGTCATTAATTTTCAAGATTTAAAAATTCATATAGGTGAATAATAGGTTATTGAGCATATTATTGTCAAAGTCAAAAAGAGGTCATTGTAAAAATTGAGACATGTTAAAATTTTGAAAAATAAATAACATATTTTACTTTACGGACGCATTTTCAATGTTACCTAACGTCCAAAAAATAAATGATTTCACATTGTGGGCGGGTAATAATAAACAATGTGGGAACCATTGAGCTCCATATCGAAATCCAAAGCGAGTTAGCAAGACATGTGCTAGAGGATGGAGGTAACGGAGGATGGAGGGAAATCAATGCCTCTCGTCGATTACCAACGATGGGGATGCATTAAAGGGAATTTTCCTCCTTAAGGAAGGTGCCAAGAAAAAACTAGATCCCTTTGTCTTTTCAAATCTAAAGGAGAAATTTGTGACCTTTTATGTAGTTCAAAAGTTCTAGAGGATAGATTTTATCATATTGAGAAAAATAAAACAACCAACTTTCCATTCTTAGGGCGGTTTTTGATTATATTCTTAGGGTGTTTGTTGATGTTTATGGTGTCCCTGTGGTCACCTGGAAGAATGAAAGAATCGAGAAGAAGATACTTACCGAGAGCATCTAGGACTCGATATGCAAAATGCCATCAACCTTTATGTGGCCCTGAAGATTGCTTTGAAAGTTTATAACAAGTCTCTTAATTTGTTCTATGTTTCTATTTTTCTATGTTGAGTACAGTCATGGTAATCTTGTGGTTTTGTTGTTTTGTGTCTATTGTTGGGATCCTTGTAGGCATATGGATCCCGCCTTTTATTATCGGTTTATATTACTCTTCTTAGGCTTTTTATGATGGGGAGTGGTCCCCACATATCAAAAAACCACTCTTTTCACAATTCTCATCTTGGCTTTTGAGCCTTTTGTATGGGGTATGGTCCCTTCAAAAACATTTACCAATAATAAAATTAAAAAATTATGGGGCCACATTTTGGTATGGTGGCATTTATTTTTCAGTTATGTGGTTGTACAGAATAAAATGGTGTGCGCATTCCTTCCCCTAACATAATTGAAATGAGAAGAATGTGCATTTTGAAATATGAGAACAATTGTATAGGAGGAAGATGGCTGGAGTGATCCTCGACTCACTGAGATTCTTCGATCGCGACTTCTTCATCAATCAGTTGGTGAAAGAGCATTCACTGTAAGTGAAAGTTGGAACTTTTGAGTTTGCATACGTAGGTGTATTGCTGGAAGTGTGATCATCCGTAAGGGATTCACGTGGTGAAGAGGATGGTCATGTATAAAATGATTTAGACAACAAGATCCAAGCCAAAGCAATATCCAGATGCATATGATTATGTTTCCAGTTTTTGAGATGTGCTTTCTCCCCATGTTCACAATAAGGGTTGAGGGATGTTAGGAATATATTGGTTAGTGCTCACATTATTGAGACTTATATTTGTATGGTTTTTTAATGTGTTGTAATTATATACAATAATATAATTGTTAGTGAGGTTGTTTATAACAACCTATATATGGTGGAGAGTGTTACAACAACTCATCCATATTAGATGAGTTATTATAGGAGCTATTATATCCTCCCTATATTTTAGCAGCTATAAATCCTATATATTTTTAACCTTCGAATATAATTACAATAAGAACTCTACGTATATACTAAGAAATATTACTCTCTAAAAATTTCTTGTTCCTATCAACTACCTTCTTATTTGCATAATTACATGATGATGATTTGAATGGACTTCACTACTAATTGTGATTATTAAGGTTACTTTGCATTTTTTAAGGTTATAATGCTTTGGTTAAGGATGATTGAAATTGTAAGGTAACATGTGATGTTTACATTTGAGCTCCACCATTTCATTGTTGGAGTTAATCGGTCTTAAACCACATTGAATTGTTAAATTTGACCACATTGCTTAGAAATGGTTTAAAGTTCAATGCTATTGTGAATTGATCATAGACCATATTGCATTGTTTGTTGACATAGGTTTTTACTAGGAATTTAACCCTCCTTAGAATAATAAAAATCGTTTATTAACCGTTTGACAAGGTATTTGTTATTGTTTAATTTTTTTAAAATGGTCTTTGACTATGGGGACAATTAAATTGTTTGTTGAGGTTGTTTAAATAATGGCCAATCGACCACTTGACAAATAATCTTGGATATTGTTAGAAACTTAGTAACCTTGGTCATAGACCATTATCAAGATAATTGATTAATTTTAATTGGTTAATATGGGTCATCAACAACCTTGCAAGTATAAATTTTATTTAAAATGGCCACAGACAATTTGGGAAAATAACAAGGTATTTTATATTGTTTGAGTTTAATTTTTTCATAGACCAAAGTGCATGCAAGTTGTTTTCTTGCAAATTTTGTATCATGAAAAATTTAAAAAAAAAATCCATGACAACTTAAGCCACATTTGAAAATCCGTCCCCCGGTCAATGTAAACATGTCCTCTAGAAAACTCGATCCTTTGTGTTACCCAATTAAATAGCCAAGAGTAATATGTTAATGTTATTTTCAATTTTGTTTCATGTCAATGGGATTTTATTTGAGTTTATTCATGTATATATCTAGATCCATGAGAAGACAAGTACTTTTGAAAGCTCCAAAAGGGGTATTTTAGCCTTTTGCACCTAGTGAGAAATCTTCGATAACGTACATGGAAACGATAAAGAATCCAAGAAGGGTGTGGTATAGAAATGAAATAATTTGAGGTAGTTCTAGAAATTTCTACGGGAAAATACAGTTTATGAACAAGTTATGTAACACTGGGCTAGTTGTAGCATGGTGTAAGAAAATGAAAGCAATGAGGAAACAAGTTGGCTTGTTCGGAAGCATCAGAGCCTCGGGATGATTTGGAAAGAAATAAGATACTTTTCAAAAATATAATAATTACTCATTCATAGTGTAAAATGTTTTAATAGATTCTAAGTAGTATATTTTGAGATTTTGGCCCGATAAAGTGTAGATGAAGATCTTTGATCCCGATGATGAATCAACTTAATCTTATAAGAGTTCTAAGGAGATTTAGAACTTGTTTCAAAGGCCAAAGAAAATACAATTTAACCCTATACATGTTCCATATATTAAGTTGGAAAAATTCAAATTTTCCTTTGGTGGGAGTTGGACCTTCCGAGAACCGCATGTGACCATATTAGTGGTGGTGAACTTCAATGTGTTTTATTCTAGCAGGGAAAACATGATTCTTCACAACATTTAGACCACACTATGTGATGCATAAGATATGTGTGGGTGTAGATGAACCAAGCTAAACATCTTTCCTTATTGTTTGAATCCATGTCAACTCACTAGTTGCACTCATAATCGCTTCAAATCTTACTTCAATACGGGACAAGGAAGCTGTTATTTGAAGCTTACTCTACCATGAGACCCCATCAAGTTCGGATAATTCAAAAGAGTTGGTTTTCTTTCATTTAGTGATAATTTATGGCCCACTCTAAAGTGCATCCAACTTAGAGTTATGTCCTAGTTTGGATTTGTTTGCATTTCATTTTAAAACCAGATATCATGTTTTTAAATTATGTTACCTAATGAAATTGTGCATCATTTACCTTTTGTTATTCTACCTCATGACCAATTTCAACCTGAAAATGATATGGAGGATCCAATGAGCAATTCTTCGGCCTCCAATCACTTAGAATGCAATGAACTATGAATTGTGCAACCTCCTCCTTTTTTCATCTCCTTTTTTGTCCCTCTTAAATTTCTTCACAAACACCAAAAATGGCCTTGGTAAAAAAACATCAAACAACATATGTTTATTTTTAAAGGATTGAGCCATCTTTCCTCCTTTAATCCTTTAACCTTTTTTTTCCCTCCCTTTTTGACATCCACTCCAATTCACCAAAACCTTCAAACATCACCGAAATTGAGGGAATGTATTAGCATTTAAAGGTCCCACCATCTACTTCTACCAATCCTCTATCAAAGCAACTAACACTAAATTTTCATCACCTAAAGATATTTAGGACATAACACACAGTTCAATGTTGGAAAACTAAACATGTGAAGAACTCATGTGGTGTGTGCAGCCTTTGGAATGTAAGGTGGTAAATTGGGTGGGTGACATGGTGAGTTGAATGAGTGGTGCAAGCGGTGTAGGAAAGAAGGTGAGAAGCATGAGTGACGCAAGTGAAGCGGTGATATATGCAATGAGATAAGTACGTAAGGTGGCTTTTATCTCTCCTCCTCTCTTTAGAAATAAATTTGAAATTGTGGTAGGTCTTGAGAATGGATATGGATTGTATAGTCGTTATTTTACCCTAAATACTTATTTCTAACCCTAAACACATCGGCTGTCACCCAAAGATACATTGGCCACTCACCCGAGGTGCGTGTGCACAGGCCCCAAGCCCTCCTTTATGTGAGATTTGCAAGATATTTATGCCATTAATGGAGGATTATTTACAGAAATAGAATTACATGCATCTACTCAAAAGGCGAAGATATAACTAATAGATCTACACATCAATGCATCATAAAATCTAAATAAAAATTTTATGAAGCACATGGAATAAGATCTGAGTCATGACAAACCAAATAACATGAGGGTTTACACCCATAAACAAGATGTACATAATAGATCCATGTATATTGATTTAAAAGTGTTTCGTAGCCATACTACATTCAAAAGGGTCATCTCAGACCATATACATCAAATGATAAAGATCCAACCCCTACAAACCTATCTGATCAGAGATCCTAACTATGCTTTCCCATTATATCCCTTGTTACAGACCCCAGTACCCATACATATGCTTAATGATATCCCTTACAACCCTCTAGCACTAAGAACTCTAAACCCTAGCACCATGAGCTCCAAACCCTTAGCATTTCCTAACATTTCTGCAACACCTTGTTACCTTCCTTCTCTCCATTTCCCTTTTCATTTCTCTCTCACTATATTTTTTCTTGTCCCAAGCACTTCTTTAAATAGGATCAGTGTCCACCACCATGAATTCTCTCCTGAGCATATTATGTGCCAAGTTTCAATGTGGTCCTCCATTATATAATTCTTATCCTTTTTACAAAACCTTCCACTAACTATAATGATGCCTCTAGGTATATTCCCTACTTGGAGTGTCCTTTTCTTGGCCTCCAAGGTTCCATACTGGCACCTTATTCACTTATCATGCCTTGTCGGGTCCTCTTATTTTTCCTTAAGTGACTCCATGATGCTAAATATGGCTAAGTCCTTTAAATCCTTGTTCTTTCTCCCATACGCACCATGGTTTCACTTAAACCTTTTTTCTACGCGCTTTTCCCGATAACCCTTCTATTTATTGATCATACATGCACACACCTCTTGATACTTAGCCAATATTGAGGGTCCAACATCACCCCACACTATGCATGTTATCTTTCCTTGGGAACATTCTACTTCTTCAAAGAATAAAGAATAATGGAATTGAAATAAATAACGAATGGAAGAATAGAGGAATATTCTTATTGTTGCATGAGGAGTGGGAACTCCTTCTTTACAGATGCCTCAATATTCTCCCAGAATCCACTTTTCCTTATGCCTTTTGAAGTAGGTAGCCCACCAATGCACTTACTTCATCAAAACTTAGTTCATCGCTCTTAGCTTTCAACATATCTACAATGCTTTCCAACTACTTGCTAAGATTTCCTAGCACATCCATCCTGCGAGTGACTTGGGGGTATAGTTCCTTTATCCTATTCTTAATCAAACCTTGCAGGGTTTTGATTATTTCCAACTTTTTCTTAACTTCGAGAAAATATCTTTTCTCACTCCACCCTATTGCCTTTGTTCTTTTCCTAAAATTCTTTCAGATCCACCTCATGTGTAGCAACCAATATGCTTGTTACCCTGTCTCTGTTGGCATAGTTGTCATACATGGCTTCGGCCATTTATGCAATGGTATTTACTATGGAAAGGATTAGAGTACCGAGTAACTATCTCCCCAATATTCAAATTTTCCTCCTCCTTATGGTGTTCCATCACCTCCTCTATTAACTCTAATACGAGTGGCCACCTTTCCATGGTGAGGATGCGGGTCAAGTCTTCCAATTAGTTTATGTTTGACTTGTTTTTCTAATTAGGCGAGGCAAGGTCTGGGTGTTTCAAGATAATGACATCTGAAATGGCCTCTATCTTCTTGTGGAATTCATACACCTTCTCCTTTTCATCCCTCATCTCATGCCTCAATTGTGCACTGATCAATTCCTTCTGTTTTATCTCCTTGTCCCACTCAATTATCTCCTCATTCTTTTTATCAAGCTCTTATCCTATCATTTCTACCAAAGAGTCTTTCTTCCACCTCCACCAATACTTTTTGATCACGTTAAAAACTTTCTCATCTGATAGTTGTTGGGAATTTACAAGAGGGTTTACTCCCTTAGCATCTGGTATCTTCATCAATGCATCTCGGTTTACCTCAAACTCAGGTTCATCAACGTGGGACTCAAAAGCCTAGGATAACATTTTCCTCGTGCACGGGTACACACCCCTTCACAAAGTAATACCAAGCAACGAGTTAGTTGTTGGGAGCGGTACTTTGGAAGCATGTGCGTACCTTTCTTGGACCATTAATATAAGTCATCTCATGTTCTGTGCCACTATTGTGCCCTTTCATCCTATGCGCGTTTTCGTAGGGAAGCTTATTGCTAAGCTAGGTCTCCGCCCATGCTCCCATACTCCTTTCCTACACTTGTGCTCTCCTCATCTTCCTTCAGCACTTATTTGGCACTTCTCTCTACTTCATGCTCCACCAACTGTTGGATAATACCTACCACCTCCCTCTCTATAGTGTTATCCATCTTATCCTTTGTCGGGGTCAAGGTCTTCTGATCTTTCATGTTTACTTCCTCAATCCCCCTTTATCATGATAACCTTCCTCATTTTCATCCCTCTCTTCATTTCCTTCTTCCTCTGACTCATGTACATCGTACACAAGATGATTTTGAGCCTCACCGCACTCTTCATTGTCTTCATCACCCTTACCAAGCCTCTGATTTTTTTTTATCACGAGTCCAACCCTTTTGTCACCCTCTTCTTCTTCCTTACTGGTGACTCCAAATCGGGGAATTATCTCTTTATTTTTCTTAGGTGACTCTTCCTTTATTGGTGACTCTTCCTTCTATGGAAAATCTTTTCTAATAGGAGACCTCTTCCAGTGGACGTAAGTACTTATGCCGCGCCCGACTCCTATGCCCCAACTATTTCAGATGTTGTCATGCGCTCGGAGCCTTTTTCTTAGGAGCCTCCCCTCTTTCTCTTCTCCTTTGCACAACCTTTTTCCTCACGGTGGGGTATTCAAGAATGGAGACATCATCTTAAATACAAGCACCTTTTTTAAAATTTGGCCTTAGGCACAAATATAACCTTCTTGTTGTCATCCCTAAAATAGGAAAGGTTACTAGCCTCAACATGTGCATGTCATGGGAGACATAATTATCCACATAGGCATACTTGTTGGGGTGTATTAACTCCCTGCGCAGCTCGCGGTGATCTTGATCTACTACACTTAGATAACACCTAATTTTCTTTGCCTCTTTAAATAGTTTGACCTCGACCTGGAAGTACTACACCGTGAAGGAGAAAGGAAACTTACACCAAGGACTCTTGGTGTCATCTACCAAAGTAAATATACCGATAAAAAATGTTGGTACACGGGGAACTCATCATCTCCTTGTACTAGTGAAGGTAACTACTCAGGTATTCTCCATTCCACCCTGAATGCATCACACATCCACTTATACCACTTTTCAAGGCACCCTTTATGAGTGGATGTCATGGTATCACAAGTATACTATTCAAACCTCTTGGTGGGGGAGGGGTTTACGATCTGGGTATTCCTACACAAAATTATTTGGCCAATTCGGCACTCTAATGTCTTAAAATAAAATCTTTGAGGAGCACATTACCAAACATGCCCTTCTCTCCATCATGTGTGGCATTTATAATCTCCTCTGCAATAAAATATGAGAGGTTATAGATGGTCCCCTCCGAGATCTTACGGCATACATTCAACTAGGCCTTGTTGATCTGTGTCCATCTCTCTTGCCCATTCAACTTTGTGACTAAGCATACAGCCATCCTAATCATTGGGTCAAGTAATTACATAAATGTCAAAGAAGCATGAACCCTTATTATATTCATAAGGCTCAATGGTATTCTTAATGGCTTCTTTGTCTCGAAATCATCATCCAATGATTCTCCTTCATAGATAAGGTCGGTGAACTTAGAAATTAGGGGTTATGCACATCCTCCAACCTATGAAATAAAAGTGGTCTTCATGCACACGTGACATCAACCATTGGTATAGTCACTCGGGATTTCCAAACTAGGGAAAACCATAGAGTTGCAAAAACCTAGCCTTCTCTATTTTAACCTTCACTCTGTCAGTCATAGATAGGCATTCCATATGGTTTCATCTTCTTTGTAGGGAGAATAATTTCTAGGGTTATCTCATTATTTTTGGTGCTTGTTCGATGGTTGAAATCACATATGGCCGTATTTTTAACATGAGACACCCATTCCTTACCAAGTAATACACCCTCTAGGTATTGTATTTCCATGTACCATAATTCATTGAAATTGGTAGAAACGGCTTATTTTACCTTTCGTTGCCCTTATTTGGTGAAACATTTGTTACTTTCCTGGTGTCATTCCTTTTTTGAGTCCTTAAAAATTATTCCTCTCTCTTGGTCATGGCTCTCGCTCATCTTGGTAACTCCACTCTTTGCGAAAATTCCTTCAAACCCATTGCCCTAGATATGCAACCCTAAACCTGGAAAACACTTTTTCGACAAGATGGTGTAACACCCATGGAATTATTCCACACAACCTTATCTACTTATGCATGTGTAATTCTTTCAACTCTGGTTAGTTAATCAAACTAGTTATGCATGCAAATCTTCACAACTCTTCTCAAACTTTCTTTACAAGGATTTCCTAGTTCGCAAGAGCGCTTTGATAACTTAAAACACAAGGTAGGAAATAACACACCCTTAATCTTCTATTTTAACTTTAATTTTTCTCCGTGATAAACACCATTCCATCTACCAATGTACTTATGTGATAAAGGTGGATTTTTCCAATGCCACCCTTCCCGATTTTTGTCTCCGCACTCAATCCTACGCAAAAAAATTTCAACCTTCAAGCGCACAAAAACACCTTATTGACCACGATCCTTACGCGCACACTTACATCACCAAAGGCATTCTTCCTTTGTGTCTTAATCCTTGTACATAACCTCACCTACCTCATGTTATTCCTGTGCTTTTCATTCTTGTACATGGTTTCTATAAATCCTTTTGACACCATCCTTCCCTTATGTTCACCTCTTCTACGCACAATCTTCCAATCCACGTGTTTTTGATTTTTCAACCTAGGCCATTAACAACCATAGCTTCTAAAGCACTTTTCATATCACTCCACCCCACATAAAAATGGATGCGCAGTCCTCCACGCATAGAATTTTTTTGAAAATAATAAGTGGCTACCATTGCACAAATGTGCAAAAACAAAGCAACAAGAAAGGGAAACACAGAAAGGAAACTACATTAAAGTAAATCCTAGGCTAACTGGTAATATTACCTTATTTACAAACATAAAGAAGACTTATTTATGGTAGGGCTTCATCCTACTCCCATTGAAATGGCATGGAAATCATGTTCCATCCAACGCTTATAATTGGAAAGTGTTTGAATCAAGTATATATGATATAATGTACAGGCCAAACCAATGTACTTTTGATTTCCCAGATGGTGCAAAAACTTGGAATCATACAAGAGAACCATCTTCCCAGCCTCAAACTTTTTATTCTTGATGTGTCTATCATGCCATGCTTTCGCCTAGATTTTGTGATTTTCGACTCCAATGAGAAATATCCTACCTCTCATCTAACGGCATCAACTTATCAATCCTCTCCTCAAGTGCTTGTTCAACATCGAACCCTTCTCGTGTGTTATATGTAGTGATGGTAACATGAATTCAATAGGTAACACAGACTCCATGCCAAACACCAATTAAAAATGTGTGTTCTGTTCATTCTCTTATAAGTGATCTGATATGACCATAACACAATAGAAACTTTTTCATCCTAATCCTTTCTTCCTACATCATAAATCTTGGTTAACATGTGATTCAAAATTTTGTTAAATGCCTTAGTAGTCCCATTAGCTTATGGGTGATAAGGTGTAGTCTTGTGATCGGAAACCATGAATTCTGCCAATAAGATTCTAACTATCTCATTTAAAAAATGATTACCGCTCTCACTTGTTAAGCTCAGCGGGCATCCATATTTACTGATTATGTTTTCCCACAAGAACCTAACTAATGTTGGCATTGTGCAATCCCTTATATGCACCACTTCTTCCAACCTTATAAGGTAATATGTGCATGTAATGATATAGCGTGAACCTTCCTTCGCGCAACTGGAGAAATAGGGCCTACGAAGTCAATTTCCCACTTCTCGAATGGTTTTGTATTGGAAATCTATCTTAATGGCATTTCATCTCTTTTCCATGGTTTACCAAGGTGCTGGCAGTGGTCACAGGCCTTGTAATAATTGATACAATCTTGGTAAATTATTTCCCACCAAATACTTGTTAGTAAAATCTTCCACATGGTGGCATTTCCAGTATAGTGTGTTCTGCAATTCCACCATGTGCCTCCTCCATGATTGTAGTGCACTCATGTTCTAACAAGCACCGACACAAGATCTCATCATGACCTAACTTGCATAAATCTCCACCAATTAAAATATATGACGTGGCGTGTATGGCTAACTCGATTCCTTTCCAAAGGCTTCATTCCCTCGGTAGCGCCATACCCATTTTGAGAAACACTACAATATCTTCCAAGTCGAGGGTGCACGCTCCAATCTGAATAGTTATGCATCTCGGAATTATATCGTTGATGCTTTACACATTATCTACCCATTCTATCCTTGATAAATGGTCAAGCCCCAAATTACTCTTACCCTGATTTTACAACAATTGTAAACTCAAACTCTTGAAATAATAAAACCCACATGCATATGTGTCATTATAAAATAGGCTCGTTTACCAAGTATTTCAATGCCATGTGGTCTATGTAGAATATAGAGGGTGTTGCCAACAAGTAATGCCGAAATTTTTTTGTAGTTCATAGATCATCGATAATGCCTCACGCTTGGTAGTAGTTTAGTTCTGCTCTACTGGTGTCAACTTCCTGCTTGTAAAACAAAGAGGGTGATCAATAGTCCCATCACCAGGTTTTGCCAACACTTCTCCAATTTTCATCCCTGAGGAATCAACATGTACATGGAATGGCTTATCCTAGGAAGGAAAGCGTAATATGGGTGCAGTGATAAGCCTATTCTTCAATGTATCAAATTCCATCTACTACACTTCTCCCCAATGAAATGTACTTCTATTCTTCAGCAATCCCTCCAATGGCACGACGATCTTGGCATATCCCTTAATAAAATTTCAGTAGTACCCCATATGCCCAAGGATTTCACGTACCACACTCTAGTTGGTAGGTTCCCCTAATCCCACAATAATGGAAACTTTGGCAGGATCCACCAACAAGCCTTCCTTACATATGATATGTCCCAACAGGGTTCCAAAATGAGTAGCAAAAACACATTTCTTAATTTTGAGAGAAATACTCAACTGTCGGCATCTCTCAAACATCAACCATGATTGTTGAAATGTTCTTTTACTAGTCCATAAACCTTCTAATCATCAAAGTAGACTTGAAGAAACTAATGGATGAATTCTTGAACCACAATGCGTGAAAAACAACATGTGCATTCTTCAGTCTAAAAGGGATGACCATATAGGTAAAAATTCCCCATTCATTGGCGAAAGTTTTCTTTTTTTATTCTCCTTTGTAATTCTAACCTAATGATATTCTTAGAATCCATTTGTGAAAGAGTAGATCTCACGCCCGGCTACTCCTTCCAGGATCTCCTCAGTGAAGGGGGTTGGAAAAGGGTCAATGACACATACCGCATTAAAATCCCTGTAATCCATGCAAATTCTTATCCTTCCATCCTTCTTAATGCTTACGAGGATCGAAATTATCCACTTTGATTCCTCAAAACCTCAATGATGTCTGATGTGATCATCATGTCAATATCCTCCTTGAATTTGACACGCAGATTCAGGTTCATTAGATAAGGTCTCTTCTGAATTGGGCACACAACTTCTTTTAACTTGATCATCATTTCCCCCAAGGATTGGTGAACTCCTTTAATCTCATGGTACCCACATGGAAAAAAATCCTAAAACTTGTGCAACATATCGATGATCTTTGAAACCTACTTTCTTGTCCATTAATATCCACTAGTAGCCTCCTTAGGTTCCACCTCTAAACCAATGTTAACCTTTTTAGTTTTTAGGGATTAGTTGTAGGTACGTATTTACTCATAAGCATTATCCATAACCTTTCGAGTTCCCACAATCTGGTTAACATCAAATTTTTCCACCTCTTCACCATCTATCAGATAGACCAATTTTCCTTTCTCTTTCTCCATGCATGTGCACTCAAGCCATGCCTCCTCCGATTCTTCCTCATTATATCATGCTTCCAAGCTAGGTTCACCCAAAAAAACTAGTCCTCTCTGTTCTCCGCCATGGCACTATCTCACATAGTTACGTGCTTAACAACTTTGTAGTGCCTCATTCATTAATGGTTTAGTACTTCGATATTCAAAATCTTGAAGGATATCGGTTGTCAAATCCTATCGATTTCCTATCTAACAATGAAACTCAAAGTGAATTTCCATGTGCACTGCAGCCTTGTAAGGTTGAGTAAAGCTTATGCACCCATAAATATGGAGGTAATGCTTTCACGCCCTTTATTTAGGCCTTCTCACAAGCATGAAATTGAAATGAGGTGGGTTCTTTCCCATGATAATATTGTATAACAATATGTGTATTATTTCAGAGAAACCTAACAGAGAACATGATTATGACCTCGTGATACTCTAGAAAGTTATCATGATGGGTCTCCCACCAATGTGTTGCAGTCCTGATCAAGGTATAGCTAAGAATACTTCACCTTTCAACCTCGCATATCCACCGAGTCTCCATTTCTTGTAGGAAAACATCTAGGTTGGCTCCCCCAGTGTAACTTGGCAACTATTTTTCTCCCAGGCTCCTGGCTGAGCATGCATTTTTTACTCTTATCACATGGCCCCTTAACTACCTTCCAACTAACTCATATATCTCATGTGCCCAATTCTCACATGCCACACTAGTTGTATCACTTATATATTAAGTGTATTCCCACTTAATAATGCCTTTTTGTTGGTTACACAACTCGAAAGTCCCTAATAGTTTATACATAGATTATTTCTAGGTATTCTTCTCCTAAGGGATTAGTATAGGGCATTGACTTCTCATCCGTGAAGGGAATGATAGCATGTTCCTCCTTATTCTCAAAACGTAATTTAGCATTATTCTTATAGCACCAAGGGTTCCCAAGTAACACTTTGGAAAGTTTTCTACCTTAGCAAGCACCAAGACTTCTAAGTCTCTAGTGAATTTATCCCCTTGGATAGTGATAGAAACATCCTTTAAAAGACCAATGTGCATTGATTTTGTCTTATTATCCATATACAATGCATTTGAATTTGGTTGTAATGGGGCCTTCCTATTTAATTCCATGTGTCTAAAGTGAGAACATTAACTTCCACGCTCGTGTCAACGAGAATATTTCTCAGAGCCATCCATCAACTACTGCATTCATGGTAATCTCCTTATCATAGTCAAGGCTATAGGGAGGTACATTAGTATGCAAAATATGTTTTTCATGCTCTCTCCTAGAGCTTGGTAATTTATTTCTCAACCATTCTCCTAACTAAGGAATGATATTTTCTTGGTGTAACACTTACACACTTCTTTGATATAATCTATATTTGACTAAAGGACCTCAAAGTGCTCTTCTTCCGCTCCAACTTCATGGATTTCTCTTGTAGACACTGAATTTACCCTTGAAGACTTTTGATTACTTCCATGGTCTCTTGATAGACTTACTTCTAATGTGTAGGGTCTGGATACTTCCCATGTACCACTTCTTCTCTTGTAATTAGTGGCCTTTGCTTTGGTATCTCCCGACACACGCAACCTCATATCGTGTTGTCACCAAGACAGTTCTAACTTTAACTCATGCATCATTCTTGGCATCCACTATTTATCAGCACGCTTTATGTTGACCATCCCAATGCCCTTATCTTTCCACATCTTTTGGCTCCTGTGTTCAAAAAATTCTAGGCATTCCTCATACTTGTGTTTTTTTGTATACCAAGAGCATTGTAGTATATTGGGGCATTCGTGCTTATAGTGTTTCGTAGACCCAAAGTTGTAACAAGTTCCATGTGGGAACTCACTTCTTCCACCTCTACAGTTTCCATGACCTCTAAATCCTCCGTGAAAGCCTCTTCCATGACTCCCTCCATCCGTGTGCCCTTCATAATGATAACCCTCATCCTTGGAACTACTTGCAATACTAGTCTGGCACACACTAGTATCAATGGAGTCATGTATTTCATCGATAAATCTACAATCCTTGGTGTCATGAGTAGTAGAGGTGCAAATTTTTCAATAGCAAGACACATTCTTATAGATCACGTGTTGTAGTAGTGGACACCTACTTGCATCATGATCTCCATGGAAAATCTCATAGTTTGTAGTCATCATGCATACTGATCTCCAATGACAACTATCCTTCCTATGCCCTTTTACCTCACAATCCATACACCATAACCCATTATGAGTCTCATGAGTTGTGTTCCTAGACAATTTGTCCAGTTGTTTCTCCATTGCAACAATTTGGGCTTCTAGGAACAGACTAACTCATGTGTAAATGCTTCCTACTTCCTTAGCATGCAAGAAATCC
This sequence comes from Taxus wallichiana var. yunnanensis, assembly GCA_018340775.1. NCBI lineage: Eukaryota > Viridiplantae > Streptophyta > Pinopsida > Cupressales > Taxaceae > Taxus > Taxus wallichiana. The sequence continues at coordinate 40,785,391 of CM031239.1, forward strand.
TCCAAGGCATCAAGCGGATATGTGAAATTCTTATTTGAAAGTGCCCTCATGAATGGTGTGATCAATCCTCGGATGAACCACCGAACATGCTCTAAAGGTTTAATGTCATAAGATAAATTAGATAGGAGAGTCTTGAACCATGCATCATACTCCCGCACACTCTCCACCATTCCTTTTGAATCTCCTTGAATGTGCTTTGATGTTTTTCTGTTCAAACTCGGGTATGTGGAATTCCACCAAAATGGCATTACGTAATGCAAAGTGTAATCTACCACTGTTTGGTATGGGTCATACTTCTGTACCAACTTTATGTGCATCCTTGCAACATGGTTACAACATGGCTTGCCTTCCACTCTAGGGAAGTGATTCCCTTCATGTTCTATATTAATTCACATTTGTATACATGCTTCATGACATCCTCAACACCCTTGTAATCAGGTAAGTGGAGTGACATCTCCTAAAACACCTATTGATGGTGTTATGGACCTTTCCACCATCCAGGACCTTGATTCCCTCCGATGTTACCTCTACCACCATACCAACTAGATCCACTAGTGCCAACTCCTCCAGATCCTCCTCCTATCATAGGTAAGGGCCTAACACAGTTGTGTGGACCCACCGTCATGCTAAACTATGCGACGATAGTATGTGATATTGAGCTAGTCCTAGATGTGTTTTCCTCACCATTCCTAGGTGCTATAATAAAACCTTGTGATCCCACACCTTGCCCAAATGTTGTGCCAAACAAAATACCCCCAAACATAGGAAATGATTGTGCAGCCATAGATGTACCAAATGAAAAATTATACCTCCTAGGTGTTTCTCAACTATGAATACCGATACCAACTGGATTATCAACACTTATCTCAAGAACTAGAAAACTAAGCGCAAGGGTTTGGTCGCCATATGGGTTAAGATGCACACGTATGACTCTTCTCCTTTCTTCATATGACGAGCTCTCTTAAGAAGCTGAGGGGGTTTCTCTTTCACGCTTGCTAAGATGGGGTGGCTTAGACTTCTCAGGTTCCACGTCCTCTGTGCAAACCTAAATTCAACACTCCTGCAACTTTATAGAGTCTTTCCAACTCTCTCTCCCGATCTTCATTATACTTGAGTCGCCTCACCTCTCTCTCTATTTCTGCCGCAATGTCTCGCCATATGTATTGATTATTGTTCCTTTATATTTAATGTTTAGGAATGGGCATATGTTAATTCTATACAATAAAAAATTAAACATAAAAATTACAAGTGCACAGGAACAATTGTGATGTGTGAAAAATCACACTTTGCAAGTGTGAGAACTCACACTTTGTAAGTGAGAGATCTCCCACTTTTCAAGTGGTAGTTCTCACACTTTATAAGTGCAATAACTTGCACTTGCATGGTGTGACTTCTCACACTAACAAAGTGCAAGTTCTCGCACTTATTTTTCCAAAGTGTTCACAAGATCACGTGAACTTCCATGAGGTTTGGTAAAATCTACATAATGGAAAAATAATCATTCCAATAATGTAATTAGTGTTCAAAGACATGTAATGTGACAATTGAATAGTTAGATGATATTTTCCATGACTATCTAAGTGTATTTGAGGAGAAGGTGAAAATCCACAAAGTAGGGATACCACATCTCAATTGATCCATTTATCTATGAAAGCACTTCTTAAGTGATCATATTGAAGATGATGAGGAATATTACATAAAAATTCTTTTGGTACAATTGATAGATTTCCTTGGGAGTGTGGAGCAAGTTTCCATTATTTTTTAAAAGTGTTAGCCTCCTCTCTACAAGCTTGACCCATTAACAATGTATTATCAAAAATGAAAGGTAAGATACTACTAGGTTCCTTCAACTAGTTTGAGTCATTATAGTCAAATATTTTCTAATAAGAGAGGCATATGATTTTTGTAAATGATCACCTTTTACAAGCTCAAATTTTCCTACACCTTTACTTAAACACAAATACTTGGAAAACGTAATTTTAAATAAAAATTGCTTGATATCACTCAGATGGAATTTATTAGAAAATAGAGTGTGCACTAGAGAAATAAACTATGATATATGTCCTTTAAAGATATATATTTCCTTTCTTTCTTTGCTTATGGTTGTCAATATGCCTTGCAAACAAAGACTTTTAAAAATGGGTATTGTTCAAATTATTTTATAAAATAATGTGGATATGTCTTAAAGCTATTACAACATCTCTTTGTGGTTGTTGATAAGTGATTCAACAATTAAACTAAATCCACATGATTCCTTTGATTGAATTATAGTCGATTATAAGTATTGTAGCAAATAATTCATAATTTTTTAAATCAAAGGTCAACAATTATATTTTGTGGCATTGATCAAGACAAATAATACAAGGGAGAAATCAAATCAAATTTAATTTTTAATGCAAAATATTATAACAAAATGTCCCCATAAGTTAATATTCCATTTCATATGTTTCCTTTTCATGATGGATATACTTAACTACATACTTCATTTAAAAATTGGTCATTATATATTACTTATTGTGCTTATTTATTTTTTCAAAGACTTGTTTCGGTTGTTGTGATTGCATAGTTTGACATGAATGTTTTGATCTACTTGAACTTGTATTTTGTATTAAATTTTTATCTTCATGTTTGGTTCTCTAGAAACTATATAGATGATTAACATTCTAAATGTAATTAACACATAAAAATATGAAATTTTGTTTTATTATGTTTAGAAAATATTAAATGTTTGTAATTTTAGAATATTCATTAAAAATATCTTAGTTAATAATATCTTGATTTGGTTTTGTTATAATGTAATCAAATTCTCTCTCTCTCTATATATACAATAAAATTCTTAAATCCTCAATAAGTCTTTTATTTTTCCATGTTGTATCCTTATAAACATTGTTTTTTTAATTTTACTTTTCCATATAACCTAAATTTATAATATATTTTAAAAACATTATTCTCATGTATATATTTTTAAAAATATTTCTATCTTTGGTGTTTCATATATTAGGGTCACAAGGTTGAGCTCATATTTTATAAAACTATTTCTTTTCTTTTTAGTTGCATATGCGCAAGCTAATAGGTTGGAAGGCCGAGCTCGGATATTCATTGGCTAGGGTTTCAGGGGGCATAGATTATTTATTGTGTGTTGTTTGTACAACCACTTCAAATCTCGTGTTCATCTCGTGCTTAAGTGAAATTTTTCATTTAGGCCTTGAGTGGACATTACTTGCATTGTTCGTGCCATATTCCCCAAACATGACACACCCTAAATTGTTCAATTTATCTCTTAACTATCATGGTAAGCTGTACGATAGAAAAGTGACAGGTGAGCATGAGAATCGACAAGTAGCCTTTCTTCATACCCGACCTCCCGAGGTCATGCTGAGAACATGGTGGAAATGAAATATATGCGGATGTGGAAAAACTAGTTGGGAAATCTTATATCCTCAACACACAATAAACAGAATCTGTACCAAGGGAAAAGAAAACTCTTCTAACCTGAATTAGTGTAATGGATCATTCAGATATAATAGCTACTCGAAGACTCCAATCAATGTCGAGTTCTACCGAGATCCTATCTATTGGTTGTTGGACACGTGGAAAATGACTTGTAGGTGCTTCGTGTATATTTCCAAATAAGGTCATGAAAGTGGTGGTGAGAGGTGTAGTGGATTTATAGGAAACTATCGGCAATTTTCTCGTCTAACCCAGAAAATATTAGCTTGATTGGCTTCTATGTTCGACATGAAAAATTGTGTTATAATATCTGATAGGAGTGGTGAGGATCTAAATACCAATGTACATAAATTGGTGTCAATTTTTAACTAATTAGTAGGCCCATTGGGTTTTGGGACCTGGGAATCACAACCATGAGTTTGTGGAATTTTTGACATTTTATGGTCATGTGAAGAATCAATCTCTTCTTTTGAATATCCAGTATTCATAAGCCTTTTCACTTCTATGTTTAATACCGGGAGTTTTTTAGAGTAGGTATGTACCTTATCTCATGTTCACCTAGGTACTTTACTTACCTTTATTGTATTTATCCTCACCCACTTATTTGTGTGGATATTTCTTTTATCTTATTTAGATATTAGAAGATATTATCCAGTCGTTAGGTATAGTTCTTTCCTTGATCTATGGTATTGACTAGTTCTTTCCTTGATCTATGGTATTGACTAGATCCTTGATGTCTAGTTCTCTCCTAAATCTATGGTCTTGACTAGTTCTTTGATGACTAGTTATTTTCTTGATTTATGGCTTGATCTACGACCTTGATTGGTTCTTAGATTGTTATTCCTTGCCTATTTAAGCAAGGCCCATTCTCAATGTATTGCATTGAGTTCCATAATAATATATGATATTCTTTGCTCATTTGTTTGCAAAGGTTTTATGTAAAGCTATTTTGGCAAATTGATTTCATCTTATTGATCGTGGTGTTTGATTAGCATCTATGTTCTTGGCTTGGTATGATCTGGTTATCGTTCCTTTCATGGTATCAGAGCTGGAGATTGTTGTTGACATCTGTTTGTAAGTTTTATTTTGTAAATAAAATATTTGTGTATTCATATATTTAGGATTTTGTCATATTTTGTTGTTGTGTGCATTTTTATGTAAAACAGAGGAAACCATTAGATCCGGGAGGTGTGAAACCCTAATATCGAGTGTAAACTTGGCCATTTCTCGGGGTAGTCATTTTTGTGGTTGCAAAGTGAAATACACAGTTCACCTCGGGATTCGTGCCATGTGGTTAAGAAAGCGAGGAAAATTTTTTACCGTAATTAATTGTTGATGCAATTTCAACTAAGCCCGACGTCCTAAATTTTTAGGAGTTACAGTTTGTACCTATCATGGATTCTGAGAATGATATGCTTTTCTCTGAAGTATGTGGACTTCAAGAGGATATTGTAAAATTTGTGGAAGAAAATAGATCACTCAATCACTCATTCTCTTCTACAATCACTCATTCATGATAAGGATACAATAATACACTCCCTGCAGAACAAACTTACTAGCCTACAACATCACCATCATATTGTGGACAACCATATCCATGCTCCTAGTCCACTTGCAGTTATTGCTCTTGAACCCACTGACATTGATTTGTCAGTCTTTGAGTCTATTCCTACTCTTGATGCTCATACACCTATGAAGCTTGTTACTGCATGCTCTTCCACATCTGTGCCTATTACAGTACCACATGTTGTGTATCCTACTTCTACTCAAGTTGCATGGCCTTTTTGAGAAGCATACCACTGCATTCAGATCTCGCATGCTCCGTTCTATGGGTCTCACTAGCAGAGTCATTGGTAGACATTCACAGGGTATTTTTTCCTCTATTCCACATGTTAAGTGGAATTCTCATCATGACATTGGTTTTCGTGTAGATACTTCATTGGGATCACACATTGATAGAGCTCCTTTGTTTGTTCGCTCGACTCTTTTTAGGATCATGAGCAACACATGAGTTCTACATCTTCACTCAGGCTTAAGAAACACGAGATTTCAACTATCAAACATGATCAGCCTAACACACATTTTGATGTTATTTTGCATAGACCCATTGTGCATTTTACATCTAGTCATAAATAGGCATCTTCTTCATCCATCTCGTGTTGATTTGGGGTGGATATCTCGATCACTCGTGGAGGTGACATAAGCATTCATTGAGATGACTCTACAAGTGTGGCTCCTCCAACATTCAGCCTCTTGCTCCACTTTTTATACCTTCGCATTGTGATGCTTCTTGTTTTGAGTATTTTTCTTTAGCAGAGCTAGTGTATCTCTCTTGTTTGTTGAGAGATTTTGTATATGTATTTTGAAACTTTTGGCATGTTGATAGTCTCTCTTACGGGAGCTATTCGGTGGAGCCCAATGTTATTTTGTCGGTGTTCGAGTAGTTGTTTTGACAACTGATACAAATTTGTAGTGCCACTCCACCCATTCAGTAGTATGGGAGGGTGTGGTGCTGATCTTGCTTCTTCGGGTTTTGTGTCCTTGCCTTACCTTGGCTTTTCTTGGATCGTGACACTCTAGATTTTTGTCCTTGCCTTATTGCTTTGGTTATTGTTCTTGGAGTGTGACATTCACACCTATTTGCGTAGTTAATCGAATTATGTTTTGTGTTTTTGCACTTTCAACATCACTCCGTTGATCAGTCTCCTTGTATAGAGCTATTCTGGTGGAGCCTAGTGTCAGATATTTTTGAGTTTTGTGATCGAGCAGTGGATTCAGACCATAGTGCACACCAAACTTCTTCAGCATTATATGAATTTTTGAGTCAAGCTTCTTAGGATGCCTTGGAATGGGTCTTTACTCTCTTTACTTTGTTGTTATTGGTTTTGGGTACCTTGTGGTGTCCTTTTTTTCCCAGTTATTATACATGAGTACCTCATCAGACCTAGTTGTCGAAACTCATACTATGGACATTCCACATCTATTATGGCCCCTAGCTTCACTTGAGGGGGGGTGTTAGAGTAGGTATTTACCTTAGCTCATGTTCACTTAGGTACTTTATTTACCTTTATTATATTTATCCTCACCCACTTATGTGTGTGGATATTTCTTTTATCTTATTTAGATATTAGGAGATATTATCTAGTTGTTAGGTATAGTTCTTTCCTTGATCTATGGTATTGACTAGATCCTTGATGTCTAGTTCTCTCCTAAATCTATGGTCTTGACTAGTTCTTTGATGACTAGTTATTTCCTTGATTTATGGCTTGATCTACGACCTTGACTGGTTCTTAGATTGTTATTCCTTGCCTATTTAAGTAAGGCCCATTCTCAATGTATTACATTGAGTTCCATAATAATATATGATATTGTTGCTCATTTGTTTGCAAAGGTTTTATGTAAAGCTATTTTGGTGAATTACTTTCATCTTATTGATTGTGGTGTTTGATTAGCATCTTTGTTCTTGGCTTGGTACAATCTGGTTATCGTTCCTTTCGAGTTGTGCAATCTTCCCAGAATACCTTATGGGTGTTCTAAGCAACTTGTATACATAAGCATATGTCTATGTCAATGAGAAGGTCTCCTGGGTTTGGCTACGAAATAATGAATCACAACGAAATGTTTTCTCTCTTTCAACTTATTGTATCGTCATGTGGATATCCTATCAAGGAAATCTATAGTTGGGTTGATTTGACCAGAATTCATATGCTTTGTCATCTTCGATGTTTAATTCTCTCAATTGCTCACTAACTGCTTGCAAGTTTGTTGTTGTTCGAAGATGTGAATTCTAAGACCTTGATCTATATCTGCTAATGTTGTGAAGATATTTGGCTGAGGTATTACCGGTTTGAATATGTAATCCCTGGGCTCTTTGGGTCCCATAATTGTCATGCAAGAGATAACCAAACTTAACTGAATGAAGTAAACTAATTATGAAAATAAATCTACGCTATGCTTATTTTTTGTATTTTCAAAGATGTGAATTTGAACGAAATTAAAGAGTGACTATTCTAATAAATTTAGATAACGAGTGATTAATCTAATAACGGGATTAAAACAAGCAAGGTAGCCAGATGTAGCTATTTTCCTATGCATTTGTGAATTGATCCTAAATATAAATAACTAACTAATTTAATTGAAAGACCTTCAATCTTACCTCAGAAGTGAGGAATAAATCATAGCTTCTCAGAAGCTATTATTCCCCATAACTTCCCTGGTAATGTTGAAAGCAAGCTTAACTAAAATAAAATGATTTGCTATTCTATTTGATATATTGTAACTACAACTTTGACAATTCAAACCTGGAGTTTACTAGAACAATGAAAAATCCATTTGTATTGTAGCTTGTCCCCTTAGTGTGATATCTTCATTCTTATGTGTTCTTGTGAATCCAAAAAAATAGGAATGTGACACATGCGGGCGACAGGAGAAGATGTTCGAACAATGGAAGCTTGAACGTAATTTGAACAGAATGCAAATAGGAGAGGGATAGTGCAAGAGAACAGAGCTTGGCTATGTGATTTCTAGTAGGATTGTTCATAGGATACAAAAAACACACCTTTGAAATATCTAGGACCTATACTTCTTATGAAAAAACAATAACCTATAACTCTAAGCAGAATCAAGATTCAAATGAACTTAATCTAGAACTAGAACTATTTTATGCTAAGCCATTTGTTTAGAGAAAAACAATGGAACGAGATGAAACAAGAGAGATCCAGTGATCTCTAAACTAGAACTGTGGAGCCTTGAAATGAGAGACTGAGAACTTTACAAAATCTAAACTTGTTGAGACTTATTGAAGAAATTTTAAAACACTTGAATAATAAATCATAGAGGATGAGGGGCCATTTTCTTGTAAACAAGCTTGGTATTTATAGCACTTTGATTTACCGAGAGGGTGAGATCAAATTAATCTCTTCTATTATTAAAAATAATAATTACTATTTACCAGGTGGCTAAAACTTTAATGCAAGCAAGAGTGGTTGAGAATTACAAGCACAACTTGATTTTTACATTGACGAATGCATCGGAAAGTTCTAGAAAACGTGCACAAGACCACTACCCAGTGTAGGGCAGCGGTTAGAGGACCGTCGCCCTGTCTTAGGAGGCAGTCACGGGACCTCCGCCCAAATAGGGAAGTGGTCCTATAACTAAAGACCAAAATGCAAGGAAAAGAGAGGAAAGGGGTTAGAATAAAGCATATGAAGGCTGGGTAAGGCATTTTAGGATGCAAATGTATACTCAGCATGATTTCTAGATTCCAAACACCTTACAAAGAGATTTCAATCATCATTATGGTTTCCGTAACCTCATTTCGATAGTACAATACATAAAATTTTGGGTACGTACATATTGCTTCCTTGGAGAAGAGTTTTATCCATGAAGGGGCATAAAATGGTGGGTCTGAGTATGGTTTTCCTGAAATGGAGAGTTAGAAGCTATACCTAACATGCTTGTGTGTCATAATGTTGCCATCCAGATTCCCGTTATCTACAAAATGAAAAGAGGACTCAAGTGCAGATAGATAAAAGAAATCGAAAAATAAACACTAAATTAAAATGAAATGAGGACTTACCATTTGTGCGGGGATAAGAACTTACCTCCATTGGCGCTCCAACTCTGTGAAAGAACATTCAAAACAAGGTTAGAATGTTATATATATATATATATATATATATATATATATATATATATATATATATATATATATAATGAGCTCATTTTCCTATTCATTTGTGTGTATCGATTTGGTAATTTTTGAGCTCTGGGGCCCATGGTAATCATTTTTTGACGAGAATGCAGTGAAAAAATTCTTTGAGAGATCGTGATCATGCCTTTAAGAAAAAGAGATTGACCCGTAAAGTCTCAGGTTAGTTTTTCTCAATTTATTGTTTTTAAACCTAAAATATAAAAATGTTGAAATCTTTGTCTTGGGGGGTTATTTTCAAAAATCTTAGTGTTAAATGAGTCTCTAGGGGGCACCCATAGGGTAGGCTTTTATTTTTCTCAAAATGGTGTATTTTTTCTTTTTTTTAGTGTTTTAGGGCATTAGAGCCATACGTTGAATCGGCATAGGACCACCGCCCGTGATGGCGGAGGTCACAGGACCACCACCCTTAGAAGGCGGTGGTCACGGAGATCTCGCTCCGCACGGGGTGGTGGTTCTGGATAGAAAGCAAAAGATAGCCATAAAAGTAAATTTTTGGTATTTTTGGTATTTTGCTATGTTTTTGATGAGCTTATCTATCAGATTATGTTGCTAACTTTCTCTTTTTCTCTGTTTTGGGTGGATGCAAAAGAAGGAGGAGTATATTCGGTGGAGCAGAGAGTGAGAGTGTGATTGGTTCCCATCATTTTTATATATACTGACATATGACAGAGAGAGACACTCTTCAAAGGGACAGTATTTTAAGGATTTCACGGGTTCCTCATGTTGCTCCTGCCAATCACATATTGTGTGACTTATTCTCGTACTGGGATGCAGACCAGAATACTTTCCAGTTACCAAGTGCTAGGGGTGAGTGGACTATCACCCTGGAGGATGTTTACCACATTTTGGGGGTTCCGATTCTTGGGAGGTAGCTGTCTCTCAAGACAGTAGGATCCAAGCCTCAAATGATTCAGTGGGCCACCTACATGGGGGATGTTATTGTCTCCTTTGGCTCGAAGAAGGGGATGAAGGTCTGATCTATTGCTACTGCTCCTATCCCCACCCTCTCGTAAGGTCATCATGGGTATCTTGGCCTCACGGTTGATTGGGGATAAGGGAGGAGACACTTTGTTATATTGTCAAGCTCCCGTGATTGCATGATTAAGGCCCATGGTGTATTTATGCTTGCAGTAGATATTCTTGGGACTGTTGATGGCGAATCACAAGCACTCCCGAATGTCTCGCAACATGATGGGTTGAGACTCTCCGCACGATTGCATAACATGGATCTTTTCCCAAGTGTGGGACCTTACGAAATCGGAAAAGCTCTCCGGATGAAGGCGGTTCTATTCCCTCTGTTCGGATGCACACGTAGAAGATGCGAGAGGGTTTACTAAAAACCTAATCTAACTTGCCCAAGGAGACAGGGTAAGAAAATGCATAAAATAAAACCTAAACTACAAAGGTGATGCACCGAGGAATGAAGAACACTGTCTTGCCAATAAACACAGACCATTAAAATGCAATACAAGATCATACATAGATAGCCAGATTCACTGTGAAAGATCAGGGGGATGCAAATGAATACATAGAGGGTTGAGAATTATCCACAGACATGCATTAATTTTCTCCAAAGATTGATACAACACACTACAAAATGCCAAGAGGCAAGGTTGCATTACAGTTTCAAATGGGAGGTTTTAACTTCACAAGTTCAAAGAGAACAAGGGAGGGGCAAAATAGAAATGTCCAACCTTTAGAAAGAAGCCCCTCCTTACAATTTATAGGAAGAATGAGAGAGAAAAGAGAGAGGAATTCAAAATCTACCCCAACCACCTCCAGAATGCACTTAACTCATCTCATAATGATGGTAGGTGAGAACCCCAGTGAACCCAAAAGTGGTGAACTGTATTTTTCATTTTTAAGAATTTTTTCTCACCCAATTAAATATATCTAGTCGTAGTTGGACAGAGGACCTTGTAAGCTTTCCGAAAATTCCAACCTTGCATGAATCCGAGCTCCCAGTCAAAAGTTATGGCCATCTGAATATCTGCGCCAGGGTCTGCTTCCTGTCAGCGCTCAAAATGTTGCGCCTCCTGAAGGTGCACCTTGGCGCATCCTGTGTGTGTCGACATCCTCTTACGTGTGCCAAGGGCACATACATTTCCCTGTTGACACTCATTTCCATGCGCCATTTCTGTGTGCCAAGGGCGCATACATTTCCCTGTTGACACTCATTTCCATGCGCCATTTCTATGCGCCAAGGGCGCATACATTTCCCTATCGACACTCATTTCCATGCGCCATTTCTGTGCGCCAAGGGCGCATACATTTCCTGTCGACACTCATTTCCATGCGCCATTTCTGTGCGCCAAGGGCGCATACATTTCCTATCGACACTTGTTTCCATGCGCCATTTCTGTGCGCCAAGGGCGCATACATTTCCCTGTCGACACTCATTTCCATGCGCCATTTCTGTGCGCCAAGGGTGCATACATTTCCCTGTCGACACTCATTTCCATGCACCATTTCTGTGTGCCAAGGGCGCATACATTTCCCTGTCGACACTCATTTCCATGCGCCATTTCTGTGCGCCAAGGGTGCATACATTTCCCTGTCGACACTCATTTCCATGTGCCATTTCTGTGCACCAAGGGCGCATACATTTCCCTGTCGACACTCATTTCCATGCGCCATTTCTGTGCGCCAAGGTGATAAATGTCAGGGATTTGAGCTTCTTTGATTTCTATAATCTTCTGCTTGTCTATATCTACCTGGGGGAAGATATATACAACAATTTGGCGACTCAATGGGATTACCTGCCTGCTAGGTAGAAGATCAGTGACCTTTTAGCAATCCGTTGGGCATGGAGTCATAAGCAATAACTTGAAACCAACCTGATATCTGATCTCGAGCCTGATACCGCAACTTCTTCTCTGACAGCATTCTGAACTGTAGAAATCAACCTGAGAGCAACAAAACCTGTGCCGGAGCACTTAGGGAAACAGAAACCTAACTACAACAAGACAATGTGCATACGCACTTAGAGGAATTTAAATCTAGGCTAATATTTACAAGGGTGAACCTTTTCCTTTTAGTAGCAATGTTTAAGATAGATTCCGTTAACCGGAATCGGGAGTTCTCCTCCATCCAAAGTAGACAATTGGAAGGCATTGCTATTCTTACATCCTGTGACCATGTAGGGGCCACTCCAAATGGCATCAAACTTGGAATGCCTTCCTGGCTTTGCCCGATCTGCATCCCATTTCAGAACTAGGTCTCCTTCCTGGAAGGTCCTTGCTCTTGCTTTCTTATCAAACCATCTTTTCACTAAGGCCTGATCTTTCTCAATTGTTTGAACTGCATGTTCTCTAATTTCTTCCAATTCCATCAACTCTGCATACCTAGCCTCCATTATTTCGAACTCACCAACTCCACTCGCTTCATGAACTCCAATGTAGGCAGTTCTAATGATATAGGCACATTGCCTCTTTTCCATAGACCAACTTGTAAGGGGAATTACCTATAGACCTCTTTGGTGTTATTCTTTCAGCCCATAATGCTGATTTTAGCTTGGTATGCCATGTTCTTTGATTTTCGTCCAGAGTCCTCCTGATGATTCTTAGTAAATTTTTGTTCGTAGACTCTGCCTGTCCATTACCCTGCGGGTAATAATTTAAAGAGGTGCTCAAATAGATTCCATTCTTGACAGCCCATTCTGTAATCTTGGAACCTATAAATGCCAATGCATTGTCTGATATGATAGTGGCGGCACACCGAACCTGGTCACTATTCCTTCATAAAAGTCTAGTATGTTAGACTCATTTGCTTCCTTGAGCGCTACTGCTTTGGTCCACTTGGTGAAATAGTCCGTTGCCGTGAGAATCCACTTGTGGCCTTGGCTTGAGTTTGGATTGATGACCCCAATGAAGTCCAATCCCCATTGCATAAATGGTTGGTCAACCAGAATTGGGTGCAATGGAAGCGCTGCTAGTCTTTCTTTGCCTGTGAAGAGTGCACATTTCCTACACTTTCTTATCCATGTATAGCAGTCACTGAAGACTGTCGGCCAATAATACCCTGCCTTCATTATCTTGAGAGCTGTTACTCGTGGGGAAAAATGTCCTCCAGAATCTCCATCGTGAAAATCTCGTAACACCCTCTCAATTTGGCCTGTCCCAATGCACCTCAATAGAACTCCATTGATGTCTTTCTTAAACAAAACACCACCAACAAGCACATATGGAATGGCTTGTAATCTGAAGTATCTCCTCTTTGCTTTTCTCATTTCTGGAGGGCATAGGCCTGTCTGTAGGAAGTGTATCACATTCTGAGTCCAACAAGGAGTGGGCACATCATCATTTTCTTGTTCTTGGTTATCCTGTAGTACCAAGACAGCCTCTTTTTCATCACCTGCTTCAACTTGTTGACTCAAGGCTAGCTGCTCACATAGTCCCTTCCCACGTACTAGTTTGGTGACCTTGATCTCGATGTCATATTCCATGACACGAGTTATCCATCCTGCACGTTTCTCATTCAGATCCTTGTTTAGAAGGAAGTCCCTGACTCCCGCATGAGAGACCAATAATTGGATCTTGTTGTTTGAGACTAGGTGCTTGAATTTCTTTAAGCTTCTGATTACTGCAAGGACATGATTTTCAATGAAAGAGTACCTAGTTTCGTATTCTTCCAAGCCTTGATCAAGAAAGCAATGGTTGTTTTAATCCTCCTTTGTTTTGTTGTGCAGATTGCGAAATCGTGTCCCCACCACCAAAGGCATACAACACGAAGTCCTTGGAGAAGTCTGGATTGACAAGAGTCGGAGCTTGAGATATAGCCTCTTTTATTGCCTCAAAACTTGCCTTGCCTTCAGATGTCCACTTAAATGCCATACTCTTCTTTAACATCAGCGTTATTGGCTTCACAAGAGCAACAAAATTTGGAACAAATCTGCGGACAAAATTGATCCTTCCCAAGAAGCTTTGAAGAGCCTTCTTGTGACTTGGCAATGGCAATGCTCAAATTGCTTCAACTCTTTCTGGGTCAATCATCAATCCCTCCTTTGAAACAATATGGCCTAGAAGTTTTCCCTCGTGAGCCAAGAATATGCATTTTTTGGGATTCAATGATACCCCAAATCTTCTACACCTCTGAAATACTTGCCTCAAATGACAGAGGTGATCCGCTGCATTTTTTGAGAATACAGTGATGTCGTCAAGATATATCAAAACTATTTTATTGATCAATCCCTTAAATGCCATATCCATTGCCCTTTGGAAAGTGGCCCCAACATTTGATAGCCCAAATGGCATCTTCTTGTAGGCATAAGTCCCCCATTTGGTGGTGAAAGCCATCTTGAATTGGTCATCTTCTTTCACCATTACCTGATTGTACCCTGAGTAGCCATCTAGGAGAGAGAATCTCTCTGAACCGGATACTACTTGCAATATTTGTTCCATTGAAGGAAGTGGGTAATGATCTTTGAGAGATGCTCTGTTTAGGTCTCGGAAATCCACACACAACCTGATTTCTCCACTCTTCTTCCTGACCGGAACCAAGTTTGCAACCCAGCTTGAGTGCTTGATCGGGAATATAATGCTTGCCTCTATTAGCTTATTTAGTTCTTTCTTCATTAGAGGCTCAATGTGAGGGTTGACCGGTCTCTGTTTCTGCCTGACGGGCTTAGCATCTGGATCCAATTCGATGGTATGTTGTGCCAGATTTGGATCGAATCCTCTTAAGTCTTCATAGCTCCAAGTGAAGACATCTGGAAATTCTTGGCAAAGCTGTATGAAATCTGATTTCTCCTGCTCAGTGGCCACTTTACCAATTTGAAGTGTTTTGCCTTCCCAACTGGAATCGCTCTTGAGTCTTCTCTCTTGACCTATATGTTTGCCTTTTCCTTACGAAACTGGTCGTTAGGGTTGAAGATAGACTCCAATGTTACCAAACCCTTAGGAAGCTTGTTTTTGTCATGTTGTACTACTTGATCCCCATCTTCTTTGCTCTAATTTGTCCTGATTCCTAGCTGAGAATTCAGCCTCTTCTTGTAAGAAATTGACGATCTGTTGATCGTTCTCAAACACCTGCCAGCTTGTGTTATTATCTGGAACTGCTGGCCTCACAATCACATGGATATGTGGCTATGTTTTTCCCCTTCTGATGTTTTCAACCACATCAAATGTTGCTCCAACTGCTGTGAGCCTATCTGCGACTTCATTTTTCTTCCTGGGTATGGACACAATGTTGAAAGCTTCGAAATCCTCAATGAGGTCCCATACCCTATTCTTGTAGCTCCTCAGCAAGTCGTTCTTTGTAGCATGTTGTCCCTTAACTTGGTTGATGATTAGCTCGCTATCTCCAAACACCTGCAAGTTCTTTATGCCCTTTTTCTGGCCCAATGAATTCCATGAATCAATGCTTCATATTTCAGCCGTGTTGTTTGAACAGGGGAAAAATGGAAACGAAAAGCTAAAAATATTTGATGTCTTGTGGTGAAATCAACATTGCACCACCTCCAAAGACCTGTCTCCGCTTCTCGAACCATCAAAAATAATTTCCAAACTTTGTTTTCATCCTTTTGTTCAAATTTGAATGATGTCGGCAATGGGTGAATTCTCTTCGTGTATGCAATATACGCCCAATTCAGATTCTTCAATTTCCTTATATGGGTCAAATTCATGACTCTTGTTTGCCCATTCATCCAAAGTTAAATCAGGAATTCCCTCGACCTTAGTACCTATTTCTAGATCACTTGAACACTCCTCCTGATCAAAAGCCAAGCAATTTGCATTGATAGGATTTGGTACATGAGGCTCAATATGGAAATTGGCAATTGGTTCTGACCTGATTGTTGCTTTGGCTCCATACCTTGTCCTAAAAATCATGTGTGACCAATCTGTGCAGATAAATATCCACCGATTTTTGTAGTGAAGTCCCTTGATAGACACAACGCAAAGAGTGGCGGAAGGTCAATCACAGACACATCTTGCAGAACTGTAACATTAGGATAGGAATGTAGTGTTAGGCTTAACCCCTTGATGACCCCAACTGTTCCTCTTTGCCGTTCTATCAGATTACTACTCCTTTCAAAGAGCCTTTGGCTCATACTTCAGACCCAGTTGATCCGCTATTTTCTTTGGCATCACTAAACTACTTGCCCTTGAATCTATCATGCAGTTGTGTACCAAGTGGTTTCCAACAATCAATGAAACATAGAATGGTGGAGGCTTCAAATTTTTTCTTGTCTGGCCCCCATCATGTTGCATTGTATTAGTGAGAACTTTCTCATGTCCCTGGTTTGATACATTTGTGGCAGACCAATTAGCCATTGCAGCTTGCAATAAATCTCATTACCACAGGACGCGCAAAGTGATTCCACATGGAAATGTTCACATGTGTCTTCTTCATTTGATCGATGATGTTGAAGGGGGATGAATTGTCCTTTTGTTGTCCCTTGCTTGGCGCAACCTTTTCTGGAGCTTGAACAGGTGCATGTGTTGCTACAACAGGTACCTTAGGTTGATTCTGCACATTTGGAGCTGCGTTTGGTCTCTCCATCGACCCCTTGTTGTGTAGGAGTGTCTTGAGAAACAAGCTGGATTACACATGATTGTTCCTCTCCTATATTTCTCTTCTTTGACCGTGTGTTGGCAGCCATGCCTTAAAAATGTTGTTGGTTAACTCCACAGAAGTCTTTCATTTGCCAATTGGCCAATGTGGTTTCTGTTGGAGGTCCTTCTTATTGCGTTTGTTGTTGTTGATTCTCCTCTAGCTTGGTTCTTGGGAACATCAATGGTTTGCACCATCAAGGCTGATTTAGTGCACCATTGAAACATGTTGACTGATTGTGAGGTAGATTGCAAGGGTAACACCAGTCGTACTCCTGTGCCATGTTATTTTGTGTTGGGACCAAGGCTCTTGAGGACGTCATTGCATTTGGATCATACGGTCAAAATGGCCTGGTAGCTTGAGGTTGTCCTTGGTTTTGGTTTTGATTTGCAGCCTGAGGTGGTGGTCTATTTTGTTGGTATGGGGGCCTAGCAGTGCTTGTGCTTGAGGCTGATATGGTCTAGCACTTTGAGCTTGTTGTCTTTTGATAGTCACCAGCTCATTTCCAAGGTTCTATAGCTGTTTCATAACCTCCTATAATTCCTTTGAAGTATTTGAAGAAGTCGATGCCTCATTATTGCTTTGATTTCTAGGAGTTGGAATGGGATTCAACTCTGGTGCTTGACTGGTTGTAGGATTTCCCATATCCGGATAGAGAGGCATTGGTGGCCTTGGTGCAAGCTTGCCAGCTTGGATCAAATAGTTCTCTACTCTGATAGCTATGTCATAGGCCCCTGGTAGCATTGTCCCTCCCATTGATTGGATCATCATGGCTATGTCTGAATTTATAGCCTTTAAGAAATAAAGGAATGCTCCTTGGCGGTTAGTCGATGGCTATTGGAATCCTGTCCCATGTTCATTGGAATCTGAAGTTGAAATCTGTCATTTGTTCGTTAGGAGCCCTTTTGATTGTTGTCAGTTGTTCCAATAAAGACAAATTGTCCGCCCTCTCCCGAATTGGTTGCAAAGAGCTGAACAAAGTTGGTTCCAATTCGTAATAGACCCTGCTGTTAGGCTCCTAAACCATTGTAAGGCCTTACCTTTGAAAGATGAAGCCAATAAACTTAACCGCAACATCCATTTCATTTATTTCGTGAATTGCACATGCATTAGCAATATCCACGGATGTGATCGATAGGAGTAGTATGATTTTCTCCTGTGAAATAGGGTATGTTCTTTAGTGCTGCAACTGGAATTTGATTCTGAGCATTTAGGGCAAGTGGACTACTACCCGTGAAATTGACAAAGGGATTTGGTGGTAGATGTGCCATTATGATTGGCCTAAGAACCCTAGTCGATGCGAGAAAAGGCCTACCAGGTGGAGGTGTAGACAAAGTCCTGTTAGGTGGAGATGGTGATCTTTGTGGTCTTCTTCCTCTCCTTCCTCTACCTGGTGAAAGTTGCAAGTGGAAAAATAGCCCCTCTTCTTGAGTATTGGACCTAGTTTGAATTCTTCTCATATGCCTGGGAAACCTTTGCTGCTACACCGCTGAATTCTATCCCCTTCGGAGTCGCCAGATGTGTTAGAAAAAATGAGCCTCAAAAGGCAGACTTCTGCCAAGTTACACACCAAACCTGACAATATTTAAAAATAGAATTTTGAAAGACCTGTATTTTTGATATTTTAGAGTTTGGAATTTGATTTGGAATGACAGTCCCGAAAACCCAAAAATGCCAGACTTCCGAAAACCTGAAATCCGAAAATCAAAAAACCATGAAATTTTGAAAGTCAAAATCTCAAAAATCTAAGAATACCCTTTTGAAGATTATCCCCGATCTATCAACTGGTGAAATTTTGACTTGTTTTGAGCAAGTTAAGCCCTTGAAAATTGATTTCAAAGTTCAGCCTGGAAGGTGAAAATACTGAAACTGTAAAACCTACAATTTTTTAAGTCCGAATTTCTTGAAAGCTCCTTCAAATTTGTGGAATGACCTCTTGGTCCCACCAGGCGTGCCAAAACTATTGATGGCGAATCAGCACCCCTGAATGTCTGCAACACGATGGGTTGAGACTCTCAGTACGATTGCATAACATGGAGCTTTTCCCAAGTGTGGGACCTTGCGAAATCAGAAAAGCTCTCCGGATGAAGGCCGGTTCCTATTCCTCTGTTCAGATGCACACGTAGAAGATGTAGAGGGTTTACTAAAAACCTAATCTAACTTGCCAAGGAGACAGGGGTAAGAAAATGCATAAAATAAAACCTAAACTACAAAGGTGATGCACCGAGGAATGAAGAACACCTGTCTTGCCAATAAACACAGACCATTAAAATGCAATACAAGATCATACACAGATAGCCAGATTCACAGTGAAAGATCAGGGGGATGCAAATGAATACAGAGAGGGTTGAGAATTATCCACAGACATGCATTAATTTGCTCCAAAGATTGATACAAAGACACTGCTGCAAAATGCCAAGAGGCAAGGTTGCATTCTGGTTTCAAATGGGAGGTTTTAACTCCACAAGTTCACTTGCCAAAGAGAAGAAGGGAGGGGCAAAACAGAAATGTCCAACCTTTAGAAAGAAGCCCCTCCTTACAATTTATAGGAAGAATGAGAGAGAAAAGAGAGAGGAATTCTAAAATCTACCCCAACCACCTCCAGAATGCACTTAACTCATCTCATAATGATGGTAGGTGAGAACCCCAACAAACCCAAAAGTGGCGATTCGTATTTTTCATTTATAAGAATTTGTTCTCACCCAATTAAAGTCCAACCTTGCATGAATCCGAGCTCCCAGTCAAAAGTTATGGCCATCTAAATATCTACGCTAGGCCTACTTCTGTCGGCGCTCAAAATGTTGCGCCTCCGAAGGTGCGCTTTGGCGCATCCTTTGTGTGTCGACATCCTTTTCAGTGCGCAAAGGCGCATACATTTCCTGCCGACACTCATTTCCATGCGCCATTTACGTGTGCCAAGGTGCGGCGCATACATTTCCCTGTCGACACTCATTTCCATGCGCCATTTACGTGCGCAAGGGCGCATACATTTCCTTGTCGACACTCATTTCCATGTGCCATTTCTATGCGCCAAGGGCGCATACATTTCCCTGTCGACACTCATTTCCATGCGCCATTTCTGTGCACCAAGGGCACATACATTTCCCTGTCGACACTCATTTCCATGCGCCATTTCTGTGTGCCAAGGGTGCATACATTTCCCTGTCAACACTCATTTCCATGCGCCATTTTTGTGTGCGCCAAGGGCGCATACATTTCCCTGTCGACACTCATTTCCATGCGCCATTTCTATGCGCCAAGGGCACATACATTTCCCTGTCGACACTCATTTCCATGCACCATTTCTGTGCGCCAAGGCGATAAATGTCAGGGATTTGAGCTTCTTTGATTTCTATAATCTTCTGCTTGTCTATATCTCACGGGGAAGATATATACAACGGGACCACCTACCATGACTTATATAGGGTGGTCGGGTTATAGGGGAAATCTTTAAGTCACCCTAATCTAGTTATGAGTTGGGTGTATGAGCATATCATTCCCTATGGGAGGGGTGTGTTAATAGAGGACCGGAGGCTATCAGGGAAACTAGGTGGACAAGGATATCAGTGCTTAGGACACCACACCAGCTAGTGGCTTCACTGACTACTATAGATATGGAGGCTACTCCTTATCAGGATATGGTAGGATTGTGGGGGCAGGAGGTGACTACATTGGTTGCTTGCTCTACCACAGGTCAGTTGGTGGATAGGATAGGGAGAGTGGAGATCCACCCTTTTGATCGAGTCCCTCAGCAGTTCGGTCTCCCTTATATTGATATGCTTCCTCTAGTGGGGCCTATGTACAGGACTGTTCGTGAGGCTCGAGGAGGTCCTAGAGGAGATCGAGGTTAAACCACAATTACTTCTGGAGTACCTATTGTAGCTAGGTGAGTTTTTCGTGCTCGACAAGTAGTTGGTGCTCCTCGAGCACCCTTACTTCAGATCGAGGTTGCTTTTAATTTCAGTGGGGAGGAGGATGAGCCTATTGATGTGGACTCAGACTCTGAGGAGTTCATAGGAGGGAAGACATTATTCTAAGTGGCATGACACTTAGGATATCTTGAGGGAAGAGAGGGTAGAGGCGAGTGTGGAGAAGGATACCTTGGTCTCAGAGGAGTTGCCTTCTCAGGACATTGAGGGAGATGATGAGTCCATGGTAGGACGTCATTTCATTCTAGATTTTGGGAAGATTCCCACGATCGGCAGAGTAGCATTTGTAGGAGGCGTGGATCCTAGAGACCCTACCTGGATTCCTAGAGATCCAAGTGAGTTACCACTCTTCTCTCGACCCTGTTAGTTAGAGATGTTAGTTGATATTTATTTTTGTTATTTTACTTTTTTTCGACTTGTTTTTGGTGATTTTCTAACTTGTTACTTCCCTTTTTATTTTTAGCGACTCCATAAGGAAGGCGGGAACTCATTCACCGAGTATACATGGACATCCTTTTGATCCCATCGGGGAAGACCCGAGGTTGAGTTGTCTCGTGGATTCGGGACATCCCTTAGTCATCGGCCTTCATATCGATGTGTTCTCCCCTTTCGGAAGGTGGCAGAGATAGTGACCTCCCTTCATACTCAAGTAGCTGGATACGAGATTGTTGAGCCCCGATGAGGTGAAGTCATTCTCATAGTGAGATTGCATACCATGGTTGTGATCATGAGCACTCCCATCATTCAGTGCATTTAGAGCGTCGTCATAGCAGGAGCCCTAGACGTGATCGTGCACCCTCCGAGGGATCCCACAGGGATTGAGAGGCCATTTGGTCTTTTGTAGTGATTTTTTTAGATGTTTATATGAGTTGTTTTTGTATTTTTCGGGCTCATTGAGTGTTTTGACCATGCCTAGTGCATGATGGCATTGTATATAAAACACAATTCCTATATATATATATATATATATATATATCTTTTTGGATCTAAATCTTCTTTGTATCTAGAGTTTTGTGATTCATTTCTCATGTGTACACTAGATGCTTTTAGAATCTCTATTTTTATATGATTTTTAGAATATATGCAATGGATGACAACAAATGTTGAAGAGAATGTTTTTCTTTTTATTTATTTTTGTAATGTTGATATGTGATGATGTAAACATACTATAGTACTAAACTTTTGGCTTCTTTGGGCAATGTTCGTTGCTTCTTCTTGTTTTGGAAAAACATGATGAATATGTAGTGATAATGAGATGAAATTTCCCCATTCCTAACTCCACACAACTAGTAAGATGTGAGGGCTCAACACCGAGAGTTGGGAAGGGCGCAAATTATATGAGTTTGACTGAATGAAAATGATGAGAGAAAGACAAGGTATTGAAAGAAACCAAATTTAGACCTACGTACTTACCTTACTCAAAAACTACTACATAGCTCAAAATGCAACTTACTTTCTAGTTTATCTAGACTTAGATCCATAAATGGAAACTTGGTTGACAAAATCTAGTTTTGAGGATTTGATCTCTTTGGAATTTGGATTCTTAATTTCATTTAAAACACCTTTCCTTGAATTTTTAAAATACTAAGATTCATTAATTTTTGTGAATGGACCCCTTACGCCCTGCCCCATGCTAATAGTGAGAAGTGTGGGCTTATCACCAAAGGCAGGACATAGGCGAGTAAGGGAACTTCTTTCCTTTCTCAACCTCGCACCACTAGTAAGAGATGCGGGCTCATCGCCGAAGGTTGGTAGGGAAAAGAAGTGTCTAAAATAAAATATTCTATTTTGTTTAGTGTTTTTTATTCAATTTAGCTTTGACATTTCTGATCTATGATTTTGGAGTATCCTTGTTTCAAAGAGATGTAAGAGGGATAGATTTGACACCAAGAAGCTTATAGAGCAGACTGTAGGTAAGAACAACTTAACCTAGTAGAAGAAATGAGTATAACCAAGTATGCAGGACTTGGTATATTTTTTGTCAAGATTTTGTCTGTCGAATTGATGAGATGATTTGAAACCATTTGATGATATTATGAAAATTTAAGAGATATGATTTGAATGCTTTTTCCAATATTTTCATAAGCTTGTAATAAATTTCTTAAGAATAAGTTCCTTGACCAAAAAATTTATGAAATGAGTGAACAAAATGAAATAACTGAGTGACTAATGCAATGCAGATAGACATAATATACAAATGGTGATGTTGATAACCTATGTGTAAAACCATTTAAGATGCAAGGAATTGATTGTTTCATTGAATTCCTCACCTTCTAGTGTACATAAGAGATACGCACCATTTCCGTAGTCTTTCATGACTCGGAATGGGCCCAACCACTTGGGCCATAATTTCCTTCCTTTGTCAATTTTCTTATCAATCCAGGTTTCTAATCTTAGAACTAGATCTCCCTCGTATATTTCTCATTTGTATACCTTTTGTTATATTTTTGAAACATCTGGTCAGCATAGGATTTGTGTCATTGTTCGGCGTTTAACTTGGCCTCATCAAGGATTTCTAGTTGAGAGAGGCGTGCCTCTCTATAGGATTCTTCTCCCAAGATCCCTTATAATGAGATGCAAAGACTAGGTATTTCAACCTCAAGCGGAGAATTGCTTCTACCCGAATACCAATGAGAAAGGGGTTGTTCTGTTGGTGTTCTTATTGACGTTCGATAGGCCCACAAGGCTGGGTATAATTTTAAATTCCAATCCCATTTGTTCTCCTTAAATTTTTTGAGGAGAATGGATTTTAATGTTTTGTTTGATGCCTCAGCCTGTCCATTGGCTTGGGGGTAGTAAAGATAGGCCGTGTGATGGTTTATCTTTAATTTTTGCATAACTCATGGACCTCATCATTCTTGAAGGATGTGTCATTGTCTGAGATAATGACTTGCGGGACACCGTACCTGTAAATGATTTGATTCAAAATGAACTTATCGATTACATAACCTAGTATGGTGGTGACAGGCATGGCCTCTACCCATTTATTATAATATTTTGTGGCCATGATTATAAAGTTATGGCCATGTTATCACCAATTTTGACTCCGCAAAATTGTTAAAAAACAATTAAAAAAATTAAAAATTAGAAAATTTTGAAAAGTATTACTTTGCGTGGTTCATTGGACTCATTGCGATCGTCTTATTTTTGTGATCATTTCGGTTTTCATTTCGTGATTTTCGGGCGAGAACTCTTCCCGCTAGGCTATAAAACGTGTTAAAATACATTAAAATAATTAATTAATATTTAATTAATTAATTGCTCCTTGTTTGATTAAATTAATTTTTAAAAAATCACTTAAGGAGTATTTAATTAAATAAATATAAATTAAAATTCATTTGACAAGTTTTAGTGCCAGGGAAGTAAGCTTTTGTTTCCAACTGCCGGGTTGGCTTCCCGAACCCAGATTTCCACTTTCCTGGCAATTTCCTTCAAATTTCCCGCACGTGGGTTTTCCTCTGCCAATTGCCAAATCATGGATTGGCAAACGGGCATAAAATTCCCCAATTTCCCACATGGGGAAATTGGACGGGGATTGCCAACCCATTTTGCCATTCCCGTTGGCAATTGCCCGTTACTTTTCCCATTTCCCCCTGGCACTTAAGCCACTACCCGGGATGAGAGGAAGTTGAATTAATCCTCGTAACTTCCTCCATCAAACCCGGTGGAAAAAGTCAGAAGCTTCTTTTTCTTCAGGAAGACATAATATTTTGTTAGCATTATGCAAGAGAAACCCACGCCATTGTGAGCGAAGAAATATCAGTTGTGCATCCAAAGGAGGTTTTATCAATACAAAAAAAAATAAAAATACGCAGCTGTGAAAAGAGGACAGCGCATGAAGGAGTTTTCCATACGCTGAGGGACAAAGAATCCTTTCCCACACGCCTTGGGGAAAGAGCATTTTTAAAAACAAAACAAAATTGTTTTTCAATTAAAAGGCCACGCCTGGCAATGAGAAAGGAACAGTTTTTAAAACAAAGAAAATAAATACAGTCCAAACGTTTTTGAGGGGGCGCCTGATATATGTGGATAGTTTTTAATAAAAAGGAGTTTTGTTTTCAGCCGCCCAGCATTGAAGACACCCACGCACCAACAGTCTTCCACCACGCACCAACCAAAAAAAAAAAATATACGCTTGCCATTCATCTGTTGCAGCATTTGATGGAGCGCAAACAAGCATTCGTGGTTTAAGGCAAAGTTTAGGAAGCATACGGAACAGTGTGTGATCTATACTCTGAAGAACATCATCAACATAATCCTGCGCCAATACTGTCAATACTGTTTGCATTATTATAGGATTGCCTGTAGCTTTTAAAAACAGAGGGAATCAAGAAACTCTCAATGCCTTCCCATGCCTTCCCATGCATCCAGCAAATTCCCACGTAGGGGAAAAAGAAGGAGAGGCGTTTGTATTAAAAACAGTCCAAAAGAAGACCAAAGAAAGAATTCATTTTCACGCGTGAAGAAAGAGGACTGCGCAGGATAAAGAAGGGACAGCGCATGAAGGTGGAAAGGGAATAGTTTTTAAATAAAAATAAAAAGGAACAACACACAGTCTGCACTCAGGCCACGCCCAACAGGGAAAAGCTTCTATTTTTGTCTAAAAGACCACGCATTTGGAGAAAGGGCGCCCAGCTGAAAGGAAAGGTTGAAAGTAATAAGGTTACTCCATGCACCAGCAAGCAGAAGAACATCTCAACGCATCCACCGACTACAGAACAGTTTTAGAATAAAACAAATTGGTTTTTCAAGATTGATTAGCCCACGCCAAGGATAAGGAAGAGAGCTCCCATGCATGTAAGAAATAAATACAAATCAAATACCCACGCAGGTCCACGGATACGCCATTCACGCAAAATATTAAAATCGGGAGATTTTAATTGTTATTGTCAGAGTTAGAATTCGAGCTTGGTCTCGATTTGTTTTTATTAACATACTAAAAGTTGTAATTCGAGGCAATTATTATTATCATTTTTAAAATAATAATAATATAATGGGAACATTTTTCTTATATCGACGGGGTGTCGGAGACTGAGACCCAGCCCCGTTTGCGTTGTTTGGCGTGCCTGAGTCACCTTTTGATTAAATTCATAATGGCCGAAAGATCCAAATCTGTAGGGAGATCGAGGAAGCCGGTGGAAAAATCTAATAAATCTACCCTGAAATATGAATTCCAAGGAATTATTCCTCCCAGCTCCATTAAGTCGGCATATGACAACATCACCGATACAAATCTGGGTCACATCAACGTCTGCAACATTTTTGTGAGAGAGTGGCGAAGGAAAAAACATTTTCTCTGATAGGCTTTACCACAGTGGCCTACCTCAAGCAGCAGCATTCCCTGTCTCGGTGCAGTGTCCGGAATTGGTGATTGCTTGTGCAGAGCATTATGATCCTGAGAGATGAGGAATTTATAAAGACAACCGCGAGCCTTTCCTCTTAATCACACCTGAACACATTGAGGAGTTTCTCGGGATACCTGACTTTCCTGAGAATGCAGATATCACTCGCCAGTCTGCACAAGAGTTCTAGGACGAAGAACCCCTAAGATGGAGCAAAATGGTTAACAACAATTGGCTGGTAACCAAGAGACCTCGGATTGATAGGCTCCCCAAAGAACTGTACCGCGTTGAGTTCGTGGAAGAGATTGGAGACATGATCACTCTTCTAAGTCAAGTTTTTGGTTTACCTTCTGCAAGGGTCTTCCACCCATGGATGTACCAGTTTATCTGTATCATCCTAGCCAAGAAGGAGTTTGTGGACTGGGCCACCATCATCAGCAACACCATTCACAAGCAATTGATAGAAGTCAAAATGACTGGATGCTTCTACATGACCTCATATCTGACCTATGCAGTAGCACAAAGAAAGCTATTTTCGGGACTTGAAATGAGAGGAGTCTGGGGTCATCAAACAATGTTTTTCACTATTACCCTCAACTTAGCTTCAAAAATAGTTCTCACCATTTTAGAAGAGTCAATGATGCATTCACCTTCCGTGTGATCCGGAACTTGAATCGAAATACTGAGGAAAGATTTTCCAAAGAAGCCATGAGTGTCATTTCCCAATGGGGAACCTGGTTTATACAATTTTCATCTTTTTCCTACATTCGCGTGAGTGGCTTTTTTTGGGACCCCGTGGAAACTTCCCAAGTACGTCAGTGATAAGTGGGCATTAATGGAGCTGGCATGACAATTGTTCCAAGTTCACTACCTACTTAGTGACAAGCACCGTCCAGGAATTCATTTCCGATCCAAATCGGGGAATACCAATGCCCAAATTTATTCAGTGCACAACTAATGGAAAAGGAGTTTGCTTTCATAACCTTCCATCCATATGTGAAGAGAGCCCAGTTTGATATCAATGGTTATATGCAAATGATTATGGGAGTGAAGTATCAACATAATCCTACCATGGAGGATTTCTGGGCCGCTTGCTCGGATGAACATGAGGTAAGGAGACGGGAGTACTCTCACCTAACACTTTCTCAAATCAAAGCCTTCCACATCTAGAGTCCTCCCGATTCATTCATAACTGATGATGAGGATGTCATCGATCCCTCGTATGATGCCATTGCCTTCACACCATTGCCTCAAATCGACTGGACCAAAAGAGATGAATTTTCTCTCGATGGCAAGAACCAACCAATTATCGAAAGAAGCATATCTTGGTATGATAGGGAGCTTGCCAAATTTCAATCAATTCCGGATCACGTTTCGGAATCACAAAAATTGCCTATATCAGGACACCTCCATTCGACCAAGGTTTCTTCTCGATCAACTTCATTACCATCCAATCATACACGACATACAAGAAAAGAATGGTTGCCAAAATCCACTCCCCCGAGCAACGTGTCATGAAAAGAGAGATCCAAAGATCCAAACCACGAAGAAGGAAAGGAGCGTGTATCTCGGATTTTCTACCTCGAGTAGAGATTCTTCCACTCACATCATTAATAGCACTCATACGCTGGTAAAGAAATGATCCTCAGCCATGCTTCGAACAAACACCCACTCAAGTGCAAGTAATTCAAATATCAAATACTTGAGCACGTAGTTCATGAAGGGATTTCCCAAAATCTCCCGAATGATCAGGAAGTGGACATTGAGGTTGTGTCTCCTCAAATCGAGGTTGTTGATAGGATTCAAGAAGGATCTCATGATGTCGGGGATAATGAGGATATTGATTCAAGCTCCAGGATTCTATATGCCGAGATGGTAAATGCAACTCCTTCTTAGGTTGATTCAAGTGAAGAAAAGGAAGAGAGTTGTCAAGCCAATCGACATTGATTTTAATGCCCTTTTCAAACTGTCGAATGATGCCATTCCTAAGAAGCCTAAGGTACTTTCTCGAATAATGGTGGATAATGATGGAAACAAGTTTGCAGACCTTGCCATTCCACAAGTGGATAAAGAGCGCAATGCTATGATGCCAGCCAACTATGAAGTTTCCAGACTAGGACTTGGGAGATCCACGTTAGAAAGTGACATGGCGATGGCTCAAGATTCAATTGATATCGTGCTAAAAAGACTGGAGAAATACAAGTCCCAAAATTCTCGGCTCAAGGCTGAAAAGAGTCAATTGGTGGAGTATGTTCAGCATTTGATAAATCCCATATCATCCACCTTCCCAGTACCTGATGCGGTGGCTGCCCCAGATGAAGAGACTCTTAATTTGTCAAAGGAAATAAACACGTTGGGCCATGTCACTAAAACTTGGCTTTCGAGAGATTCTCGTTTTGGGCCAGGGAGCGATCAAGACTGCAGTTAAGCTTCATGAAGATATCAGTGTATATCTGGATCCAATTCTTTCTTTCAAAGAAACTTTTGTTTCTACTATATCAAATTTGGATGAGATATTGCCCAGTCTGCAGGAGATGACAAGTATGGAATCTTCAGTGTTGGCTATTGAAGGGATTCTCGAATTTGAACATCGAGGGACACGTTTTCTTTGGTGTCTACATCTCAAATCAAGAAAGACGCTTCTTGTGGATTCTATGATCCATTATGACAACATGTGCAATGAAGTTTTCGCTTCACTTTCCTTGATCCAGGAATTCATAGCTGAGATTCCCTGCAACCTAGTAAATGAGCATAATCAAAGGTGTTCATCGGAGCAGGTGGAAGAACAATTTTCACGATTGTTCAAAGACATGTACACTCCTACCAACAATTTCTCGTCGGTTTCCATGGAGCGGTGTATCAAATTGAAGAACTTGTTTGAGAATGCTCAGTCTAAAATTGTTAATTTAAATGATATGCCAAGTAGAATTCTTGAATTGCAGGTATTTTGTGAGGCTATTCTTTAGCCAAGTGAACCTCCAGAAGAAGAAAAGATGTTTGAAACTTTGGGAAGGTTTAGATCCTTTCAACTGGCAAAAGCAGCAGATCCTAATTTCACCGGCGGTGTAGGGAGTTGATTTTCTTGATATCTAGCGAATTGGGAGAGTCCATTTCTCATATGTTTGAGATAGGCAGACCCCATTTCAATGGATAAGGCACTAGTTATTATTGTATATTTTAAAAGGTGTTGTTATTTGGGAAAGATTGGATATTTTAAGTAATTTCTATTTTTGGGTTGTATTTAATAAAGTTGGTTAGAAAAAGTCAAAGGTCACTTAAGTGCCTTATTTAATGATCATGTAAAACCCTAACTACTTTGTAACCAACTTTTGGGTTATAAAAGGAAGTCAGGGGCTCATTTGTAAAAGTTGACTTTGAGAGAGGAGAAAAAAATACTTTTGTGCAAGCTTTGTTTCAAGAAGAAACTTTGTGTTCTTTTGTGAAAAACATTTTGGAGTTAATGGAATAAGAACTTTGTGTCTCATTCATTGTCTCTGGTAACATTTGGTGTTCTTATGTTCATTAGATGTTAGGTGTTTAAATCTTGCATGCAAATATTATCTTTGATCTTATTGTCAACATTAGTAATCAGTTGTTCTAGTTCACAGTGATCAAGCTCTGATTGTCTACTTGCTCATATGTGTTCCCTTTTACATGTTCTTGTTTAACTAACTCAAACTCCGTTTTATTTGTGTTGGTTATTCAGCTTTCCTCTTCATGCAACATTAGGCTCTGTTTTTACCTAACTCTTGCATGTTCTTTCAGTCCATTCCATTCCACTCCTTTCTTTCATTTCATTCTATCTCCTTCATTCACTTTTCTTCCATTGATGTTCCAAAACACCCCCCACATACAATTTTGAATGTACAGATGTAAATACAATTTTGGTTTTCAATAAAGGCAGCCTCACCTTCATTGAGGAGGGACTTCGTTCCCACACTGTTGCATGTCATTTGCATGCGTGTAAATCCATATGCTAACAGGCCATCTATTGATGAGGGAGAGAATTTCCCTATCAAATCTAGGCCCCACGTGGAAAAGGGCCATGGGGTTGTGATTGGTTACAGAGCCTGTGTTAACATGTGAATCTTGTGGGAGAACTCTTGGCATTTATGACACTTGCACACAAACTCTATTGTGTCATGTTCTAGAGTGGGCCAGAATTAGCCCATCGATGTATTTTGTGAGCAGTGGTGTGGCCACCGAAGTGGCCTCCACATATCCTACTATGGGATTTGTAAATAATCTTTTTGGATTCTTCCGTGTCAACACATCTTAAAATCATTCCATCGAAGGCTCTATGATAGAGCACTGTTCTAAAATAATGTATTTAGCAGCGATAATGTGTAACCACCTTCTTTGTTGTGATGTGGCCCCTTCTGGGTATGTGTGGTCCATGATGAAATTGACGATGTCAGTGTACTAAGGACATATAGAGATGGGGGCCTGGTTTCAACAAAATATATGCACTCATCGGGAAATTCTAAATCTACCAAATCACCCAATGGATTGTTGCGGGTAATGTGACAACAAAGCAGTAGGAGAATTTGTTCAAATAGTGGAAGCTTAAACGTAATCCGGACATAATGCCATTAGGAGAGGGATAGCACAAGAGAACAGAGCTTAGCTATGTGATTCCTAGTAGGATTGTTGTAGGGATACAACACAAACACACCGAAATCTTTAGGACCTATACTTCTTGTGACGAAACAACAACCTATAAATCTAAGCAGAATCAAGATTCAAATGAACTTAATCTAGAACTAGAAACTGTTTTATGCTAAGCCAATTGTTTGGAGAACAACAATGGAACAAGATGAAACTAGAGAGATCCAGTGATCTCTAAACTAGAACTGTGGAGCCTTGAACTGAGAGGCTGAGAACTTTACAAAATCTAAACCTGTTGAGACTTATTGAAGAACTTTCAAACACACTGAATAATAAATCATAGAGGGAGAGGGGCCATTTGCTTGTAAACAAGCTTGGTATTTATAGCACTTTGATTTACTAGAGGGTAAGATCAAATTGAACTCTTCTATTATTAAAAAAAGGAATTACTATTTACCAAGCGGCTAAAACTTTAATGCAAGAAAGAGTGGTTGAGAATTACAAGCACAACTTGATTTTTTACGTTGACGAATGCATTGGAAAGTTTTGGAAAACACGCACATGATTGCCTCCTAGCGCAGGTGGTGGTTACGGGACCACCGCCCCGTCCCGGGAGGTGGTCCTGTAACTAAAGACCAAAATGCAAGGAAAAGAGAGGAAAGGGGTTAGAACAAAGCATGTAAAGGCTAGATAAGGAATTTTAGGATGAAAATGTATACTCAGCGTGCTTTCTAGATTCTGAACACCTTATGAAGAGATCTGAATCATCATTGGGGTTTCCATAACCTCTTTCCGTGAAAGACGGTACATACAATTTTGGATACGTACATATCGCCCCCTCGAAGAAGCGTTTTAGCCATAAAGGGGTATAAAACATTGGTTTCGAGTATGGAGGTCCCAAAATGGGGAGTTAGAAGCTATACCTGACACACTTGTGTGTTGTAATGTTTCCATCGAGATTCCGATTATACGTAAAATGAAAAGAGGACACAAGTGTAGATAGATAAAAGCAATCGAAAAATAAACACTAAATTAAAATGAAATGTGGACTTACCATTTGCACGGGGATAAGAACTTACCTCCGTTAGCACTCAACTTTGCGAAAGAACATTCAAAACAAGGTTAGAATGTTATAAATATATATATAACGAGCTCATTTTCCTATTCATTTGTGTATATCGATTTGGTAATTTTTGAGCTCTGGGGCCCACGGTAACCATTTTTGATGAGAGTGCAGTCAAAACATTCGTTGTGAGATCATGATCATGCCTCTGAGAGCAGGAGATTGACCCATGAAGTCTCAGGTTAGTTTTTCTCAATTTATTGTTTTTAAACCTAAAATATAAAAATGTTGAAATCTTTGTCTTGGGGGTTATTTTTGAAAATATTAGTGTTAAATGAGTCTCTAGGGGGTGCCCATAGGGTAGGCTTTTATTTTTCTCAAAATGGTGTATTTTTGTGTTTTTTGAGTGTTTTAGGGCATTAGAGTGGTACGTCGAATCGGCACAGGACCATCGTATATTGGGTTCACCAATTTTATATGATAGAAAAGTGACAGGAAAGCATGAGAATCGAAAAGTAGCCTTTCCATGTACCCGAACTCCCGAGTTCGTGCGGGAACGAGATGCACGGTGGAAATGAAATATATGTGGATGTGGAAAAACTAGTTGGGCAATCTTATATCCTCAACATGCAATAACGGGATCTGTGAGTCTAAGGCAAAGAAATCTCTCCTAACCTAAATTGGTGTAATGGATCGTTTAGATATAATAGTTGCTCAGAGGATCCAATCAATGTCAAGCTCTACCAAGATCCTATCTATTGGCTGTTAGACACGTGGAAAGTGACCTATAGGTGCTTCGTGTATATTTCTAGACAAGGTCATGAAAGTGGTAGTGAGAGGTGTAGTGGATTTGTAGGAAACTATGGGTGGTTTTCTGGTCTAACCTAGAAAATATTAGCTTGATTGGCTTCTATGTTCAACATGGAAAATTGTGTTATAATATTCGATGGGAGTGGTGAGGATCTAAATACCAGCGTACGTAAACTGGTGTCAATGTTTAACTGATTAGTAGGCTTGTTGGGTTATGGGACCTAGGGATCATAACCATGAGTTCGTGGTTGTTGTGGACCTTTTATGGTCATGTGAAGAATCAATCTCTTCTTCCGACTATCCAGTAGTCATAATCTTTTCAGCTTCTATGTTTAATACCAAGAGTTGTGTGATCTTCTCGGAATACCTTACGGGTGTTCTAGCAACTTGTATACGTAATCCTGTGTCTATGTCAATGAGAAGGTCTCTTGCGTTTGGCTGCAGAACTAATGAATCACAACCAAATGTTTTCTCTCTTTCAGGTTCTTGTATGGTCATGTGGATATCCTATCAAGGCAATCTATAGTTGGGTTGATTTGACTAGAATTCATATGCTTTGTCGTCTTCGATGTTTAATTCTCTCAATTTCTCACTAACTACTTGTGGGTTTTTGTTGTTTGGAAGATGTGAATTCTAAGACCTTGATCTATATCTACTAATGTTGTGAAGAGATTTGGCTGAGGTATTACTGGTTCAAATATGTAATCCTGGGCTCTCTGGGTCCCGTAATTGTCATGCAAGAGATAACCAAACTTAACTGAATGAAGTAAACTAATTATGAAAATAAATCTACGTTACTCTTTTTTTGTATTTTCAAAGATGTGAATTTGAATGAAATTAAAGAGTGACTAATCTAATAAATTCATATAATGAGCAATTAATCTAATAACGGGATTAAAACAAGCAAGGTAGCCAGATGTAGCTATTTTCTGTGCATTTGTGAATTGATCCTGAATATAAATAACTAACTAATTTAATTGAAAGACCTTGATCTTACCTCAGCGAAGTTGAGGAATAAGTCATAGCTTCTTAGTAGCTATTATTCCCCCATGACTTCATTGGTAATTTTGAAAGCAAGCTTAACCAAAATAAAATGATCTGCTATTCTATTTGATATATTGTAACTACAACTTAGACAATTCAAACGGAGTTTACGTAAGCAGTGGAAAATCCAATTGTATTATAACTTGTCCCCTCAGTGTGATCTTTTCGTTCCTACGTGTTCTCATGAATCCAGAAAAGTGGGAATGTGACAAAGCAGTAGCAGGAGAAGATGTTCAAATAGTGGCAGCTTGGACATAAGCTGAATAGAATGCAAGTAGGAGAGGGATAGCGCAAGAGAACAAAGCTTGGCTATGTAATTCCTAGTAGGATTTTTGTAGGGATACAACACAAACACACCGAAATCTCTAGGACCTATACTTCCTGTGACGAAACAACAACCTATAACTCTAAGAAGATTCAAGATTCAAATGAACTTAATCTAGAACTAGAACTATTTTATGCTAAGCTAGTTGTTTGGATAACAACAATGGAACGAGATGAAACTAGAGAGATCTAGTGATATCTAAACGAGAACTGTGGAGCCTTGAACTGAGAGAATGAGAACATTACAAAATCTAAACCTATTGAGACTTATTAAAGAACTTTTAAACACACTGAATAATAAATCATATAGAGAGGGGCCATTTTCTTGTAAACAAGCTTGGTCTTTATAGCACTTTGATTTACCAGAGGGTAAGATCAAATTGAACTCTTCTATTATTAAAAAAAGGAATTACTATTTACTAGGCAGCTAAAACTTTAATGCAAGCAAGAGTGATTGACAATTATAAGCGCAACTTGATTTTTTATGTTGACTAATGCGTTAGAAAGTTCTAGAAAATGCACATAGGACCATCACCCAATGCATGGCGGTGGTTATAGGAATGCCACCTGTCTGGGAGGGGGTCACAGGACCGCCTCCCAAGCAGGTGGTCGTCCCTGTAACTAAAGACCAAAATGCAAGGAAAAGAGAGGAAAGGGGTTAAAACAAAGCATGTGAAGGCTAGATAAGGCATTTTAGGATGTAAATGTATACTCAGTGTGCTTTCTAGATTCGAACACCTTGCAAAGAGATCTGAATCATCATTGGGGTTTCCATAACCTCTTTCCGACAGTACAGTACATACAATTTTGGGTATGTACATATTTCCCCCTCGGAGAAGCGTTTTAGCCATGAAGGGGCATAAAACGGTGGGTCTGAGTATGGAGGTCTCGAAATGGGGAGTTAGAATCTATACGACATGCTTGTGTGTCATAATTTCACCATCCGATTCTAGTTATCTGTAAAATGAAAAGAGGACTCAAATGCGAGATAGATAAAAGAAATCTAAAAATAAACACTAAATTAAAATGAAATACGGACTTACCATTTGCGCGGGGATAAGAACTTACCTCCGTTAGCACTCCAATTATGTGAAAGAACATTCAAAACAAGGTTAGAATGTTATATATGTAAATGTGTGTGTGTGTGTGTGTGTGTGTGTGTGTGTGTGTAACGAGCTCATTTTCTTATTCATTTGCGTGTATCGATTTGGTAATTTTTGAGCTCTGGGGTGACGGTAACCATTTTTGATGAGAGTGTAGTCAAAATTTTCGTTGCAAGATCGTGATCATGCCTCCAAGAGCAGGATTTCGACCCAAAAAGTCTCATGTTAGTTTTTCTCAATTTATTGTTTTTAAACCTAAAATATAAAAGATTTGAAATCTTTGTCTTGGGGGTTACTTTTGAAAATCTTAGTATTAAATGAGTCTTTAGGGAGCACCCATAGGGTAGGCTCTTATTTTTCTCAAAATGGTGTATTTTTGCTTTTTGTTAGTGTTTTAGGGCATTAGAGCCATACATCGAATTGGCACAGGACCGCCACCCTACATATAGCGGCGGTCGTAGGACCGCTGCCCTTAGAAGGTGGTAGTCATGGAAGTGCCGCCCCGCACGTCAGGTTGGCGGTTCTAGGCAGATAGCAAAGGATAGTCATAAAATTAATTTTTAGTATTTTTGGTATTTTGCTATGTTTTTATGAGCTTATCTATTAGATTATGTTTCTAAATTTCTCTTTTTCTTTATTTTGGGTAGATGTAGAAAAAGGAGGAATATATTTGGTGGAGCAGAGAGTGGGTGTGTGATTAGTTCTGACATTTTTAGATATCTCGACCAGACAGAGCAAGACACTCTTTAAAGGGATGGTATTTTGAGGATTTCATGGGTTCCTCATGTTGTTCATGCCAGTCACATATAATGTGACTTATTCTCATACTGTGATGTGGACCGGAATAATTTCCGGTTGCACTGGTGGTAGGGGTGAGTGGACTATCACCACGAAGGAAGTTTAACACATTTCAAGGGTTCGATTCTTGGGAGGTGGCTGTCTCTCAAGACATCATGATCTAGGCCTTAGATGTTTTAGTGGGCCACCTACATGGGGGATGTTGTTGTCTCCTTTGTCTCAAAGAAAGGTATGAAGGTCAAATCTATTACTACTTTGCTCTTATCCCCACCCTCCGTAAGGCCATCATGGGTATCTTGGCCTCATGGTTGATTGGGGATAAGGGAGGAGACACTTTGTTATACTATTGGGCTCCCGTGATTGTGCAGATTAAGGCTCATGGACGTATTTATGCTTGGGGAGAAGATATTCTTGGGACCACCTACCATGACTTATACATGGTGGCCAAGTTACAGGGGAAATCTTTGAGTCACCCTACTCTAGTTATGAGTTGGGTGTATGAGCATATCATTCCCTATGAGAGGGGTGTGTTGGTAGAGGACCCAGGGGCTGTCAGGGAAGCCAGGTGGATAGGGATTTTAGTGCTTAGGATGCCACACTAGCTAGTGGATTCACTGACTACTGTAGATATGGAGGTTACTCCTTATCAGGATATGGCAGGATTGTGGGGGCAGGAGGTGACTACATTGGTTGCTTGCTCTACCACAGGTCAATTGGTGGATAGGATAGGGAGAGTGGAGATCCACCCTTTTGATAGAGTCCCTCAGTAGTTCGGTCTCCCTTATATTTATATGCTTCTTTCAGTGGGGCATGTGTACAGGACTATTCGTGAG
This sequence comes from Taxus wallichiana var. yunnanensis, assembly GCA_018340775.1. Classification (NCBI taxonomy): domain Eukaryota; kingdom Viridiplantae; phylum Streptophyta; class Pinopsida; order Cupressales; family Taxaceae; genus Taxus; species Taxus wallichiana. The sequence continues at coordinate 40,821,959 of CM031239.1, forward strand.
GCTCTGGGGGTCCTAGAGGAGATCGAGGTTGGACCATAGTTACTCCTGGAGTACCTATCATAGTTAGGTGAGTGGTTCATGCCTAATAGGTAGTTGGTGCTCCTTAAGCACCCTTACTTCAGATCGGGGTTGCTACTGCTTTCAATGGGGAGGGGAATGAGCCTATTGATGTGGACTCATACTCTGAGGAGTTCATAGGAGGAGACGAGGAGGAGATGATGGGAGAGGGGGTTGGAGGTGAGGCTAGTGGGATGGCCAAGGAGGATGATAGTGATTCTAAGTGGCATGACACTCAAGATATCTTAAGGGCGAGAGAGGGCGGAGGTGAGTGCGGAGAAGGAGACCTTGGTCTCAGAGGAGTTTCCTTCTTAGGACATTGAGGGAGATGATGAGTCCATGAAAGGATGTCATTTTGTTCTAGATTTTGGGGAGATACTACAAATGGAAGTAACATCAAAGTAGTAGGCACAAATCCTAGAGACCCTACCTAGATTCCTAGAGATCTGAGTGAGTTACCACTCTTCTCTCGACCCTGTTAGTTAGAGATGTTAGTTTATATTTCTTTTTGTTATTTTTCTTGTTTTCGAATTATTTTTGGTGATTTTCTAACTTGTTACTTCCCTTTTTATTTGTAGTAGTTTGCGGGGATGACGAGAACTCATTCACCGGTATGCATAGACACCCTTTTGATCCTATTAGGGAAGATCCAGTGAGTTGTCTATGGATTCGGGAAAGCCCTTAGCCACTTGGTCATCATACCGATGTGTTCGCCCCTGTCTGGAAGGTGGTAGAGATAGTGACCTCCCTTCATACTTAGGTAGCTAGATATGAGACTACCGAGCACCGAAGAAGTGGAGCCATTCTCGTAGTGAGACCACGGCCGGTGGTCGTGATCATGAGCACTACCATCATTCAAAGTGCATTTAGAGCATCATTACAGCCATAGCAGGATCCCTAAGCGCGCTGTCATGCACCCTCCGAGGTATCCTAGGAAGATTGAGAGGCCATTTGGTCTTTTTGTAGTGATTTTTCAGATGTTTATATGAGTTGTTTTTGTATTTTTGAGCTCATTGAATGTTTCGACCATCCCTAGTGCACGATGGCGTTGTCTATAAAACATGATTCCTATATATATATATATATATATATATATATATATCTTTTGGATTTAGATCTTCTTTGTATCTAGAGTTTTGTGATTCGTTTCTCATGTGTACACTAGATGCTTTTAGAATCTCTATTTTTATATACTTTTCAGAATGTATGCATTGGATGACAACAAATGCTGAACAAAATGTTTTTTTTTTTTTTTTGTTTTTTTAATGTTGATATGAGATGATGCAAACATATTGTAGTACTGAACTTTTGGCTTCTTTGGGAAATTTTCATTGCTTCTTCTTGTTTTGGAAAAATGTGATGAATATGTAGTGATAATGAGATGAACTTTCCGATTCCTAACTTCACACAACTATTAAGATGTGAGGGCTCAACACCAAGAGTTGGGAAGGGCGTAAATTGTATGAGTTTGACTGAATGGAAATGATGAGAGAAAGACAAAGTATTGACAAAAACCAAATTTAGACCTACGTACTTACCTTACTCAAAAACTACTACATAGCTCAGAATGTAACTTACTTTCCAGTTTATCTAGACTTAGATCTATAAATGGCAACTTGGTTGAAAAATATGGTTTTTGAGGATTTGATCTCTTTAAAATTTGAATGCTTAATTTCACTTAATACACTTTTCTTTGAATTTTTAAAATACTAAGATTCATTAATTTGCATGAATGGACCCCCTACACCCTGCCTCATGCTACTAATAAGAAGTATGGGCTTATCACCGAAGGCGGGACATATGCGAGTAAGGGCACTTCTTTCTTTTCTCAACCTCACACCACCGAGTAAGAGATGTGGGCTCATCGGCAAAGGTTGGTAGGGCAAAGAAGTGTGTACAATAAAATAGTTTGTTTTGTTTAGTGTTTTTATTCAATTTGGCTTTGACATTTCTGATCTGTGATTTTGGAGTATCCTTGTTTCAAAGAGACGTAAGAGGGATACATGTGACACCTAGAAGCTTATAGAACAGACCGTAGGTAAGAACAACTTAACCTAGTAGAAGAAATGAGTATAACCAAGTATGCAAGCCTTGGTATATTTTTTGTCAATATTTTGTCTGTCAAATTGATGAGATGATTTCGAAACCATTTGATGATATTATGAAATTTGAAAAGATATGATTTGAATGCTTTTTCTAATATTTTTAGAATCTTATAATAAATTACTTAAGAATAAGTTCCTTGACCACAAAATTTATGAAATGATTGAACAAAATGAAATAACTGAGTGACTAATGCAATGAAGATAGACATAATATACAAATGGTGATGTTGATAACCTATGCATAAAACCATTTAAGATGCAAGGAATTGATTGTTTCATTGAACTCCTCACCTTATAGTGTACACAAGAGATAGAAGTAATCGAGGAAAAATAAGAAGATACAAAGAATGTTCCAACATCCATTTTTCTAATCAATTATTGAAATCTCCACTTTGATGGAGCTAGATGTCATTTCGGCATCAGGGCGTGTGATCCTTACTTCTCCCAAGGGAAAGATCCTACCTTTTTCCTTTAAGTTAAACTTCAAATGTACAAACAATGGGGCTGAATACGAAGCCCTCCTCCTTGGCCTCATCATATCCAAAAGGATGGGTGTTGATAACATTAGAGTGCTAGGAGACTCGCAATTAGTTGCAAACCAAGTATCTGAGGTATATGAGACTAGAGCTAAGCACTTACAACTCTATAAAATGGTGGTATTAGATCTAACCAAGGGATTCAACTTCATATCAATCGAAGCAATTCCATGAGAATAGAACCTTCTCACAGATTCAATAGCAACCTTGGCTTCCTGTTTCACTCCAAGCAGTGAGTTAGAAAATACAAATTTCATGGTATCACTTCATATTGAACCATTGGTGTGTAAAATACCAATAACCCCGATTTTGACACACATAGAAGCTGAGAATGATTTTACCATCCTAGATCACTTTGATAGTGATAGGGTCACTCTTGGATATCTAAATTCCTATGTAAAATTACATCTTGCTCATCACATAGTAGATTTCTCCCTAATCCCATATTCCTCTTCCTATTTTGGAAATCGTGTGAGAATCTCCCCATGCAAATTAATCTCAAAATATATGAGGTAGAGAATGAAGAAAGTTTAGAACTACCTTCGGCCCCACCTAAATTTGAATATGGCAACGCTTTCTTAATCGAAGGAACGATTGATATAAATATTGGAACTGAGGAAGAACTAAAGATTTTTAAGTTGGGATCCTCATTAACTCTAGAGGAGATAGAAATACATACCTAGATCCTCAAGGAACATCAAAAGGCTTTCGCATTTAATTACAAAGAAATGACGGGAATTGCACCACATATCATAGTACACAATCTTGTCACAAAACCATATGTAAAGCCAATTATGCAAAATTCAAGACCAATGAAGCTAAAAGTGGCTCTCATGGTGAAAGAAGAAGTAATGAAACTTCTCCAGGTGGGATTCATCAAACCAGTCAACTATTCACAATGGGTATCTAATATCATCCCTATTCTCAAAAATAATGGGAAGATATGCATTTGCATAGACTTCTGGGACATTAACAAAGCTTTCCCCAAAGATGACTTCCCATTACCATCCATTGACATCATTATTGACGCAACAACTGGATTTGAGCTTTTGTCTCTCATGGATGGGTTCTCGGGATATAATCAAATCAAAATATCTAAAGAGGATCAAGCCAAGACTACATTTATAACTCCTTAGGGAACTTACTGTTATGTTGTCATGCCATTCGGTCTTAAGAACACTTGCACTATATACCAATGAGCAATGCCATACATATTCCATGACCTTATTCATAAGATTGTGGAATCCTACGTAGATGACTTGCTGGCCAAGGACAGGAAGCACTATGATCACCAGGAAGTTCTCTGTATCATTCTCTCATGATTGATCGAGTATGGCGTCACATTGAATCTAGAGAAATGTGTATTTGGTGTAACATGAGGCAATCTTCTAGGTTACATTATATCATCACGAGGGATTGATGTCGACCCAGCTAAAATCTAGGTAGTTCTTAAAATGATTCCACCATCAGACGAGTCTGGTATCAGATCATTTCTTGGGAAACTCGAGTGTAATTCAAAGGTTCATCCCTGACTTAATTTTTACTATTCATCCAATCAACAATTTATTAAAGAAGGATTATAGCATTGATTGGATGAAAGAATGCAATGAGGCCTTTGAAGCAGTTAAATGCTTCTTGTTGTCTCCTCCCACGCTAATGCCTCCTAGACCAAATCATCCTTTGATCTTGTATTCACGGGCTACTAATATCTCACTAGCCTGCATGTTGGCTCAGGAAGATAATGATAAACGGGAACGTGTATTTTATTTCATTATTCGGACATTGTTTGACTATGAAACATGTTACACACATGCAGAAAGAGAATGCCTTTCCATAGTCTTTGCAACAAAACATTCAATGCATTACATGTTGAATCAAGAAACAAGGGTTATTGTAAAGACAGATCACTTATGAGACATTCCTCACGTAAGGGTCTTTATCTAAAAAGGTTGGATGTTTCATAACCTTAATGGGTGAGTTTTAACTAACATTTGTAAACCAAAAATCCATTAAGGGACAAATCATTGCAGACTAGTTGGCTGAAAATCCATTGGATGGGGGTGATCTGGTAGATTTAGAATTTCTTGATGAGTGTGTATATTTTGTCAAAACCAGGCCCCCCGATCTAAAGTAAGGGTGCTTGAGGAGCACCAGTTGCCTGTTGGGCATGAATCACTCGCCTAACTATGATAGATACTCCAAGAGTAAATGTGGTCCAACCTCGATCTCCTCTAGGACCTCCCCAAGCCTCACAAATAGTCTTGTACATAGGCCCCACTAGAGGAAGCATATCAATATAAGGGAGACCAAACTGCTAAGGGACTCTATCAAAAGGGTGGATCTCCACTCTCCCTATCTTGTCCACCAACTAACTTGTGGTAGAGAAAGCAACCAATGTAGTCACCTCCTACCCTCACAATCCTGCCATATCCTGATAAGGAGTAGCCTCCATATCTACAGTATTCAGTGAAGCCATTGGTTGGTGTGGCATCCTAAGCACTGACATCCCTATCCACCTAGCTTCCTTGACAACCCCCGAGTCCTCTACTAACACACCCCTCCCATAGGGAATGATATGCTCATACACCCAACTCATAACTAGAGTAGGGTGACTCAAAGACTACCCTTGTAACTGCAGTCCTTGAGAGATGGCCCCTTCCCCCCCTCTCTATTCTATTCTATTATATCTCTCGGCGCCCCTCCCCAGATATAGATAGGGGCCTCTCCTCTCTCATTTTGATGCATCGCTCTCATCAATAAGAAATCTGATCACCGGCGCCCCTCTATCTAATCTAGAGCACCACATCATCCGATGCCCTATGCCCTAAGGGTGGCAATCCTGTAACTACCACCATCACAGGGAGGCAGTCCCATGACCACCGCTCTGTGTAGGGAAGAGTTCCTATGTCGATTCGATGTACAACTCTAATTCCCTAAAACAATAAAAAAAAGAAAAAATACACCATTTTGAGAAAAATAAAAGCCTACCCTATGGTCATGACAGCGTATCGGTAAGTTCCACAAGGAGTTATACCTATGTGTTCACCCCTTTACGGAAGATGGTAGAGATAGTGACCTCCCTTCGTACTCAGGTAGCTAGATACGATCTGCTGAGCACTTGATGAGGCGGAGTCGTTCTCATAGTGAGACCATAGCCAGTGGTCGTGATCATGAGCACTCCCATCATTCAGTGCATTTAGAGTGTCGTTATAGCTGTAGCAGGAGCCCTAGACATGGTCGTGTACCCTCTGAGGGATCCCACAGGGATTGAGAGGCCATTTGGTCTTTTTGTAGTGATTTTGTCGGATGTTTATATGAGTTGTTTTTGTATTTTTTGGGCTCATTGAGCATTTTGACCATGCCTAGTGCATGATGACGTTGTATGTAAAACACGATTCCTATATATATCTCTATTTTTGGATCTAGATCTTCTTTGTATCTAGATTTTTGTGATTCTTTTCTCATGTGTACACTAGATGCTTTTAGAATCTCTATTTTTATATGATTTTCAGAATGTATGCAATCGATGACAACAAATGCTAAACAAAATGTTTTTCATTTTATTTGTTTTTGTAATGTTGATATGTGATGATGTAAACATATTGTAGTAATGAAATTTTGGCTTCTTTTGGAAATTTTCATTGCTTCTTCTTGTTTTGGAAAAACGTAATGAATATAGAGTGATAATGAGATGAACTTGCCCCATTCCTAACTCTACGCAACTAGTAAGATGCAAGGGCTCAACACCAAGAGTTGGGAAGGGCACAAATTGTATGAGTTTGGTAACAGAAATGATAAGAGAAAGAAAAGGTATTGACAAAAATCAAATTTAGACCTATGTACTTACCTTACTCAAAAACTACTACATAGCTCAGAATGCAACTTACTTTCCATTTTATCTAGACTTAGATCCATAAATGGCAACTTGGTTGACAAAATATGGTTTTGAGGATTTGATCTCTTTGGAATTTGGATGCTTAATTTCACTTAATACACTTTTCTTTGAATTTTTAAAATACTAAGATTCATTAATTTGCATGAATGGACCCCCTATGCCCTACCCCATGCTACTAGTAAGAAGTATGGGTTTATCACCAAAGCAAGACATAGGCGAGTAAGGGCACTTATTTCCTTTCTCAACCTCGCACCACTAGTAAGAGATGTGGGCTCATCACCAAAGGTTGGTAGGGCAAAGAAGTGTGTAAAATAAAATATTTTGTTTTGTTTAGTGTTTTTGATTCAATTTGGCTTTGACATTTCTGATCTATGATTTTGGAGTATCCTTGTTTCAAAGATATGTAAGAGGGATAGATGTGACACTAAGAAGCTTCTAGAACAGACCGTAGGTAAGAACAACTTAACCTAGTAGAAGAAATGAGTATGACCAAGTATGCAGGCCTTGGTATGGTTTTTGTCTGTCGAATTGATGAGATGATTTGAAACCATTTGATGATATTATGAAAATTGAAGAGATATGATTTGAATGCTTTTGCCAATATTTTTAGAAGCTTGTAATAAATTTCTTAAGAATAAGTTCCTTGACCACAAAATTTACAAAATGAGTGAACAAAATGAAATAACTGAGTGACTAATGCAATGTAGATAGACATAATATACAAATGGTGATGTTGATGACCTATGCGTAAAATTGTTTAAGATGCAAGGAATTGATAGTTTCATTGAATTCCTCACCTTCTAGTGTACACAAGAGATACACACCATTTCCATAGTCTTTCATGACTCGGTATGGGCCCAACCACTTGGGCCAGAATTTCCTTCCTTCATTGGTTTTCTTATCAATCTGGTTGTCTAGTCTTAGAACTAGATCTCCCTCGTATATTTCTCATTTATAGACCTTTTTGTTATATTTCCGGCACATCCATTTAGCATAGGGTATGTGTCATTGTTTTTTGTTTAACATGGCCTCATCACATTTTCTATTTGAGAGAGGCATGCCTCTCTATAGGCTTCTTCTCCCAAGATCCCTTGTAATGAGATGCGGAGACTGGGTATTTTGACCTCAAGCGGGAGAACTACTTCTTCCCGAATACTAATGAGAAAGGGGTTGTCCCTATTGGTGTTCTTATTGATGTTCGATAGGCCCACAAGGCTGGGTATAATTTTAAATGCCAATCCTGTTTGTTCTCCTTAACTGTTTTGAGGAGAATGAATTTTAATTTTTGTTTGTTTCCTCATCCTGTCCATTGGCTTGGGGGTAATAAAGAGAGGTCGTGTGATGGTTTATCTTGAATTTGTTGGATAACTCACGGACCTCATCATTCTTGAAGGATGTTCTATTATCTGTGATAATGACTTATGCGACACCATACCTGTAAATGATTTGATTTAAAATGAACTTAGCGATTACAGAACCTGGTACGGTGGTGAGAGGCATGGCCTCTACCCATTTAGTAAAATATTTTGTGGTCGTGATTATAAAGTTATGGCCATCTGTTGATGAGGGAGAGAATTTCCCTATCAAATCTAGGCCCCACGTGGAAAAGGGCCATGGGGTTATGATTGGTTACAGAGCTTGTGTTGGCATGTGAATCTCATGGGAGAATTCTTGGCATTTATGACACTTGCACACAAACTCTACTGCATCATGTTCCAAAGTGGGCCAAAAATATCCCATCGATGTATTTTGTGAGCAGTGGCATGGCCACCGAAGTGGCCTCCACATATCCCACTATGGGATTCATAAAGAATATTTTTGGATTCTTCCATGTCAACACATCTTAAAAGCATTCCGTCGAAGGCTCTACGATAGAGCACCTGTTCTAAAATAACGTATTTAGCAGCGATAATGCATAACCGCCTTCTTTGTTGTGATGTGGCCCCTTCTAGGTATGTGTGGTCCATGATGAAATTGACGATGTCAGTGTACCAAGGACATATAGAGATGAGGGGCCTAGTTTCGACAAAATATACACACTCATCGGGAAATTCTAGATCTACTAGATCACCCCCATCTAATGGATTGTCAGCCAACTAGTTTGCAATGATTTGTCCCTTAACAAATTTTTGGTTTACAAATGTTAGTTCAAACTCACCCATTAAGGTTATGAAACGTCCAACCTTTTTAGATAAAGACCCTTGCGTGAGGAAGGTCCACAAGAAATTTTCTTTACAATAACCATTGTTTCTTGATTCAACATGTAATGTCTTAAACGATTTGTTGTAAAGACTATGGCAAGGCATTCTCTTTCTGCTGTGTGTAACATGTTTCATAATCAAGCAATGTCCGACTAATGAAATAAATTACACATTCCCATTTATCATTATCTTCCTCATCCAACATGCAGGCTAGTGAGACATCAGTAGTTCGTGACTACAAGATCAAAGGATGATTTGGTCTAGGAGGCATTAGCGTGGGAGGAGACAACAAGAAGCGTTTAACTGCTTCAAATGCCTCTCATGATTGCATTCTTCCTCTCAATCAATGCTATAATCCTTCTTTAATAAATTGTTGATTGGATGAATAGAAAAACTTAATTCAAGGATGAACCTTTAAATTACACTGAGTTTACCAAGAAATGATCTAATACCAGACTCGTCTGATGGTGGAATCATTTCAAAAACAACATCCTGGATTTTAGCTAGGTCGACATCAATCCTCGTGATGATATAATGTAACCTAGAAGCTTGAGTCTTGTTACACTAAATACACATTTCTCTAGATTCAATGTGACGCCATATTTTATCAATCATGAGAGAATGATACGGAGCACTACAGGTGATCACGGCACTTCTGGCCTTGGTCACAAGTCATCTACATAAGATTCCAAAACTTTATGAATAAGTTCAAGGAATATGTATGGTATTGCCCGTTGGTATGTATCGCCAATGTTCTTAAGACCGAATGAATGGCATGACAACGTGAGAGTAATGGGGGAAGAGTAAGTTCCCAAGGAGTTATAAACATAGTCTTGGCTTGATCCTCTTCAGATATTTTGATTTGATTATATCCCAAGAACCCATCCATGAGAGACAAAAGCTCAAATCTAGTTGTTGCATCAACAATGACGTCGATGGATGGTAATGGGAAGTCATCTTTGGGGAAAACTTTTTTAATGTCGTGGAAGTCTATGCAAATGTGTATCTTCCCATTCTTTTTGAGAACGAGGACGATATTAGATACCCATTGTGCATAGTCAACTGGTTTGATGAATCCCACCTAGAGAAGTTTCATTACTTCTTCTTTCACCATGAGAGCCACTTTTGGCTTCATTGGTCTTGAATTTTGCTTAATTAGCTTTGCATCTGGTTTGGTGACAAGATTGTGTACCACGATATGTGGTAATTCCCGTCATTTCTTTGTAATTAAATGTGAAAGCCTTTTGATGTTCCTTGAGGATCTGGGTATGTATTTCTATCTCCTCTGGAGTTAATGAGGATCCCAACTTCAAAATCTTCGGTTCTTCCTCCATTCCAATATTTATATCAATCGTTTCTTCGATTAAAAAAGTGTTTCCTTCTTCAAATTCAAGTGGGGACAAAAGGTAGTTCTAAACTTTCTTCATTCTCAACCTCATATATTTTAATATTATTTTGCGAGGGAGATTTTGTCATGGGATTTCCAAAATAGGAAGAGGAATATGGGATTAGGGAGAAATCTACTATGTGATGAGCGAGATGCAATTTTACATAGGAATTTAGATATCCAAGAGTGACCCTATTGCTTTCAAATTGATCTAGGATGGTAAAATCATTCTCAGCTTCTATGTGTGTCAAGATCAGGGTTATTAGTATTTTATGCACCAATGGTTGATGAAGTGATACCACAAAATTTGTATTTTCTAACTCTTTTGCTTGGAGTGAAACGAGAAGCCAAGGTTGCTATTGAATCTACGATAAGGTTCTGTTCTCATGCGATCACTTCAATTGATATGAATTCAAATCCCTTGGTTAGATCTAATACCATCATTTTATAGAGTTGTAAGTTCTCGGCGCTAGTCTCATACACCTCGATACTTGGTTTACTACTAATTGTGAGTCTCCTAGCACTCTAATGTTATCAATGCCCATCCTTTTAGCTATGATGAGGCCAAGGAGGAGGGCTTCATATTCAGTCCCGTTGTTTGTACATTTGAAGTTTAACCTAAAGGAAAAAGGTAGGATCTTTCCCTTAGGAGAAGTAATGATCACACCTTCCCCAGTGCCGAAATGACATCTAGCTCCATCAAAGTGGAGAATCCAATAATTGCTCGGAAAAATGGATGTTGGAACATTCTTCGTATCTTCTTCTTTTTCCTCGATTACTTCTACCATATAAACTTCGTCCACTGGAAGGGAGCCAATTCCTAGGGTACATCCTATACCCATGGAATCAAATGGTAGGAGAATAGGTAGATCTTTCTCTAGTAACTCGACAATTTTTGTGGTGGTTCCTAATGATACTATCTCTATGATGTTGGTCTCATTTTTGAGTGTCAGAATGCCTTCGACCAAGATTCATGACTTCTAATTCTATTTTAGGTACCAACTTTACTTCTGGCTTTGAATTGAATGGTTTGTTAAGTTGATTCAGTTGGGACCTCAAAGTCAAAGTGGACACTGGTCTCTTTTTCAAATCTGATAAGTGTATGTCGAAAGGTTTTGGGTCACCTGCGCCACAAAGATTTTTCCCAGGTGTAAAAATATTATTTCTTGGAATAACATGGAAGGGATTTCCTTCATGCGATGTATCCATGGTCAACTGAGAATCATATTATAGTTTGTTTCCCGATTTATAATATAAAATTTGGTGAGGACTGTCTTGGGTCCTAAGGTGACTGGTAACACTATAGTCCCAATCAAAGTTTCCTTGAGGATATCATAACCCCTTATCATATTTTGTGTTGAGGAACAATTTGTTTCTCCATATCCTAGCTTTTGAAGAAAATAAAAGGGGACTATGTTAATTGTTTCCCCATCATCAATCATTGTGCGCTTAACATAATTATTATAAACCCATACCGAAAATGTAAGGTTGGGTTCACCATCTCTATATGTCCTTGGAATTTTACTTATATCGATATCGTCAATTTCATCATGGAATACACATACCCGAAGGGGCCACATCACAACAAAGAAGGCGGGAATGTTTTTAAGATGTGTTGGAGAAGAATCCAAAAAGATTCTTTGCAAATCCCATAGTGGGATATGTGGATGCCACTTGGCGGCCACACCACCGCTCACAAAATACATCGGATGGGCTATTTTTCAAACTCACTCTAGAGCATGACGTAGTAGAGTTAGGTAAGACCATTGCATGAGGAATGTCCCCAAGTGATGATCGACTTTACAATAACCCTTGTTTCTTGATTCAGCATGTAATGTCTTAAAAATTTTGTTGCAAAGACTATGGCAATGCATTCTCTTTCTGCCTGTGTGTAACATGTTTCATAATTAAGAAACATCCGAATAATGAAATAAAATGCACATTCCGTTTATCATTATCTTCCGAGACAACATATAGGATAGTGGGACTTGATAGCCCATGAATACAAGATCAAAGGATGATCTGGTCTAGGAGGCATTAGCGTGGGAGGAGACAACAAGAAGTGTTTAACTGCTTCAAAGGCCTCATTGCATTCTTCTGTCTAATCACTTTTATAATCCTTCTTTGATAAATTGTTGATTGGATGAACAACAAAACTTAAGTTAGGGATGAACCTTCGAATTGCACTAAGTTTCCCAAGAAATGATCTAGTACCAGATTCATCTAATGGTGGAATAATTTCAAGAACAACCTAGATTTTGGCTGGGTCAACATCAATCCCTCGTGACGATATAATGTAACCTAGAAGCTTGCCTCATGTTACATCGAATACACATTTCTCTAGATTCAATGTGACACCGTATTTGATCAATCGTGAGAGAATGATACAGAGCACTTTTGGGTGGTCACAACACTTCTTGGCCTTGGCCAGCAAGTCATCTACGTAGTATTCCACAATCTTATGAATAAGGTCATGGAATATGTATTTCATTGCATGTTTGTATGTAGCACCAGCGTTCTTAATACCGAATGACATGATAGTGTAATAAGTAAGTTCCTTGAGGAGTTATAAACATAGTCTTGGCTTGATCCTCTTCATATATTTTGATTTGATTATATCCAGAGAACCCATTCATGAGAGACAAAAGCTCAAATCTAGTTTTTGTGTCAATAATGATGTCGATGGATGGATGGTAATGGGACGTCAACTTTGGGGAAAGCTTTGTTAATGTCCCGAAAGTCTATGCAAATGTGTATCTTCCCATTCTTTTTTAGAATGGGGGTGATATTAGATACCCATTCTGAATAGTTGACTGGTTTGATGAATCCCACCTGGAGAAGTTTCATTACTTCTTCTTTCACCATGAGAGCCACTTTTGGCTTCATTGGTATTGACTTTTTCTTATTTTTCTTTTCATATGGTTTGGTGACAAGATTGTGTACCATGATATGTAGTGCTTAATTCCCATCATTTCTTTGTAATTAAATGCAAAATCCTTTTGATGTTCCATACGAGATCTGGGTATGTATTTCTATCTCCTCTAGAGTTAATGAGGATCCCAACTTAAAAATCTTTAGTTCTTCCTCCGTTCCAATATTTATATCAATCATTCCTTCGATTAAGGAAGTGTTGCCTTCTTCAAATTTAGGCAGGGCTAGAGGTAGTTCCAAACTTTCTTCATTCTCTACCTCATAGATTTTAATATTCTTTTATGGGGGAGATTCTATCATGGGATTTCCAAAATAGGAAGAGGAATATGGGATTAGGGAGAAATCTACTATGTGATGAGCAAGATGCAATTTTGCATAGGCATTTAGATATCCAAGAGTGACCCTATCATTTTCAAAGTGATCTAGGATGGTAAACTCATTCTCAACTTCTATGTGTGTCAAGATTGGGGTTATTGGTATTTTACGCACCAATGGTTCAGTATGAAGTGATACCATGAAATTTGTATTTTCTAACTCATTGCTTGGAGTGAAACAGGAAGCCGAGGTTGCTATTGAATCTGTGAGAAGGTTATGTTATCATGGGATTGCTTCGATTGATATGAAGTCAAATCCCTTGGTTAGATCTAATATCATTGTTTTATAGAGTTGTAAGTGCTCAAATCTAGTCTCATATACCTTAGATACTTGGTTTGTAACTAATTGCGAGTCTCCTAGCACTCTAATCTTATCAACGCCCATCCTTTTGGATATGATGAGGCCAAGGAGGAGGGCTTTGTATTCATCCCCATTATTTGTACATTTAAAGTTTAACTTAAAGGAAAAAGGTAGGATCTTTCCCTCGGGAGAAGTAAGGATCACACCTACCCTAACACCAAAATGACATCTAGCTCCATCGAAGTGGAGAGTCTAATAATTGCTCAGAAAAATGGATGTTGGAACATTCTTTTTATCTTCTTATTTTTCCTCGATTACTTCTACCATATAAAATTCATCCGCTAGAAGGGAGCCAATTCCTAGGGTACATCCTATACCCACAGAATCAAATGGTAGGAGAATAGGTAGATCTTTCTCTAGTAACTCGACAATTTTTGTAGTGGTTCCTAATGATATTATCTCTATGATGTTGGTCTCATTTTTGATTGCTAGAATGCCTTTGATCAAATTCGTGACTTCTAATTCTGTTATAGGTACCAACTTTACTTCTGGATTTGAATTGACTGGTTTGTTAAGTTGATTCGTTGGGAGCTCAAACTCAGAGTGGACACCTGGTCTCTTTTTCAAATCTGCTAAGTGTATGTCAAAAGTTTTGGGTCACCTTGCACCACAAAGATTTTTCCCAAGTGTAAAAATATTATTTTCTGGAATAACATGGAAGGGATTGCCTTCATGTAATGTATCCATGTTCGACCAAGAATCATATTATAGTTTGTTTCCTTATCTATAATATAAAATTTGGTGAGGACTATCTTGGGTCCTAAGGTGACTGGTAACACTATAGTCCTAATTAACTTGTCATGCGGCTATCATAACCCTTTACCGTATTTTGTGTTAAGGAACAATTTGTTTCTCCATATCCTCAATTTTGAAGAAAAGCAAATGGAACTATGTTAACTTCTTATCCATCATCAATCATTGTGTACTTAGCATAACTATTATAAACCCATACCTATAAATGCAAGGCTCGGTCACCTCTACGACGTAATTTCAGCGTCCATAGGAATTTTGCTTATATCAAATATAAAATCAATATATCCCTATGTTATCGGCTACCCCTGAGGGTAGACATCAAATTCTACATGGTTTACTTACGTTTTAGAAGGAGTGATGTTAATTAGATGACCAAGACCCAAAGTGCTTCTAAGAGAGCAGCCCTATGAGTGGGAGATTTTTTCAACAAATCCAAGAAGGAAATGTGAGAGAAGGTCTTTGTTAGGTCATTAATTAGATCGTAAGAACCTATAGGTTTTTCTAGTGTTTGTTGAACGTTATCTGGTACTGATGGGTAGGTTGGAACTGGTTGAGAAGAATAATCTCGTGTTCTTGTTATGGTTTCTACATGTAGCTCGGTGTCTAACTCTACCAGACCAACTATCTTGGTTTGTGGTCAAGTTCCTAATTGGGGTGCGACCGGTGGACTTGATGAAGTTGAGGCTTCATGATCATTATTTCCTGCCATGACACCCTTGTTTGTCCTGTTTGGATCTAACCTGTTATTGTTAGAATGATTCGGGAGAGGATCGTTAAAAATCTTGAGGGGTGCATTTTGAGTACAAAAAGTTGTCTTTGATCTTCTAGAAAATGTTGCATGAATTTATTGTAGTCGCGACAAGTCCTAGTATCATGGCCTTGAATCTTGTGGAAACCACAATACAAGTTGGGATTATAATTCTAAGGTTGTTGGTTTGAAACCTATTGTGGTCCAAAATTCTGATTAGGTTGTTGGTTGTTAGAGTTGAAATTTTGAGGTTGTTTCCTTTGGCTTTGGTTCTGATATCCAGTTGGGTTTCGATTGGACCTTGTGTCTGGATTTTCTATTGTTGTTGTTGTCATGATGGACGATTAAAATCCACCGTGTTGATTGTTGGAGTAAAGTTATTATTTCGCTAATTGTTGGGTGTTGGAGTGTTTATGACGTTTTCCCTTTTAACTTGGTCTTTGACTCCATCTATTGTAACCCTGTGGTTTTTGTTAAGGATCTTGGTTCCTTGATTGGTATTCGACATTAGGATAAGTCGTAGTGTTTTGATTGGGAGCGATTAATTTCCCATTCGTTCCATATGTCTTACGACCATTGTCTATTTCCACTTGATCGATTCGGAGAGAACTCTCAAGTACTTCATCATAAGTCCTTAGTGGGAACTTTTGGACTTCTTCCTTTATCTCTCTATTGAGAGAATGAAGGAATAAGTTACATAGTTCCATCTGATCCATGTTCAGAGCACTTGTTGATGAGTAGAGGATTGTACGCCATCTTTGAATGAAATGAGCAGCAGATTCATTATGCTCTTGTTTAATGTGTAAGAATTCCCTGATCCTTGTTCTTAACAATTTGTTCATGTCAAAAGCTTTGATAAATTCTGACACAAGTTGTTTGAACGAGTGTATCGAGGCTTTAGGTATTCTATAATACCAATCAAGGGAAATACCCTCTAAGGTCTTAGGGAATATCTTAGCAACAACCGCATCCCAAGGGAGAAATTCTCGAATGGCCGTGGCATAGGCCTTGATATGTGCATTTGGATCTCCCTCCCCCTTGAATTTAGGAAAATCGGGAAGAGGTCTTGGAAGGTGAAATCTAGAGGTTCTTTAAATATTCTAAGTAAGTCCCTACCGCATAGGTTTTAACCATCGATGGTCCTATTGAGGGGGTGGAGGTGGAATGGGTTGTTGATATGGCATAGCATATGTATTTACAGGGACATAAGGAAACCCCTATGGTTGAGTGAACATCCCAGAGAGGAGAACATGTCTCCTGTGGTGATTTTGAATAAATGTTTAAGTAGGGAGGAGCATTTCTTTGATATGGGTTGTTTGGTACTAAATCGGGAGGTATCATACTTTCAACTGGAGCAACATTTGAAAACATGGTTCTAGTTGGTGTTTGTTATGGGTAGTTATATAAATGTTGAGGAGGCATGCCTAATGTGCTTGTTCTTGTGAGGAGGTCAACTTGGTTGGGATGATGCGGAGGGTTGGAAGTTCCTACTTGCCCAAAATGTGAAGTTTGATTTTCTTGAGCAAGTTCTAGTCCTCTAACCCTCTCAACTAAAGCCAAGATGACCTCGATTGGTGATGACATAGTATTTTTCCTTGATGGTTGTTGTTGTACACCTTGAGGTTGTAGAGGGGTATGGTACCCTACTATGAATTGATCATTACTTTGCCAAACTTCACCAAGAGTATTTTCCATAGGTGGAGGAATGGGGGTGTTTTCTTGGAGCAGGGTGTCGGGTTGTGTTTGCAAACTTCCTATAGGTGGGTACATGTTTTGGAAGCATTGTTCACTTCTAGCGTAGCATGCTAAGTACTCCTCATCCAAGAATGGGAGTGGATCTAACTACCTACTAATTTTTGGTCTAAACAAAACTCAAGGAGATGAAATGGATTCTCCAGTAAACGTCATATTATTAGAGCCTGAGGGCTCCAGTTGTTGTGTTTGTGTGAGTTGGTCCAGCTCCTCAATTCGGAACGAAGAACTAGAGCTAGTTCTTTGAGGAGGAGTTTGTGATGACAAGTAGTTGTTTGAGTAGTTTTCAGCCCCATGTAGAAAGCAAGGGTGATAGTTGTCTATTTGTTTGACCATAATATGCTTCGAGACCTGAGAGAGGTCTGCCATATGTGTCATATCCCGACATATTCGAGGGTATATAAATACCCATAGAATAATGGGAAGGAGTGAAGATGGATGAAATAAATGGAAATGAAAAGGGAGCAGTTGTTGCGTTCACATCGGGTTCACCAATTTTGTACGATAGAAAAGTGACAGGCGAGCATGAGAATCGACAAGTAGCCTTTCTCCGTACCCGACCTCCCGAGGTCGTGCCGAGACAGCCGGTGGAAATGAAATATATGTGGATGTGGAAAAACTAGTTGGGAAATCTTATATCCTCAACATGTAATAACGGGATTTGCGAGTCCAAGGCAAAGAAAGCTCTTCTAACTGAATTGGTGTAATGGATCGTTCAAGATATAATAGCTTCTCAGAGGCTCCAATCAATGTCGAGCTCTACCGAGATCCTATCTATTGGTTGTTGGACACGTGGAAAGTGACATATAGGTGCTTCGTGTATATTTCCAGACAAGGTCATGAAAGTGGTGGCAAGAGGTGTAGTGGATTTGCAAGAAACTATGGGTGGTTTTGGTCTAACCTAGAAAATATTAGCTTGATTGGCTTCTATGTTCAACATGGAAAATTATGTTATAATATCCAACAAGAGTGGTGAGGATCTAAATACCAGCGTACGTAAATCGGTGTCAATTTTAGCTGATTAGCAAGCCCGTTGGGTTGTGGGACCTAGGGATCACAACCATGAGTTTGTGGTTGTTGTTGACCTTTTATGGTCATGTGAAGAATCAATCTCTTTATGACTATCTAGTAGTCATAAGCTTTTTCAGCTTCTATGTTTAATACCAGGAGTTGTGCGATCTTCTTGGAATAACTTACGAGTGTTTTTTAGCAACTTGTATATGTAATCCCGTGTCTATTTAAATGAGAAGGTCTCTTGCGTTTGGCTGCAAAACTAATGAATTACAACCAAATGTTTGCTCTCTTTCAGGTTCTTGTATGGTCATGTGGATATCCTATCAAGGAAATCTATAGTTGGGTTGATTTGACCAGAATTCATATGCTTTTTCATCTTTGATGTTTAATTCTCTCAATTTCTCACTAATTGCTTATGGGTTTGTTGTTGTTCGGAAGATGTGAATTCTAAGACCTTGATCTATATCTGCTAATGTTGTGAAGAGATTTGGCTGAGCTATTACCGATTCAAATATGTAATCCTTGGGCTTTCTGGGTCCCGTAATTGTCATGCAAGAGATAACCAAACTTAACTGAATGAAGTAAACTAATTATGAAAATAAATCTACTCTATGCTTTTTTATATATTTTCAAAGATGTGAATTTGAACAAAATTAAAAAGTGACTATTCTAATAAATTCAGATAACGAGCGATTAATCTAATAATGGGATTAAAACAAGCAAGGTAGCCAGATGTAGTTATTTTCTGTGCATTTGTGAATTGATCCTGAATATAAATAACTAACTAATTTAATTAAAAGACCTTCAATCTTACCTCAGAAGTGAGGAATAAATCATAGCTTCTTAGAAGCTATTATTCCCCATAACTTCCCTAGTAATGTTGAAAGCAAGCTTAACTGAAATAAAATGATTTGCTATTCTATTTGATATATTGTAACTACAACTTTGACAATTCAAACCTGGAGTTTACAGAATAGCGGAAAATCTAGTTGTATTGTAGCTTGTCCCCTCAGTGTGATCTCTTCATTCCTACGTGTTCTCGTGAATCCAAAAAGTGGGAATGTGACAGTGGTAATAGGAGAAGATGTTCGAACAATGGCAGCTTAGACGTAAACCGAATAGAATGCAAGTAGGAGAGGGATAGTGCAAGAGAACAGAGCTTGGCTATGTGATTCCTAGTAGGATTGTTGCAGGGATACAACACAAACACACCAAAATCTCTAGGACCTATACTTCCTGTGACAAAACAACAACCTATAACTCTAAGTAGAATCAAGATTCAAATGAACTTAATCTAGAACTAGAACTATTTTATGCTAAGCCAGTTGTTTGGAGAACAACAATGGAACAAGATGAAACTAGAGAGATCTAGTGATCTCTAAACCAGAACTGTGGAGCCTTGAACTGAGAGGCTAAGAACTTTACAAAATCTAAACTGTTGAGACTTATTGAAGAACTTTCAAACACACTGAATAATAAATCATAGAGGGAGAGGGGCCATTTGCTTGTAAACAAGCTTGGTATTTATAGCACTTTGATTTACCAAAGGGTAAGATCGAATTGAACTCTTCTATTATTAAAAAAGGAATTACTATTTACTGTGGCTAAAACTTTAATGCAAGCAAGAGTGGTTGAGAATTATAAGCGCAACTTGGTTTTTTACGTTGATGAATGCATCGGAAAGTTTTGGAAAACACGCACAGGACCGCCGCCCAAGTAGCAGGTGGCGGTTACAAGACCACCGCCCACCTGTCTTGGGAGGAGGTCCTATAACTAAAGACCAAAATGCAAAGAAAAGAGAGGAAAGGGGTTAGAACAAAGCATGCGAAGGCTAGATAAGGCATTTTAGGATGCAAATGTATACTCAACGTGCTTTTGGATTCGAACACCTTGCGAAGAGATCTAAATCATCATTGGGGTTTCTGTAACTTCTTTCCGACAGTACAATACATACAATTTTGGGTACGTACAATAACTTTATTTTATTTTTGATTATTTATTGTTTCAATGATTCTCTCGATGAAATCACTTAGGCCACTATAACATTCACTATTGATGTCATATTCTCTCTCCTCGCTACCCAATGACGTACTCTGGCCCAAAAAATAGCCTTTAACCCTCGCGAAACAACAGCCGTTTCCCCTTTAAAAATCCCTATGAAATCAAAAAATCTAAATGTTTTAGATCAACATTGTGAAAAAGCCTAAAATAAAAAATAAAAAAATCGAACTTTTTAATGACCTCTCTTGTCATTGTTTTCTATTTTGCACTAGTCTGGTGACTGCAAAATGAAATAGGCAAATTCATTGCCATTATCAACATGCAAGCGAGCGATACACAGCCTATATTTTGGAACTGGAAACTTGAAAGTAAATATAGAACCATTGACCCCGCAATACCGCGACCTTGTTAGTTTTGATCATTAAAAACATTCGAGTGTCGAATCCACTGACCATACAATATCGCGACCTTCCGGATGTAACTGCTCCTGCACTGCATCCTCTCTCTTATTACATCAGAAATCACCTGAAGATGTGAAGCACTTGTGGTAGGGTTAGAGTTCTTACTCTGATTGAGAGGCATATCGAGTATTTGTGTTGATGAGTAATTTCGCTAACAAAACATTGCATATTATTACATACAGCTCAGCTCAACAGTCATTGGAGATTCTAATTCTCTATTTCGGTTTATTTCTCCAGCGTTGGAATTGAATAATGGAGCTTGATCACACAGTTTATTTATTTTCAAGAAATGGACAATCTTTGGTTTGGTATGACATGAAAGGGAAGGAAAACACTCTGAAACACGTGGAGTAGATAAGGTTTATCTGTGGAAGGGAGGAATTTATGTTGGATCGAGAACGATTTTCCGTATTGGGAATTATGTCCGACGAGGGTTGTATTATGTTGGTGGTTGTGCATAACGTGATTTCCATCCATTATATTTTAAAATTAAAATGGGATAATTATAATAATACTCCCTTATGGAAAATGCAACATACACTAGCAGAGAATGTCACTATGGTGAGTTGTGGTGGTAAGGATATTGGAGAGTTTGTGTGGTTAATGAAACTGAAAAAGCACAAGGTAAAGACAAATATTAAGGAAGAGTTAAAGGTATCATCATTGAATAAAGATTATACGCATTGTCAAGTGTATGTTCCTCTTACTGGTAAGCTCTAGTCTCTACTATAACACTCCTCGTTTTTGTTGTATGCGTTTAAAGTTTTGTTCATGCCCTTATATTTTGATATCACTATAGCACATTGAAAATTTGAGAAACCATATAATTGATTCTAGTCTCACAAAAATTGCTATTATTACAAAGATTGTTAAAAGATTTGTTGTAGTTAATAATGCGAAGTGAGGTAGCACAAACCCCATTGTCGGGTATGTATAGGTTGTGGTAATATGAGTGTCATTAGACACATGTTTGGGATGTCCATTGTGTTTATTCATGTATCAAGTAAAATCCCCATGTGGCAAGATAATTATGTTTGTGCATGCGAGCGATACAAATTCATTGCCATTATCAACATCCAATGACTAGAAGGCATCAATGTAACAAAGGTACACATTTTCTATTTTAGCATTTGATCGCTATCATTTTGCATCCTCGTAACCAAAATTGGTAAATGATTTCAAAATTCATAAGTGATTCTATTCGTTCTCTTAAAGTTTATAAAGGCACATATTGGCATCTTTCGAAAAATCAAAAGAAAAAAAAATGAAAAAAAAATCAGGGAGCATAAAGACCTTATGCTTGCATATGGTCTGATGGTATGATAGGTGTGATTATGATGATGCTGATAACCATAAATTATGAGTCAAAAAAATCAAGAGGCAACATTAATACCCACAAACACGATGAAATACAAACTAACCAATGACACCCACATTGAAAATACAAACTAATCAGTGACACCCACGTTGAAATGTAGACCAATCTGTGACAAATACATAGATTTTCAGGAATTTCTTGTTTGTAATTTCTTTTATTAATCCCCAAAATTAAAGATTTCAATAAAGATATATATTTGTACCTACCCGAGACCACTTTATCTTGACATCCAACTTGAAATCATGCACATCTACAAATGCAACTAGAGTAAATTTCCTACATTTTGTTTTGAAAATAAACTTAGCAATCCCTAATTCAAGTGCATGAAGAGCTCTATCTAATAATCGATGCAACACCTAGACCCAAAAACAAACACTTGGTTTCATTCAAAACCAACTTCTCCTTCTCCATAAAGCAAATGTGGATCCAATGTCTTTTGGGGAAGGTTTAGCCTTTATTATTACACAAAATAACTCTGGACCCTTTTTGAGTCTTATGAATGACATAGAGATGGATCAAAGTAGAAGCCTCCAAGAATAAAAACTAAAGGGAGTGTTCATGCATGCGTTGCACCCATGTGTGTAAAAGCATGTTTTCTCGCCATGTTTTTGTCAATACCGCCATACATTGCATTCATAATTTCTTCCCTCTCATTTTATCTAAACAAGGCATTTAGTGTGCTCCCAAGATTGGCTAATCTTTTTTTTTCTTTACAAAGATGGGTCCCTCCCTTCCCTCGGATTTATACACATGATTGAGTGAATTATAGAGATATAATCATGATTGTATCTTCTGTAATTTTATACAAATATTTACCACTAATGACTATATAGTTCATCGGAAGGTAAATGATTATCTCCTAGTCAAAAATAATATTTAATATAATCCATATTTGTATGGCTAGTATCATTTTCAACACTTTCCATACCGATAAAACATGTCACCCACTAACTAGACTTGAGTCACATTTATTATTAGTCAATTTTCTTTTAGACGTGTACCATAATTTTCCCTAATAAACCATCCTCCTCTAAATTTATAGATGTATTAACATGGAGACCATGCACAATGGGTCGGCGCCATGACAATTGCTCTACCTTTTCGTGAAACTATAACTCTTAAAATTTAAGATACTTATAATTATAAATCTATACACATTTTAGCATTTTAAATTATCATTCTTTAGACCTAAAAGATAGCTTGATTCTATACATAAAATATATCTAAATCGCTATTCTAAAACTAATTGGCATGTGAATCAATCTAACTCATCCAAGAGATATGAAAAGTTTTACTCCACAAAACTTGGAAAATATTAAAATTCAGTTTAAAACTAAATAACCATGATACAATGATGCCAAAAGTGCCAAAATACATTGCATTAAACTTGATCTTCTCCTAGAAAAGGAAATCACCCTAATAAAATATCCTACATGACCCAATCGGGGTATTTCCACCCATGACACTGGATCCCTAACCTAAGGGAAAAGAATGGTATTTCCACCCACATGGTTTAGATGTATTTTTCAGTCTTTTTATGTAATCTTTTTTGCGAGGTTTCCATTATCACGTTTTATATAAATCCATGTTTTTCGAGGCCATCATTTTCGTTTAAAAGAGAGCAAGAAAGGGAAAATACCTCTGCTATCAGAAGTACCCATGGCTCAACAGATTGAGAATATTCGGCATTGCAATTTCAACAATGGAGGGTTTTTTATCGTGTTCAAAAGTCAGTCAAGTTACACGAGGTGGAAGTGGCAGGATTTGAGTAATAGATTCAGAAACAGATAATCATATCGTTCATGAGCTCCCCTTAGGCAACAAGTGTGTGAATGCAAATTCCAGTAACGACCTGATACTTTTCTACGATTTCCAAACTCCAAATCTTGAAGCGTGTGGAACCCCTGCTATGGGGGAACTCTACCGCCTAACTTTCATCAATGGAGAAAAGTATTTATGGGACAAGTTTGAGGTTTTCGGTGTGGATGCTGGCACCAGCCATTACATAGTAGTTCACGTATTCAATCGACATCCACTGAACTTTTCTAACTATATGAAAATCAAAATCCATGATAAAAAAATCAAATCTTGTGATTACATGTGTTTACAGGTGTACGATTCGGAGTCCGAGTCGATTGAGTAATTGATGGGGGCGAATATCGGTGGTCTGAGTTAAGCAGGCTAGAAATGAGTCATTTTGGGGAAGGAGGACAGGAAATGTTGCGCGAATGCAATTTTAGCAGCACAGATGATGAATCAAATGAAGATGATGAATCGGATGATGAGGAAATGGAAGATGATGAAGAAATTGAAGAAGATGAAGAATCAGATGATGATTATAGACCGAGTGGAGGATGGTACGAGTTAACCATTTCAGTAAATTGCAAGGGTTTGGTGTTGGTGGGTTCAGAGAGGAAGAGGAGAATGTTTGTTTGCAGTTTAGATGGAACAATATTAAACGTATAGCATTGAAAAATTTATATGAAATTTTAAACGTATACCTAAGATCTATTTTTTTTCCAAGAGTCTCTCTTTGTGAGATGATTGGTCATGTCATTTTCCCCCATGTTCATTTGTACTCATTATAAGAGAAAATCCTCACCAATATTATGGGTGGAAACTTATCGGATAATAGGATCATGTGTGGATATGTGATGGGTTTTGATATTGATGTTGTAACGTCTTAGTCATGATTTATTACCATGATGACTTCCACTCTTGACATTGCAAACATTGACATGTGATTTGTCTTAGGAAGGTGTATTCTTTTGACGTTGAAAATCATGTTTGCAATGGGTAAGTTATTACTATTTAGAATTCATGCTTGTTGTAATTCTATTTACTTGGAAATGAAGCCATTATGTGCTGTGAATTGTAAGTTGTAAATCTATACTATTATTTTCATATTTACCATATGATAACAACACACCATGAATTAATTCCATTGATCCAAGGTATGCTTCAATTCTTCTTTATTTTCATCTTGTTAATTGACATTCTGAATGAAATTTATTATGGAACCGATCTGTATTTTGTTGTAAATTGTAAAGGACCTAGCTACAGGTATTCTTACTTAGCATCAGATTGCAAATGGTAAGTTTGGACATCCTTTATAAGTGTTTTGTAACGCTAAGAAATGTGAGGAGATTGAGAATTTGTTATTGGGCTGCTAAGGCAAATACCTTAGCCTTGGTCAGAATGCTTGGTGTTATTCGGATCTAACCTAAATCATAATGTTTACCCTATTTGGATTTCTAACCTAAGGTAACAATACTTACCTAGGACCTATTACTAAACTACTATGCATTATATCTTAACCTATGTTGTAATGTCCTACCCTATATGGATTCTAATCTAAGGTTAATAACCTAACCTAAGGTAATATGGTTAGTGGATATGGGGTTTTGGAAATAACCTAAGGCGTTCTAAAGACCTAAGAACTAAGATGGAAACCTAACTAATGTTAAGGTGACCTAAACTATTACTAAGCCTAAAGGGGACCTAAGGGTTGCATGGAAAATGGGAAGTTGGTGGCAATGGTTTCAAAGGTATTAATGTGGATTAAATTTCGGTCCTTACATCCTAAATTCGCCAAGATTGGCGGAGGCATAAAAAGATGATGGGATGCCTAGTTGGCATCATTGCTAAATTTAAAATGAATGGGAATTTTTGAAATTAACTTCACCAAATTTGGAAGGGGGTGGCATAAGGAAAGAGGAGGGAATGGGAATTCAATGCATTTAATGGCATCAATTACAACAAAGAAATCGCCTAGGAAAGATGAGAAATGGGTTTTGTGGAAAGTTGTTGGTCATTTGATCTTTCTAGTTTTTGCTCTGCATGAAAGTTCAGGTTCTTCGAACCAGCAAGTCTATTTTTGATCCATTGTGATCTTGGGTATCTTGAACGTTTTGAACCTATGGAAACATAGAGGAAGTCGATATTTGGTTATTGATGCCTTTTTGGAAAGAAGATGTTTTTGGGAGGCTGCTGGAGATCTTCTACAAAACAAAAGAAAACACTATCAGGCATGATAGGCTCTTCTTATTAAATAGTTCTGCTTCTTTCTAAACATCTTCATTAAAAGAACTCTTCTCTTAGAAACAAATGGTTTTGTGGAAATGATTATGGTGTATTTTTTTGTATTCTTCTGCTTGGATTTGTTGTTTGGAAAAGATTTGATATGGGTATTTTCTTGATGCATGTTTGAGTAAATCGTGTCTTATCTTGTTTGAAACTAGAATGTTGCTAAAATCGTGTGAACTTCCGATTCCTGTGAAAAATAGATTAAGGGAAAAAAATTGTTGATAAAGATTTGATATGGATTGTTTTGAGGAAGTAGGTAAATGTCCTTACTAAATAAGGGTTTCGTTTGAGCCGTTCTTCCTTGCACGAAGCGTGATAAAAGTGATTTAGATTCTTCTGTGACTTTGTGATGACCATGATGTTTTCACACTTACACGTTATGAAACGAAGTGTTATTACTCTTAGTGTTGGTACTCATGGATGATTGTTGTGGAATTTGACTTTCTTATTTGTATTTAAATCTGGTCGGACTCCTTTCCATCGTATCTGAAAATGATTTCTTTTATCCTTGTGGAATGAAGAACATGTTTACTTGATTGTAATCTCATAATCATTTTCTACTCAAGATGAATAAGCTTTGTTTGTAGTGTATTAAGCTATTAACGATTGGATGAAATTGGAGGTTCAATTGTCGATTGATACTTCTGGTATAGTTCAAATCGAATCTATTGAATATTCATGTTAGTAATATTTGAGGCTATCCCTATTTTGTATTGAGAGAAATACATCTCTGATAACTTACTTGCATGATATACGATTATGTTGTGTGTGTGTGTGTGTGTGTGTGTGTGTGTGTGTATGTATATTTGATTCGGTATGAGGAAGAAGTAATGATAACCCATCTCTCATCTTGATTATTGACTCCTATTTCACTCTCTCCTTTTTGAGTTAAATTACTCATCGTTGTTATCTTCAAAATCTAAAGAAATTTGTACTTTGTTCTCCCTCTGCATGTTTATTCTCTTCTATTATTCCTCCTTGCATGAGATTGACCAGTTCGATTGTGTTAGCTGAAGGAGATTGTAAAGTAAATAATTGAATGAAATACTTCCTTTCTTTTCTTCTCCTTTACAAATGTCTATTAAGGAGGTAATGAATTTGATGTGTGACTGCCTTCGGGTGTATGTAAATGGAATTTACATTCTGTTTTCTCTCTCTGAGTTATTGAATACGTTGTTGTACTTGTTGAACCTTGAAGGATGACTAAAGTTGTCTCTCTTTCCATTTGTTTACTTTCTCTCTTCTACATTAAACATGTTGAAACTGAATGGGTATTAGAAAGGGAATATTGTTTTAGGATGTCGATGGTTCATCCTAAATACCATTCTTAATGGTTGAATGAACTTGTCTTGATATTGTATGAAGAATTATGTCAGGGCTTTGTGACTGGTGATTCATTGCTTCTTTAAAATAATTCTATTTTGAGAACTGTAGGGTTAATATCCTTCTTGAACATTTGTATGAATCAAGAATGAATTATATACCTCTATAGTATCATTCCGATAAGTAATTGAGATGTATTATTACTTATCTATTGTAATCTTTCTTGTGAAATTACTTGAATAAAGAGTGTTTATTTGATCGTGATTCTTACTTGATGTAATGTGGCTGCTCTTTCAGTTCTTTCTTTTATGATCATTATTCCTTTATGAGATATCTATCTGAATTGCTTTAATGTTTCATAAAAGCAGGGTTCTTTTTATGAGATAGTTAGTTGAAAGCACATAATTTTAATGTTTAGAGATTATCATGCCTCAGTTTGACAAACTGATCTGTGCTAGCAATTTTTGTAGATGGATTCCGTAAGTGATAAAAGAAGACAAGTTCTTTTATGATGCTTCTTGTGTTTACCTAAAGGTTGCATCTTTTATGAGGAATTATTATTCTTATTGAAATGTAATTGAAAAAGGGAAAAGTTGTATTCTTGTTTAAGTTTATCAATGCTGATTGGCATGAGTGAAGTCTAAAATGTTTAGACTTGTAAAATGTATATTTTACTTTGAGGAATGGAAAAAGGATTGAGTGTTATTTGTATTTGATGTATCATTCACTTTGGGTTTATTGTAAAGGAAATTTTGTAAACTTGTCATTATTCTCTCGTAAACCTATCTGTTTTGAATCATTTCAAGTTGAACTCAAATGAAATTGATAGGAAGGGAATTGATACTTTATTCCTTTAATAAATGCAACTTCTAAGTTGGCATGCATAGATGAGAATACAACTAGGTCATTATGGTTTATTAGATGACATTAAATAAAAGAGTAATTTACTTATGATTCTTGTGTAAAGTAAATGGCAAAGCAATGAACCCTAATGAATATAAGTTAAAGGAAGGATAAACATTCTAAGGGGATAAGAATTTGGTTAATACCTTTGAGAATCATACTCAAATGAGGTTCGGAAGGAAGAAAACATACTTCCTCTTGTTAAATCAAAATTAGAATAAGGTAACCAAAATGAAATAAATACATACATAATAAATAGACTTCATCTTAATGAAGTCTATTAATAAGGAACCAAAATCTAAATTTAATCATGCTTAAACTTGGTTAAGAAAAGTAAGATAATCTTACTGTGGTATACTAATTTTGTTTATGAGCCTGAATCTTATGATAAGATACCATGGAATGAAACACAAACCTTCGGGAAGAGGGATTGATTGTAGATTTATCTGCATGGTAACTATCAATCATTATGGTTAGCAACCTTAATGAACATAGAAATTAAGGATTCAACAGGGTTGCTGAAATTAAATCTTAATTAAGAAGATAAGTAAGTGTTTAACTTCTTAACTGGATATGTACCTCTAGATGAGGTGATTCCATAGGATGTTGGTACATGCCAACTACAGGATCGCGTGACATCATGAAAACTGGGGTCTTCATAATGGCACAGTACTACATCTAACATGTCACAACATCCTTTCAAATTGGATCATCTAGATCTACATAAACTCGAGACTTGACCTTAGTTTTACTTTAGGTCAGGTTAGGGACATGCCTTTGTATAGGGGTAACTCACGATGACTAAAGGTAACTAGACACACGCAATCAACTTGGGTCGATTGAGTATGTCTATGTACCCTTAGTCACCGCGAGAGATTCTCTATACCTTTCCATGTTGCTAACCTGGGTTAAGGTTAAACCTCGGACAAGTGGAATGATAGGAGTCAGTGAAGACCATTCTAGATAACAGATGAAGTGGGGGTGAAGGATGTATTCTATTTGATGAGTATGCCATCTAGGAATATGAACATGCACAACATGTGAAAATCTTTGGCCAAAGTATCGCAAGTTATTGGTTGCATTGTCCTAAGTCACCTAGTTTAAGAAGCATGATTTTAGATGGATATTGGTAACAAATATTCAGATAGGCCTCTTAAATGGAACACTTCAATACCCAGAAAAGGGTAAGAGAACCAAGTATACTGGGTATACGATACATTGAATTAACATGAGAGATCGGTGAGAAACCGAGTCATGAAATGAGAGATCGATGAAACTCCAAGTCATGAAATGAGAGATCGGTAGTTCATCGAGTCATTACAACTGCATATGGTTATCTGTTATGAGATTGATTGGCATGGAATGTGTGTTCTAAATCATGATCATTTAGAATAGAGAACATTATTTAAGAACTTGAAATGTGTGTTCTAAATTATGATAATTTAGAATAGAGAACGCTATTCAAAAAAAAATTCCCTTGTTTCTAAAGCTTTAAAATGGGAATGTTACAAATGTCATTAGAAGGATTTAATTCTCCATGGGTAGCATTTTTCTTGAAGAGTCGTGCCATAACCATATAAGAGTGGATTACTTTGGTGGTTAGATTTGATCATTCAACTTCTTTTGTTTTTTGTTTGTATATAATTATACATCTTCAAAATAAGGACATTGTCAAGTTTCAAATGTTGCACTTATATTTCTTCCCTCTCCTAAATGTTTATATGTATGGTTAACTTTAACCCTTCCCTTGACATTTTTAGATTACGAATAAATTTTTAATTGCACTTCTCTGACGGTTTCACAACTCTTGGACGGGCTGTAACGGGCTCAATTTTGATCCGTTCTTCTATCCTTCAACTTTAACTTCTTCAACATCTCCCCATCAGTCTCTATTTACGCCAAAGGCGTATACCAGTTGAGTGACCACCAGCTGGTTGTGACACCTACAGGAATCAGACAGATGTGGAGATAAGGATAATTTTTTTATTTGATAAAAATCTCAACTAATATGTGGATGAAAATGACACATGTCTGGAACTTTATATGGCTTTGACTAATCGAATTTTCTAATTTTGAGATTTTGAACACAATGTTTAGCAAGTTTCACGAAAATAAACCAACTAACACAGTAGGGAAACGAATGAAACATCTCTCTCTAATCTTCAGTGATTGGACTTAGCTGAACTCACCAACACAGATAAAACACAGATTTCCACGGATCAACAGATTTGATTGTTCTACATAGAAGACAATGGCGTAGAATAATATGGCGTTGTTAAAGTCATCTATTTTTTATCCTGTCATACAAGTCTCGTGCAGGAGTTGAGTGGTTCTTAACGTCAGATCTAAGAAGATATAAAAATGCATATCCACAACAAAAAAAGATGCACACTGAGTATTATAATGCACTATAGTGGATCCATGAATCACATTGTTCTAGGGTGGAGAATGTTGTATGGTCGGATATTCAAGAGTGTGGTGGTTGTTTCGGAATAGAGTAACCCAAATCTTGGAGTTGAATATGCTGAGTGGTGGAAAGTCTACAAGTAAGTTTCTCTGTTTGCACCAATTTCTATATTTTATGCATTCATTTCTCTTCATTTGATTTTCAAATCTCATTTTCCTTTAGGACCCCAAGTGTGCAAAACTAAAAATACAATAGATCAAAAATATGATTCTTCTTTTTGGTTTTCTATAAGCCCACACCCGCAATGAGATCATATTATATAATGCACACATTGGGTCAGAATGCACATAAAGGAATTGTGTCTATCGTATATTTTTTCTTGTGTTATTTCTATACCTCGAGCGTGTGATATTTTCGTTGCTTTATTGCTGAATTGGGTTAAATTTTTTGCATCTTTTGTGAATTATGCATTTATTATTTGTTACAAACTTTTCTTTGAATTGTATTTAACATCAATTATTTTCATTGTTTTGTCATTAAGCCTCGCTGTTTTCAACCTTATCTTGTTCATGCTCATATATTTCTTTCATAGATAGATCTTTGCGACTTGATGCGATTTTTTGTTTTACTTGCTTTGCTTTAAAACCGAGGAATGTATTCGCAACCTCTTTCATCTTGAACAACACCATGGCTGAAATTTCTTGGGCTGCAAAATTTTTAGCCTCTGTAAGTTACCTGTATCCCCGACTTCATAGTATTTCCTTGTACAACAATGAAAGGCCAATAGGATTTATCACTTTGTACTTCGGTTCAAAACCTTCTTCCCATCAACCTTTTGACATCGAAGATGGTATTCTGGGGATTGGATGTTATTTGATTCTTGGCACCATCTCCTACCAGACTTTCCTTGTCACTGAAGTCCACCATATATGGAGTGGTTCTATTACCTTGGTCATTTGTGATGATTTCAACTTTGTCAAAATGCCAAAATCCTATGTAGTTGTAGGTCATTTGTAGATTAATGCCAATAACTTTAGTTGTGGCCATATTTGTACTTTGCCGAAACAAATTTTCTTTTAATTTGTGGAGATGCACTGAAGGATTTATAGGAAAAAACTTTTAAAAGATGATGGTATGATGATTCTTATCCCAGTATTTTCATCTTCCAAACCCATCTAACCCAACAAAAACAAATCTATAGCCCATCTAATCCATAGTCATTTTAAAACATTATACAAGCTAATCTAGTGAAAAAAGAAAAGAGAAAAATGCTAACCCAACAGAAAAAAATCGTTCTTATTATTGACATTTCGTCAAATAGTTTGCATGAAAGAAATTAAAACCAGGGCATCCATATGTGTTTTTTGTTGGCATTTTGTGAAACATTTTACATCTTCCAGCTTATGTTTTCCCATAACACCTTCAATATTTATTCAAAAGGTTGCAATTAGCTAAAATCCTCCAGAGCTCCCTCATATATTTCAACGATCTTCATATTTTCAATAATCAAATTCCTCGATTCATGATCAATGAAATCAAATACTTTAGAAAAACTCTATTTCACCATTTACTCTTCTTATTGCAAATCAAGAAAATCCTTAGTGGCCATATTTAATTTTTCTCCTCTAATTTAAGTTCAAACACAATGGTTATTTAATAAAATTTCTTGTTTCCAATTGAAACTATCGTGTTTCTCGCAGTTCTCCCAATAAAACATTTATAGCATGTTTTGTAAAGTGATTTCTCCAAAATTCTTCACACCAAGAAAGCAATGTATCGTACCATTATTTTCATTATGAAAATATTCTATTAACATACTAAGAATGTTCTCCACATTGTAGTCTAAATTGTTTTTAAAGTCAAAAATAATGTTAACAAGCAAGTTAACCAGATATTCTTCACATCATAACCTAAAATCTTTTTTAAAATCCAAGAAGAATGTTAACCAACAAGTGAACCAAATGTTTGGTAGAAATTTATACACTTTCAACACATACGATGCCTGATACACTCATACTCAACACTTGTAGATATCTCAGCATTTGTGCAAGCATTGAATGGTTCTTAACGTCAGATCTAAAAAGATATAAAAAATGAAGATCCACAAAAAAACATCACGAATCTTCCCCTTTGATCCCTTTCGGCGTCAACATTGCACGGTCCTACGCGTGATTGCTAATAATAAACAAGTGATTGGATTCATGCAATCATCAAATTCTTATCAAGTTTTATATTTAGAGTCATCATAGAATACCTTAATGACATTGTTACCTTAATGTATTTTGTACTTATTGACTTGTAATTTTTTTCAAATGCTTTAAAGGGTGTGGCAAATCAAAAGCATTAACAAGAACCTTGTTTATGCATCGCTCAAACTAAACACTCATCAATTTTATCTCATAAGCTTTACCCATTTTGAAGAGTGAGGTGTTGAAGTGTATAAATTCTAGAGAGGATTGATGGTCCAATATTTACATTGTAAGTTTACAACCCTTGATTATGGAGTTAATTAAACATTAATTATTGTGTTATAATGCTTAAATGGAGGTAGTTTTATTTTAATTTTTAACGCAAACGCATAAAATAAAAGTGCTCTAGGGTATCTTTTATGGATTTGGAAAAAGTCGTTGATTGTTTGACTAAGTATGTCACTCCCTTTTAAAAACTAGGAAGAATCCAAAGAGGTTATAAAAAAACACGTGGAACGCTTAGCTTTAACTAGATAATTTTTATATACATATTCGTTGATTTCTATGATATCATTACACTTTATCTCACAATTCAAAGTTCGTAAAAAATTTAAAAGTTAGATTTTGGCATAAGTCAACTCCGTAACCATACAATACAATTATTACTCAATCTAAGTTTGACATTTCATTTAAAGTGGATCAATTTGCAATATTTTCTTCCCCTTTAGAGAGCATAAAAACAAACAAATGACTTCCAGAAAAGATTGTCCGACCTCGGTAATCCTATGTAATTATAAAAGAGAAAGAAATCTACCTTAACCCTAGATACATAGAAATGAATGTCTTGGTAAAGCATTTGATATCAACGACACTTCCTTTGGTTTTTATTTCACTTGTACATGTGTATGTGATTGGTTCAAAATGGTGTTATTAAATTGTAATAGTAATTTTAAATTATATATATATATATATATATATATATATATATATATATATATATATATATATATATATATATATATATCTTTGCTCAGCGGTTATCTTATACGTCAATGGTCTCGAGTCATAGCCACATGTACAATACTAACATATATGTACTTGGGAACTCTTTAAAAAAGGTGTTCTTGTTCTACCCTTCATCTTTTATCACTTGAACTAAACATTAGATGTTGTTCATACCCACAATTTTTATCAAAGTTTGAATTTTAGTCATCAATAACAAAACAAAGTGAGATGGACTGTTTAATCATCAAACACTTGCCAACACAATGAACACATATTGAATACATGTGTGGCATCTTCTTTTAATTTATACTTCTTGATAGTTTCTTTGTTCAATTTGTAGCATATAACAAATCACAAGGTATGGATTACGTAATGTAGACCTCCAAAATAAAGTCTTATAAATTAATGTGGTTGAAATCACTAATTTTGAAATATTTGAATGTAAAGCTTACAAAATTAGTTCAAGAGTTCAAGGATCGAATATACATATGAGTTAAGTTGTAAAATTATTCCACATGTGTCAATCCTTGACCAAGACCATTTGTATGGTCATAACAATCGACCGAGACTCTTCATATTATCGTGAAGTTTTCCAATGTTTAGGTCACATATATTAGACATTTCTTTCCCAACACAATTTATTTATTTTTACGAATAAATTTATTTTAAAAATAATTATATTATTCATTTTGGTTAGGAGTAAATTCACCAAATATATCAATTTTTTTAACATCACCAAAATTTTCTAGTACAATATTTTATTTGTTAGAAGTAGCCATATATTTTCGAAGAAATCTACATTTTATTTTGACAAATGCTTGAATTTGCACAAGGAATCAATGTTTTTAATCAATATTCACCATGATTTTATAGCCTTTATAGAGGTATTTTCAAAATGTTTTATATGGTTAATGATGGAGAAGATATAGAGACTTATAAGGCAAGGTAAGTCAAGGTTCATGCAACACACTATCCCCACCCGAGGCCATGGGGAGTCAAATGATTCACAAAGATACTATGGATATGACATTTATGAGACTACATCATAAGGCTTAGATAAGGACAAGTAGACATGGATAGAGGAGGAACCCATCGTAGTTACTCTCATATGCAAAACCAAAGACAGACTAGTGGCCAAGAGACCTAAGTAAGAGATCAAGTAATTAATTTATGTGAAGAACTAATATACTTGTATATTTTGATTCATGGCATATTCTTATTTTTAAATATCAAGTAAGAGATTGGACCTTCACTATCTTGATCACAATTTTTGTAATAAGTTGAGACATATTAAATGATTTTATATATGATCAAGAATGCTCACGATGAGGTAGGGAGAAATGTTCCCATTTCAATTCAATGTTATAGATAGGTGGAATACCCCGAGGTAGCCATCGACAAAGAGAGACTATAAATAAAGAGTACATGTCCACAGTAAAATATTGATAAATATGGAGGAGAAATATGGATTGAGAGATGAGGAGAGGATTCCCCACCCCTTGTTGATGGTTTCACACAAAGTATCTTCGACACTTGATATGCACATCTTTAGAAAATCCAAGGAAAATCCATGATTTAGCATTTGAATTCATAAGCACAAAGTTGTATTAGTGTATAAATATAGTACGAGGAAATAATACCTTATTCTCACTATGTTTTTGGCCCCCAATCTAGATAGGAAAATAGAAGGGACAATCACCCT
Organism: Taxus wallichiana var. yunnanensis; assembly: GCA_018340775.1. Lineage (NCBI taxonomy): Eukaryota > Viridiplantae > Streptophyta > Pinopsida > Cupressales > Taxaceae > Taxus > Taxus wallichiana. The sequence continues at coordinate 40,857,528 of CM031239.1, forward strand.
ATATCATGAAAACATAAGTTCAATGGTCCACATGATTCTTATGTGATTTATATTCTATATATAACAAGTCAAATATATATTATATATTACTTATATAACCATCACTCCAATAAATCTTGACACATTCCAATCTAAACACTCAAAAATGGTTGTATTGGGGTATAGTCCCTCCCAAAAAACTATTTGCCAATTGTAAAAACACTTAAAAATGGCTATTATTGGAATCCAATATGTAGATATTGGAATCCATTACTCTAGTTTTGAGAATCCATTTTAGGGAATAGTGGACTTGTTTACAACAATTTTGAAATCTAATTTAGGGAATATTGGAACCCATTTAGGATGATTCCAAAATCTAATTTAGGGAATATTTGAACCCGTTTAGGATGATTATGGAATCCACTCCTAGGATTATTGGAATCTATCTTACAATATATTAGAATCCAATACAAGGATGTTGGCCATATATAGCGACTTCATGGACCATTTTTCCACATGACTATAATCGTTCAAGTCACACTTTAAAATTAAATCAACTATTTAATTTGTCGATAGTTTATGAATAAATTATATTGAATGGATTCGAGATCTAGAGGAAGAATATGGCAAAATTGGACTCATATGTCCTTTCAACCACTTTTGGCCAAAGCTCTCCCAAATGCATGAATGGATCATAAAATATTAAAGTTCTAAAATCAAGGGTAAGGTTGAACTTTATCCCTATTTTAGAGCATATTTTATTGTTGCATTTGAATCTTGTGAAAATCATGAAAGCGAATAATGTGTATTGGGTATGGGGGATCATGGTCTCATGAATAAACTGTGGTATCCATCATTTGATCATTTGAAAGAATCCTTAACACGATGTCAATCTAAGTCGACTCTCGGCTCTTCCCCATCAACTATGGAATAAATGTTTTCTTGAAGCCATTGGGAATACTTTGGGTGATTTTGAAAAGAAACGATGAAACCGCTTAGTTGATTCATACTACTTATGTCCGAATATTAGTGGATCTAGATGTCTCCATGGACTTCCATGATAAAATTAATCAGAGGTTGGTGAAAGGATTTGGACTCAACGATTAGACTACGAAAGATTGGATTTCCAATGTCATAGATGTTTTGAAACTCGTAAATTTGAGTGAGGATTTTAGGTGATCTAAGAACAAAAGTGTGGCTAATCCAACATGGTGGCAAGATTCACTCCCTTCTCACTTTACCTTTAATTCCCCATCTGATTAACCTGATGATTTTTCTCCTGAAAAGGGCCCCTTAGGGGCAAAACCTACCATTTTTGTTGAGTTTCCCCCTCAGGTGCCTCTTCATGAACCACATATATCGCATTTTCCCTGCACTCTTCTCGGGACAATTAAGGAGAGGGATACCCACTTTTCTCCTTCTAAGTCTCCTTTTTGGCCTATTTCCAAGGAAAGAGTCCCTTTTAAGCTTCATTCAACACCATCCCATATGACTCTCAGATCTCAATCTTCTTCTTTGGGATGACTATTTGATTTTGTTCTTCTTTGTGATTTTTTTGTTCTTTTGCTACAACTTGGCTACTTGTTTTTGTAATGTTCCTTTCATTCTTCATCATTTTATCTTGGCTTTTTGCCTTTTGAACATGGGTAGGGTCCCACTAAAAACCTTTATCCTTATCTAAAAAAATTATATAATGAATTTTTATTTTAAACCCGATATTAAAACATGATTTGGAACATAAAATGGTTAATATTCTAAAAACATATATGAAAACAAATTTTCATTTCACATTACACAACCTATTTACATCTAGGATTGTTAGCTTTGAAACGTATTAAATTTCAAAGAGATGATGACATTAAAAATGAAGCACTCCTACATAGAAAAATTAATCTCAAACATAATTAAAATAATTAAAATTCCATTGTAATAAGATCATTAACTTAATATTTACTTGTAATCAATAAAAATTACAATCCTTACAAGATCTCTCTATATCTAGAACTTCAAAATATTTAAAAAATTAGTTAGTAGTCACTAGGAGTGAGTGTGAAATGGTAATTAAATAATCATTTACAATTGAAACTCCAAGAGATTTGAACATATTGACGATAATGAAATCCAATATGATCAATAATGGAATCCTATTTTGGAAATACTTGAACCTTAAGGTTTTTGTAATTTCATTTGTGAAAACATTGGACTTTGCATTTCAATAAAATACAATAAGATTTTCAATGTAAAATAGGAAATGGGTACATCATATTCCATTTAGTAAATCTTTAAACCCATCGTAGTATAATACTATATATTTCTTTGGTTTTCGTAAGTATAATCGTTTGTGTGTGTCATATATTATTGGCAAATAGTTTTGAAGGGACTATACCCTATCACAAAACAGACTCGAGATATCACAATAATTACATCAAAGTTTGTGTATGTCATATTATTCCACATAGATTTTGGTTGTTTTATGGATTAATAATTTTAATGTAATTCTTATAACTAATAGGTATTTCTATGCATAATTCGTTGTGCTTACTAGTGTAAATATATTTTAAAATAAGTTATTACGCAGAAGGTGTTCCCCCTATGGGAAAGGCCCCTGCGGACGTTTCTACAACTTTGTCAAATTTGACGGTTTGACGGCCGCCTCGAACATTTTAACGTTTTTTTTGCTATTTTTAATGGTTTTTTTAATCTCTGCATGCTCGGTGTTCTTTTTGCTATTTTTAGCGGTTTTTTATCTCTGCATGCTCGGCTCCATCTGCGCTCCTACAAAATCTATTTTAGACCATTTTGTAAGTAGATAAAAAGAATCTATTTTTGCTAGTAAATGTTGGTAATGGATTGAAGTAGTAGCTTGTGATCTCTGCTACATGGATTCAAGCACTCAGAGAATTTGATAATGGGGATTTCCATGTTATAACTGTACATGTTTCATGTTCTTGACATTTATGAAATGATTTCCTTTAGAGTTCTGAGATGGGTGTCCATGGTAATTTGTATTGATTTTGATGATGCCTGTTAAAGGGATTCAAGCACTAGGGTTTTTTGATAGCAGGGATACCTAGACAATAAATATAAATATATGTTTGATAATTTTGGAATGAGTTCTGAAATGGCTTTGCATAGGGAATGGATAGGTTGAATTTATATTTTTTAGGTAAAGAAAAGAATAGACCTTGTATATGGTGGGGGAAGTGTTGGGCTTATGGGGTTGGTTTCTCAGACTATTTACAATGGTGGTTGTAATGTTCTTAGGTAAGTTAAAGAAACATATTTTTCCTGCTGGTGAAGGGAGAGAGATAATTTCATTGGATTTTCCATCAACTTAAAGACATGAGTTGGGTGTTATAATAATTTTTCTATTGCTTTTGATCCCCTGGATTGTGTTGTTTCTTATTGATACATGTTTGTGATTGGAATATTGTTTATGGCAGGGTGATTTCGTCTTCCCTCATAGCCTCTGGAGGTATGACTAATTTCTCCTCTTGGATTTAGTATCTTCTACTATTTTATGAAGACCATTTGCAATTAGATTTCTGCATCACACTGTTTTGGGCGCGGACCTCTGTATAATCCCTTGAGATTGCTTTCAAATTTTCTTCAGTTATCATGCAGTAATACGGATCAGATTTTGATGATATTCCTTTTGTGGTAGAGAAATTTTCCCAAACATAAACTCGAGCATGAGTAAAAATTTGTACTGCACACGTCCTCACCATTGACCATCCTCAAATTGTCTTGAAATGGGGAACATATTTTTGATTAAGTTTATTTTCCATTTAACGGATTATGCCCAAACAATTCAAAAAGTGAATAACTACTTTTTTGGAATGACATTCTTGTCTTGAATTTATATTTTTTAGGTAAAGAGGAGAATAGACCTTGTCTATGGTGGGGGAAGTGTTGGGCTTATGGGGTTGGTTTCTTAGATTGTTTACAATGGTGGCTGTAATGTTCTTGGGTAAGTTAAAGAAACGGTTTTTTCCTGTTGGTGAAGGGGAGAGATAATTTCATTGGATTTTCCATCGACTTAAAGACATGAGTTGGGTGTTATAATAATTTTTCTATTGCTTTTGATCCCCTAGATTGTCCTGTTGCTTATTGATGCACGTTTGTGATTGGCATATTGTTTATGGAAGGGTGATTCCGTCTTCCCTCATGCCTCTCGGAGGTATGACTAATTTCTCCTCTTGGATTTAGTATCTTCTACTATTTTATGAATACCATTTGTAATTAAATTTCGCATCACTGCTTTTTTGGGCGCGGACCTCTATATAATCCCTTGAGATTGCTTTCAAATTTTCTTCGGTTATCATGCAAGAATACGGATCGATTATGATGATATTCCTTTTGTGGTAGAGAAATTTTCCTAAACATAAACTCGAGCATGAGTAAAAATTTTGTACTACACACATCCTCACCATTGACCATCCTCGAATTGTCTTGAAATGGGAAACAGGTTTCTGATTAAGTTTATTTTCCATTTAATGGATTATGTCCAAAAATTCAAAAAGTGAATAACTACTTTTTTGGAATGACATTCTTCTCATCTCTGAGGTTGGTTATGGCTATATTTTTCAGGTAAAGAGGAGAATAGACCTTGTCTATGATGGGGGAAGTGTTGGGCTTATGGGGTTGGTTTCTTAGAATGTTTACAATGGTGGCTGTAATGGTCTTGGGTAAGTTAAAGAAACGGATTTTTCTGTTGGTGAAGGGAGAGATACAATTTCATTGGATTTTCCATAGACTTAAATACATGACTTGGGTGTTATAATATTTTTTCTATTGCGAAACTCACTTATATATGTTAGCCAAATTACTGTCACATTTGTAGTTTTATATTACCTTTTTGAGCTCTTTGCTCAAAAAATGCTTAAACAATATCTTGTGTAAGAAGATGAAAAAATAGAAATAGTTGGTGAAAGATCCCATAGCTTAGTAGGATTAGGAAATGTTTACAAAGTTGGAACAACACTGCTTTTTTGTATCAAGTGCGATGCTATTTATTTTTCACCCCCAAATGCAGTGTGTATTAGAAGATATTGAAAATGCCTTTTTGTCAATAACAATATCTGGAAATAGGCTGCTTTCAATCATATGATTGTTCAATGTTTTAAACACCCAGAATGGATTTGTGTTCGATAGATAAATTGTAAGTCAGTCATTTCTCTGATGAGGTTTCTAGGTTGTGTATAGATGTCCACACTATGTGGAGGTTATATCCATTATAACCCATGAATTCCATCAATAATATATGTTTGATCGAGCTCAAAAGGGATTGCCTTCTGTACAAACATCAACCACAACTACCATAGTAGAAAATAATGAAACAGATCCATCTTATCATAATTTAATGGAAACTTTAAATAGACACCTAATGTAAAGTTCAAGTTTCTTCCAAAACTGAGAAAAGTGGGAGGATTTCAGATTGTTAAGTGGTTTGGAGTCTTAGACTTCTACCTTGGTATTATGAGCACTAATAGAGTGCAAAAATCAAAGCTAATGCCATTGTCAAACCTTGCAATACGCACATAACCACAATGCATGCAATTCCATACTTGCCTTACTGAATACAAGGCTGAAGCACATTTTGATTCTTTTTCTTGTTTGTAATCTCAATTCTCCGCTGAAAGAAATGTTGGAAAGCTAAGACGATGATACTAGGTAAATTTGTAATTTGATGGAAAGCTAAGACGATGATACTAGGTAAATTTGTAATTTCCTCTATAATTTATTTTCATAATTTAGTTGTTCATGTACCTTCAAAGTCTGACTTGATTGAACTTGTATGAGCTCTAGCCTATGTCCAGATGTAGAAGATGCCGTTCTTTTCAATTTTCTGATTTTATGAGCAAAGAAAAACTAAATTTTATTGGCTTTAGATTTTCTTGTTGTCATACGTTGGACACAATTCATGGTTACTTTCAGGGTGATACTAGGTTAAATTTAAGGCAGAATTTAATAGTTTATTGTTTATATGTATTAAAACATAGAAGGACATTTAGATGTCATGAAAATGCCACAAGACTTTCAAAGGATCTTATTGCAGTAGTTTCCAAGAAAGTTACTATCTTATGTTTCATAAGGAGTTACAAAGCATCTTAGGTGTCATAAGGTTTACAATTTTTTTTTCTAAGAAGGGATAAATACAAACATCTTTGGTGTCATTAAATCTTTCTACTATCTAACATACAAAAACTATAAGAAAACTGCTAAACCTCTAACTCTAAGGAAGGTTTTTTTGCATGATTATTTATACTGGCGGTGTGTAATGGACCAAGGTTTTGTCTTTATCTACTTTAAATACTACCTATATACTATTTGGAACTACCATGGTGGATGAATAAAGTTCAACAAAATGATTACTGAAGTATCAAACTTGCTAAGCCAGCAAGAGAAAATGTTGAAGATGATCATATAATGGTGTTTTTTATAATAAAATAAACTACACAAAATTGGGAATAAAATATGAGCAATAATTCATAGAAACCTAATTTGTTACAGACTACTAACCTCTCATTTAGAGAAGTGGCACCTTTCAATACTTACGCATTTACCACTTTCATCTTTTCCAGAACATTTCCTCTTAGAAGACGTGTCAGGTATTCACTCTTGAGTAGGAACAATGGATTGATATTGCACCATTTGCTTGTCATTGGCTACACTACCATCCATGCTTAAGGATGACATAAATGACTTTGTAGAAGAAAGTGTGGGTGTGAAGCTATTATGGCAGTATGAGTTTTCCAATTTCATATATGCATTCCTAAACATTTCTTTAACATCTCATAAAAATTGATGAAACTACCCTTGCACAAATAGGATTATAGTTTATGCCATGTGGATTAAGGTTATGTACATAATTTTCTTGGCCAGCCTGCCACAGGCTACTTTCCATCATCTTCAATAACCAATATGATTTCCTATTTTCTTTTGGTTTTACGCTGAATGCAGAGTAAGCATACCGTAGGTTATATTTAGGAATATGCTCTCGGATGAACTTTAGGGACTCTCTTGAGGTTTTTATAAATGATGCATTCACATTTTTTCATCATCCACAACATTAATATAATTTCTTTCATATAAGAGAGGACACAAAGAAGGCTAAATTTCTCACAGATAAGAGAGGACAATTTGTGGACAAGATCTCATTCTTGATTAAGAATTTTTGATTGAGAAGGGATTGGTAAGAGGCGGTAGCCAGTTTATCTATGGGATGATGGGCAGAAAGAGGGGTGATCTAAAGAGATGTGACGTTTGAAGAAGATTGATAAATTGGGGGAAGATAAAAGGGAAGGAAGAAATGAGGGAAAATAACCAAAAAATAGAGGAATTTGAAGGATTAGTTTTAAGTGTGTGATTAGAAGAGAAGAAAGGAGAGAGAAGAGAAATTAATTAGAAGGAAGAAAAGAAAAAGTTTGTAGTATACAATAGGATGCGGAACGAAGGAAAATAAATTGTAGTATACTTTAGGCCATGGATAGAAGGGAAGTTAGAAAAGTGGTAAAATCAATAGAGAAGATGGGAATTAATGAGGAAAAAATTAGGTTGATGGAGGGGAGTGAGAGAAGTTGAAAGAAAGAATTTTAAAGTGAATTTGTATTGATTTTGATGATACCTGCTAAAGGGATTCAAGCACTAGGGGTTTTTGACAGCAGGGATACCTAGGCAATAAATATAAATACATGTTTGATCATTTTGATAATTTTGGAATGTGTTCTGAAATGTCTTTACATAGGGAATGGATGGGTTGAATTTATAATGATGTATGTCATATATTTCTGGTACAGGGTTGTAAGCACTAAAGGAATTTGAGAATGGAATTTGCAAACATATAGCTGCATGTTTGAGATTTTTGAGCTTTTTGGAATCACATTCTTCTCATCTCTGAGGTTGGTTATGGCTATATTTTTTAGGTAAAGAGGAGAATAGACCTTGTCTATGTGGGGGAAGTGTTGGGCTTATGGGGTTGGTTTCTCAGACTGTTTACAATGGTGGTTGTAATGTTCTTGGGTAAGTTAAAGAAACGGATTTTGCCTGTTGGTGAAGGGAGAGATACAATTTCATTGGATTTTCCATAGACTTAAAGACATGAGTTGGGTGTTATAATATTTTTTCTATTGATTTTGATCCCCTGGATTGTCTTGTTGCTTATTGATGCATGTTTGTGATTGGCATATTGTTTATGGTAGGGTGATTCTGTCTTCCCTCATGCCTCTGGAGGTATGACTAATTTCTCCTCTTGGATTTAGTATCTTCTACTATTTTATGAAGACCGTTTGCAATTAGATTTCTGTATTAGATTGTTTTGGGCATGGACCTCTGTATAATCCCTTGAGATTGCTTTCAAATTTTCTTCAGTTATCATGCATCAATACGGATCAGATTTTGATGATATTCCTTTTGTGGCATAGAAATTTTCCCAAACATAAACTCGAGCATGAGTAAAATTTTTTTTGCACACACGTCCTCACCATCGACCATCCTCAAATTGTCTTGAAATGGGGAACAAATTTCTGATTAAGTTTATTTTCCATTTAACGGATTATGCCCAAACAATTCAAAAAGTGAATAACTACTTTTTAAATTTCATGTACATTCCACAACAGTTCAAGGGAGATCTTTTTCATGCCCTACAAAAGATAGATTAGATATTTGTGTTTCTATGGTCATATTGAAATGATTTCTAATATTTAGGTTGAAGTCAGGGGTAACTTTATCATATTTCACAGAATCAGAACCTTCTAGGCATTCTTGTAGATACATTTACACTTCATGGTTTGATTAGACAAATTCACTTTAAAATTCATTGTTCCAAGAAAATCAAAACCTTGGCTGTGTGATTGAAAACCATATACATGGCAATGTTCAGAAAAATGGGTATTCGGTACACACACCTAGAAGTTTAGGGTTCTTTGAGATTCAACATCACATATATAGAAACATTGAATGGGTACACAGTACACACACCATAAGTTTGATGTTCCTCAAGACAAACATTCAACATCAAAAAAAAGAATAGTGACCCAAAGGTGCAACACAAGATTTTTACCCTAGACAACCTTAAATTTCATGTAATGTCTTTAATTTTGATTTTTGTACCTGCAACTTTACTCTGTCCATAGGAATTGCAGTTTTATTATGATTTTTCATTTTCAATTTAGAAGCAAGGGAGTTGCCTTTGAAACTCTTTTCTTATTTTGGCTTGTTTGTGAGATGATTGACTCAGATGCCCAATGTCTTATCCTTTCTCCCTTGCAGATAAAATTTTGATTTGAGTTAAGAAAACCATAGAAATCTGAGAGAAGCTAAGGATTGATTTTGGATTGTCTTTTGTTACTTAAATGAATCCATATTTTTGCATATTTAAGAGAAATTTAACACCATCAAATTGTTTGAAATTTGAGATAATGTATGGAAAATAACCCAGAAGCCATTAATATGACATCAAGAGTCCAAGCTTTGATCCTAATGCACCCATCTCATCCAAATGCCATTTTCCGCTAGAATGTTGGAGACCATATCATCCATTATTATGTAATCATTGTAATGTAATGGGCACAATTCTATTCAGCCTGACACCTATCCATAGTCATGGTTGCAGTAAAATAGTTCACATGTTAGCTTTGGATATCTCTATCAGAGGTTTTGACAATTCCTCTTGTGTGAAATCTGATGAGACTGTATGATATGTCATTCACATGGACACAACAAAAAAAGATTGTAGAGATCAACTCCTGAGCTGCTGTTTCTGTTTCTTTGTTCTGTGCATGGACTGGTGACATAATAATTAGGTGGTAAGAGACACTCTTTATGGGGATTGGAAACTAGCAATTAGAGAGAGATGTGACATGTCAGTATGGTTGTAGGAATGGTTGTTAACTTATTTTAAATGATTATAGGGTGGTTTATTCTCTCTGATTGGCCAGCCTAGATCTCAGAATTTGAGGTTGTGTAGAAGTATTGGCAACCAAAAATAATTACAAAAAGACTTTTTCAACAAAAAAACCAACCAAACAACCAATGTAACCACCGTCTCAAACACGTTGCAAGACTAACACAATTTCCCCCAAATAATTACAAACCACATCAATTACAAAAGTAATTAGCGGTATCAAATGTATTCATGTTAAGTGCTAAAAAAATAGCCATAAAAGGCTACCACTCATGATATAAAATCTGCAAATGTATGAAATTCTTCATGTATTCATGTTTAGTTCAAATAAAATAGTCTGTAAAACACTACCACTCATGATATAAGATTTGCAAATGTATATGTATGAATTTGTAACAAATTTGAAATGTAGAGATAAAACCTTTAAATGTAATGCTTCATCTATATTTCTACACTTACAAAATCAATCACACCCCTTATCAATATCAACTACAAAAGTAATAAATATCCCTCTAAATCAAATAACATATACCATTTCGGCGTTCACATTGCATTGTGCACATGTGATTGCTAGTACTATAATACAATCATGTATTCATGTAATGACGCTATCTTCAAAAAGATTTCAATGAATGTGTTTGCATAGTAGTTTGTTTAAATACATTGCATGTGATTTTAAAGAACTGAAAGGTTTATTCACACCGCATTCGTCTTAGCCACAAAAATTTGTATCCAACTTAAAAATTGAAAGCACATAACCAATCAAATAAGTATGGTCAAGACCATGACGATCATGATGACAACCATGGTCACAACAAAGTTATAGTTATGTTAAAAAAATATAAAAATGCGATTAGATCATGGGATTAACCAAAGTTATCTGGTATTCTAATAAAATACTTCTGTGGCCACTAGTTTAGGAAGAAAATGATTTTGCAGGGCCTCCAAGTCTACATTAGGAATGATAGTGCCTTTAAATGTTTGGATGAAATAAAACATTAATTTGTGAAACATCAACAAAGAAACAATAACTTGACGATTCTATGGACATGAGACCTTTAAATCTGCCAAAGTTTCATCCGTCTACCCCAACATAACAAATATTATAGCTATATTCATGTAGAAAATATTTTTTCAGATTTAATCATAGAATTAAATTAATTACATTTAAGAAAAGTCCTACCATCCTCTTAGTAGCAAATAATTATGGGATAAATTAATCTTAATGCATGGGTATGACATAAACGAATGTTAAATATTTCCTGTTAAAGATGCTAGTACTAAACACAAACAAAATCTTTTTCAACTAACATATAGTTTCATGTTAAGGTAGTTAATTGAATTATCTTCTCCATATGACATAGAATCTCACTTTTGCAAAGTTAGTAGGTGGTAGAATCCACTCCATCCATGTGTTTATTAAGGTAGATGTTTTCATTAAATGTGTTTCAAGGGAATCAAATGTATGTCTAGATACACCACAGAATTATTTTTTAAAAATATTTGTTTATATGAAATATATGAAACAATGGTCATAAATATCATAGAAAATATTTATTTTTACCAAAATTATTAAAGATAGCTAAATTTTTGAAAGAAGAACTAAATGATAATATTGTGGCATACGTTGAAAATAAATATACTAACTCTATTAAAAGTATGTTTGCTTAAACAAATTAAATCATGTTAATGCTTACTATATTTCCTAAATTCAATTAATGATAGTTTAAATACAAATTTGGTACATTCAAATAATCTCATGAAATAGACATAAATTAAAATCTGCATTCTTTGTTGAACAAAAATACTTTTTTAGAGTAGTTTAGGTTGCATGCTATTGATATATTATTTAATAACTAAATCATGAGATCTTGTCACTTGCAAGTGGTTGTACAATAATATCATCAACCACATATCCTTGGAACAATCATGTTCAATGTTATTTTTCAATATAATAAAGTGTTCTTCTAGTTTTCCTTTATGCGTTATAATTACTACTTTTTGTTTGTAGAACTATAATGAATATATTCATCCCACACTACTTGCAAATATTAGATTTCAATACCATAATGTATATTGCAATGTTATTTTCCCTATGAGAAGAGTGGATTCCATTTAAGAAAGCACTTCCTACATTATTTTTTAGTTAACATCTCTACCTCAACATATGTTAGTGCTTCCAACCAAAATACAACCTCAAATCTAATTATCACTAACATTAAAAATTAAGGGAAGTAATTTATTATGTAGATGATCTCCTTATTCAAGGTAAATTTTTTTCCTTTGTGGGTTTGGTTTATGATGTAAAATAATCACTCTAAATCAACTAAAAGAATTTTTTTCCTAATATTTGTAAAAGGTTATATAACTTTGGTTCAAATGAGTAAACTTAAGTGACACAAATATGACAATAATTTTATAAAACAATTACCCATTGCTTATTCTATAATTCCGCCAAAAATGTTATTTATGTTGTCGCATCCCTTATTCATTATATTATCTCAAATAAACCTTAACAATAACAATAAGAATCAATATTAAAATATTAGTCAAAACTTTGGCTAATTTTTAATTTTTACACTAAAATATTTTTTTCATAAATTTTAGTTCTTGACAAGGAAAAACATAAAATTATATATATTGTATTAATATAAAGGAGGTCAAATGATTGATTGCAATAGTCTGAGCTAGTGGTCACTAAGATCAATAGAAAGGAAACTATTTTCAAATTTATTTAAAATAAGTGTTAAATAGGAAACTATTAATTAAGAAAAATAACATTAGTTTGTTTATTCCTTGTAATTAGTAGAACCCGTATATGTAGTTGTATTTTACTTGGTCAATTTAATTTCTCTGAAAGCATGCAATATTGATGATACCGTTGCAAAATTGTAAGTACCTTGAATGTGCTCCATTAAAACATTTTATGTGGTTTGAACTATAATATAATTGATTTCCACGTACTCAAACATCCCATTTACAAGTTTTACTTTAGTTCAAACTAGTCTATAATTTATGGGTATATCTTCAAAATTTAAGTTCCCTATGAGAAGTACAATGAAAATTATTAAGATTAACATAAGTATTCCTTGAAAAATGTGATGAGTTAGTAAGTGAATGTACCAATCTATATCATGATCCATATTTGCATAGTAAGACTTCAAAAATAAATCATGCTCTTGATTCTCTATGATAAAAACCATTGAACTATGATGTATAGATTTGACAAACAAACATAACGATGTGTTTACCCAATATAGAATTAACACTAATGTGATCCCTTTAAAATATTTATTGAATATCCAAAAGTAATTTGTTCTTTCATATTGGAAAGGATGAGTTATTTTGGAATCCCAATTTCAGTAGCATTTACCATTTTCCTAGGTATTTGGCACATCTAATCATGGGAAAGCTCATGACTTTCGACCTCTGTCATTTCACATCCATGGACACTACAAATTATGTGCGAAATTGATAAAGACTAAAATTTTCCATCTTCATTATACACATTGTGTCAAGCATCACCGATAGATTCTTGTGACTATTTTTCCTTATCCATATACTTTCTTACCATGCATTAAACATTATTATATATTTTGACGATAAAAGAAAAATAATTACACCAATGAGAATGCTTACTCCTAATAGAATGAGTGATTTTTTCAATTCGCTTTGTGTAATTGTTGACGTGTATCATAATTTTCTTTGTTGTGTATATATTTGACAAAAATGCATTGAGGATATATGGGAACATATAGTTGTTAATCTATTTTTCTTGTCAATGATTTGTTACATGCTTCCTCTCTAATTTTCTTTTCCCAACAATGTGTAAATATGATGGTAGTGTGAATCAATTGTTCCATAATTATTGATCATGTAGGATTTTGAACAACCACACAAGACTCGTTGTCAAGATTATTTTCTTGTAGTGCACATCCCTTTATCATCCCGAATCCACCTACATTATGCATGAATTTCTATGTGATATATTTAGATACTATAAAGGTTTTCATCCAAACTTCTCTAGAAATTAATTTTTTAACCAACAAGCTTACTTCGCTTTTAGTCATTCTTATCACAAACTTGAAAGTATTCATAGTGAATCGCCTAAATAATTACACTCAAAATTAGTTTGGTTATCCTTACAAGGTAAAAATGCTATCCCACTATCGCTATGCAATTATAAGTTGACCATCCATTTATTCCACACCTCATCCTAAATTAATAGAAAGGTCCATTTATCATACAAATTTATAGTGTGTCCCTATATAAACTAACCAAATAACTATTATTTAATGTCAACATAGATGGAACATGAAATTAATAATTTAGTTTAAATTTAGCATCTTTGAAAATTTAGTTTAAATAAAAACTTACCTTTCACCCTCATTCTTAGGCAAGCCTACACTATACCTCCGAGGCCTTTCTTAAGTAGTCAATACTAACCGGGATTTGTATAAAAGGTCAATGAATTTGGTTTTGATCAACGCCTTGTTTATGAAAGATTTCTATTAGAAAAATAATGATAATAGAATCACTAGATGATTTTAATGATAAAAGGTGATAATTTCACTAGCGTAATCTATCAGTATAAATATTTTAAGAATTTCCATACCAATTTTTTTAATTAGCTATAATTTGTTGATATTTTTCCAAAATGGGCCACGTGCTTCATTTTTGCGTAGCTAGTTTTAGGACATGACAAATTCTAATGGTGTTATACATGAATTTTTGGAGTACCTTTATGTTTGAAACTTATCAAAATTTATTTTCCTCTTTTTCTCTGAGTGTATATGCGCTAAATCAAGAGGAAACTTAGATATTTTAATTCATTTAGCCATCAAAATGTTGAACTCCTTTGGTTTTTCATTGAAACAGGCCCACCAAGTTTATTGATTAAAATAGGGGCACATTGCAACGAACAAAATGTCTAAACTCGTGGACTTAGTCAATTTTAATTTTTTCACTGCTTTAGTGATGGATGAGTGACACATAATAGAAGCTAACATATGATAATTACTATTGTTCTTGCATGTTGTAAAAGTATTTGGAACTTGATAAATTTCCATAGTTTTTATCACCATTGATGGATGGTCAACACATGACACTAATCTACATTTGGAACCCCCACAAACTTAAAAATAGTTTCCCATACTAGATATACACACTACATAGTATCGATGTGTCATGCATGACAACTGGACACATGGAAGTGATTGATATCTAGGAAAATCTTAAGGTGTTCCTCCAACCTCAAATATTTTTAGAGTGCTAATGTGTAACACATGGCATTACAGATATGTGTCAACCATTCGTACAATGCATCCTTTGAAATCTTGATTTGACCTACCAAACTTTACAGTGGAATCAATGCATGACACATGGCAATGGGAAAATTGAGGCAATCGGTGCCTTCGTAACATATCAAATATTTCTCCCTTCTTCCTTGCTCTAAAGAATACCAAAAATCTATTGAGAACACATGGCACATGTGACACATGGTTTAGATTGGTAAACCTTGATATTCTCTATAGTTACTATTTACTAGCTTAAATTGGATGGATTCACCTAGCGTTAATTAGATCTTGAGGACGTCACAGAGGACATGAAAAAATGCCTAGTTTTTTTATTCTATATTTTGATTAGGGCCTTGAAATGTCATTATAATGATACTATTTGAAAGGTCTTTGAAAGAGCTATATTTAGGTTCTAATTTGAAGGAAAATGGTTTAGCGATTTCGTATAAATGTGTAGTAGAGTTATCAAGTGTTTGTAGGTGAATAAACATATCAAATATTTTCTAGGTTACTCTCATATGATTATTAATGATTACACCCTCTTATAGGATATTCTTTCAAGTTTTCACTCCTCTATTTTCCCTACCAAAAGATGGAGGAAGGAGTTAAAAACGTTGTGTATCATGATTGAGCTATTACGTTGGTCCTACGGTGAAATCATGATCTCTACACCAAGTGACAACTTAATCTATAGTTATCTTATTGATCTCATGGGATCCTTCCTAGATATTTTCATTTTATGCCTTATAAGTGATCATTTAAAAACAATCTTCTATTTCCTTACAAGTGAAGGAATATAATAAAAAAATTATATTCTTGCAAATTAATAAGCGTTACCTTGATAAGTTTGAATTATACCTTTACCAAACATGTTTCATTGATAGCAGCAGATCTTCATGAGTCCTTCAAAAATCCTGAGAAAATGCTAGAGGGTTGTTTTGGGGTGGATATTATTAGTTGAGCATATTCTAGGGCTTCACAATCCTTTTAGAGGACATAAGGATGAGAAAATAGATATTTTTCCACATATTTTTCATCCTCCTCTTCTCTCTTCTCTATTCCTTTTTCTATATATGTTTAATTAGGAACTACTAAAACATGGTTCCTCTTCCTTGAACACAAGGTTACTTTTTCTTTTGTGTACTGAGATTTATGAGTGTCTTTGACATTTGATCTTGAGCTCGTAAATGAACGGACACCTTGAGTTATGGTGGCAATAAACTATGTTTATCCTATATTTTAATAAAATATGGTTATCTCTTATATATGACCTATGTATTTTTATTTATTTTCCCCTACATATCTATTATCTTCATTATCTATCATTGTGTGTGAAATTTTTATATTTTTATTTCACTATGTCCATTAGACGAGAGTCGAGTCATATTTAGATGCATGGTCTAATTGTGTCTCATATCTTCCCTCTAGATCTGTGTTTTATCCATTTAGTTGCTAACTCATACAGGGGAGGGTGCTAATGTTTCATCTTTGTACATCTCCATGTTTTATTTCATCTTTTTTCTATTAAAACTAGTATATTAGATTAGATTAGTGATTAGCATAGAGTAGCTAGGATATAAATCCAGCCTTCTCTAGAAGCCTACCTCAAGGAGCCAAGAGTCCAACACTATGAAGGAATTTCTATTATTGATGCTAAGATAGCCAAGTTTTTAAAATTGTTAGGTCTTATCATTGGTGCACATCTCATATGTAGAATAGTTTAAGGGACACCCATTAGGAAATATGTGTGTTATTTTTTTATTCTTGGACTATTTTTAAAGACAAGAATGTATGTTTTTCACATTAATAGCTATTTTTTGTGTGTTCTTATTTTATTTGTTTGAAACCATGTTTTCAATAACTTGAATCTATTGACTCAAGGATTCATTTATCTCATTTATATACCTTATCCATCGGTACCCTTCCTTGTTCTCATGAGGTTAATCATTGATGGATCTTTCATTCGCTTGTTGGAATTCTTCCAATAATCTTCGCTTGGAAAAACATTATTATCCTCATCCTCATGTCTTCACTCAAAGCCTTCCTAAATACCTTGGATATGAACCTTATTATGATGGACTTGCAGATGTACCAATTCATATTGATGTAAATGGGTATCCTTCTAAATATGATGGTTTTCAATATTTATGGTATTAATATGATGAAGGTAGATTCATCCTTGATCTTTATATGTAGTTACAGATTTAAGTCATGGGTAAGTGCACAAGGTTAGGGGGCCAAAAGGGTGTCTTGAGTGGACACATTTTTCTCGAAAAATAAAAAACTTCAACTTGTACAAGTTTTTCAAAATAATTACACTCAAAATTGGAAGATGTTGTAGAACTATGAATCATAGCATTTTGAGTCTAGTTTCTAAGCTACTAAATTTTATTGAAAATGGATAATTTTAAGCGGCTCAAATAACTAAAATACCAATAGGTGCTCCTATTTTTGTTAAAAAACATAATAGAGTGACTTTTGTGCCCCCACCATTTTTTGAGCACAATTTAGTATTTTTGAAAACCCTTTAGTAGAAATATAGCTAGGAGCATATAGTTTGTGTTAGATTTTTTTAAAAGATTTTTTAGCAAGTATTTTTTTATTTATGATTTTTCTAGTACAAAAATTAAATATTTTGAAAAATAACGGAGCTCGACCGTGCCCCCTAACAACCTCAAAAATATCGAAAATTAGTTTTTTTATATGTACATAATTAAGCCTAGTTTGTACTAGTATAATTTTTTTCATTTTCGATGACCAAAAAAAAAGATACACGATGAAAGATAAACATATTTAAACTTTAAAAATATTTGTAAAAATGCATAGTTAGAAAATAAATAATATGGAAACCTTATATTAGTCGAGAAAATTTGAAAAAATATATTTTTAGAAAGAAGAAACTCATTGTATGTTGTGGTATTTTTTTGAATGGATCGATTGTTTTATTTTGATTTATCATGGAGGAAGTGGAATTTTTACATTTTCCTACAAAAACACATTGTTTGTTGTGTTTGTGTAGGTCCATGCCTCAGGCTTGGGGATCCAAATCAGATCCCAAGCCATGATGCATGGCTTGGAAAAAGAGAAAATATAAAACACATAAGTATAAGATTTTCATTTATTATTATTTATATTTTATTATTTCTTATAATTTAAATTTATTTATGTAAATATAAGAAATTAGGGTCACTCTACACCTTATGGAACTAGTCTCATAGCTCCATTAGTCATGGTTTAGGAGATAGTTTTTTATAGTATAATCTGGTCAATACATAGGTAATTTTTAGGATTTCAACATTCAACCTAAATATTTTAGCATTTAAATTCTACAATTGAAACCCTAAACCCTAAACCCGAGGCCCTAAAACTTGAACCATGATCCCTAAACCATAAAACCTAAACCATAAACCTTAAACCCTAAATCCCAAGCCCTAAACCCTAATCCTTAAATATTCAACCCTTACCCATGAGCCCTAAACCCTAAACCTTGAGCCTTAAGCCATAAACCCTAAAACGTAAACCATGAGCTTTAAATGTTAAACCCTAAACCCCAACCCATAAACCCTAAACCATAAACACTAAATCCTAAACCCTTAAGCCTGAGCCCTAAACCCTAAACCATAAGACCTACATCCTAAACACTAAACCCTAAACCCTAAACTATGTGACCTAAACCCTTAACCTCAACCATGAGAACTAAACCCTAAACCCTAAAACCAAAATAATAAATCCTAAATGCTAAACACTAAATCATAAACCCTAAACCCTAAACCGTAAACCCTTAACTCTAAACCCTAAACCTTAAACCTTATACCCTAAACCCTAAACCCCGAGCCCGAAGCCGTAAACCGTAAACACTAAATCCAGAGCCTCGATCTCTAACCCCTAAACCTTAAACTAGTAACTCTGAACCCGAACCTTAAGCCATAAACCATAAACCATGAACCCTAAACCCTAATCCCTAAACTATAAACCCTAAACCTTAAGCCTTGAACCTTATACCGTAATCCTTGAGACCTAAATCCTAAACCTTAAACCCTGATCCCTAAGTCCTAAACCCTAAATCTAGATCCCTGAGCTCTAACCCCTAAACCTTAAACCTCAGTAACTAACCCCTAAAACTTAAACCCATAAATCAACCCCGAACCATGAGCCATAAACCGTAAACCATGCACCCTAACCCCTAAACCCTAAACCCTAAACCTTAAGCCCTAAATGTTAAATCCTAAAGGTCCCCTAAACCCTAAACTCTAAACCTTAAGCCCTAAATGTTAAATCCTAAACCCTAAACCCTAAACTCTAAACCCTAAACCCTAAACCCTAAAAACTAAATCATAAACACTAAACCCCGATCCCTAAACCCTAAAATATAAATCCTAAGCACTAAATCCTAAACCCTAAGCCCTAAGCCCTAAACCTTAAACCCTAAACCCTAAACCCTAAACCCTAAACCCCGAACTCTGTGACCTAAACCCTTAACCCTCAACCCTTAAGCTCGAGACCTAAACCCTAAATTATAAACCTTAAATCATAAAAAAAAAACTTAAACTCTGAACACTAAATAATAAACCCTAAACCCTTAACCCTTAACCCTAAACCCTAAACCTTGAACCCTAAGCCTTGATCCCGAGCCATAAACCCTAAACACTAAATCCAAAACCCTAAGCTCTAACCCCTAAACCTCATATATTTCTAGTAGGTCTCATGAGTGAGTTCATTTTTTGAATATCTTAGGACCATATTTCCTAGTCTTGTGCCTAGAACCATCATTAAGTCTACTTTTACAACTACCTTGTTTATGAGAGGTGGGCATTTCCCTCCTTCAAAATATCAACAAATGAAAGACATCAAATTTTGATGAATCTCTTTGAATTTTGTTCCTACAAAGTCAATGAACCCTTTTCAATTGAATACTCTTTATCAATACTAATAAGAATGGGTAAGAAACAAAACATTACAAAGTGAGTGAAATAGTTCAGCATGCAATGGGAAAAAGAAGATATTTGTATTGGGTAACATTTATTTGTACCAAATTATTCTTGGATATCTGTAATTTCCCTCCTTTAAAATATCAGTAGATGAAAGGCATCAAATTGTGATGACTCCCTTGAATGTTCTACCTACGAAGTAGATGAACCCTTTTAGTTGAATACTCTTTATCAATAATTATAAGAATGGGTAAGACATAGAACATTACAATGAAATAATAGGTGAGCTTAATCTATGAGCCTTAAACCATGAGCCCTAAACCCTAAACCCTAACCCCTAAACCTTAAATCCTGAGCCTTAAACCCTAAAGCTTGAATCCTTTTCCCTAAACCCTTAACCATGACTTTTAAACCTTAAACCTTAACTCCAAAACCATAAACCCTAAACCCTAAACCCTAAACCCTAAACCTTAAACCCTAAACCCTAAACCCCAAACACTGAGTGTTAAACCGTAAACCCTATACCATAAATCTTAAGCCCTAAACCATAAAATCTAAGCCCTAAATCCTAAACCATAAACCTTAAACCCTAAAACCTAAAATCTAAACCCCGAGCCTTGAGCCCTAAACCCTTAACCTTCAACCCTAAACCTGAGCCCTAAACCCTAAAATCTAAGCCCTAAAACCTAGGCCCTAATCCTTAAGCCCTAAGCCAAAAACCTAAACCTTGAACCCTCAAAAATAAACCCTCAACCCTAGACCCTAAATAGTAAACCCTGAGCCCTAAACCCTCAACCATCAACTCTCAACCCTAAACCCTCAACTCTCAACCCTAAACCGTAAACCCCGATCTCTTAACCCTAAACCCTGAACCTTGAGCCATAAACCCTAAACCTCAACCTTAATCCATAAAATCTAAACTCGAACCTTGAGCCCTAAAACCTAAACCCTAAATCCTAAACCCTCAACCCTTAACCCCGAACCCCGAACCATAAACCCTTAACCCGAACCGTAAACCCTAAACTTTAAACCCTAAACTATAAACCCTAAAGCATGAACCTTAAGCCCTAAGCTCTAAACCCTAAACCCTAAAATTTGAACTATGATCCTTAAAAACTAAACCTTAAACCCTAAAAGCTAAACCTTGAGTCCTAAACCTTGAGCCCTAAACCCTAAACCCTAAGCCCTAAACCCTAAACCCTAAATCATAAACCCTCACCCAAAGGAAATTCCTAATAAGATCATTCAACATGTTTCAGTGTGTAGGGAATAGTGTCTAAGGTGATCGATCAACTCATTTAGTTTGATGATGAGTGACTACTTCCTCTCGAAGGCCGAAAAATTCCTTTTTGCCATTTTGTTAATTGAACACCCTTCAAAACAAGATAAAATGAGCTAGTCATGTCACCGAGGTATTAAGGACCATCATGTGTGAAGTATTAAGGCATCATTTATCTCCATAAGAGACATGAGCAAAAACATGTATGAGAATCATGAATTTTATTCCATGAAAGGATGCTTTTAGAGCTAGGAAAGGTGAGGAGATGATCTTTATATGGAGCACCATGTTTCTAAGAATGAGAAATCATTTGAGTTCACTTGATGCAATTCACTTGGTACTATTCGTAATAACTCATTCAACACCTAGTAGTGTTATCACACCTTAAGGAGAAGGCACATTACAATCACCTCATTTTGGCCATAGGACAGGAATCCCATTCAGGGAACAATCCCCTATCTATAAAGTGAGGATCTCTTTTTAGTAAGAAGTAGACAAGCATCATAGAGTTGATTCATGGTCGCTAAAGTGAATTATGGACCAAATTTAAAAATTGGTACCAATTCAAGTAGTGGTAGGGCCAAAATCCAATTTAGAAGGTTAAAAAATCTAAAAAAATGATTATATTCTTTCCCAAAAAAAAAAACCGACTACAATATATATGCCTCGAAAGTTTTAGGTCCTTTACTGAAATCCTAAAAATGAGTAAGTACTGACCAGATTATATTATGAAAAACTATCTTCTAGATTATAACTGTTGGAGCTACGGGACCACTTCCATTACGTGCAAAGTGACCCTAATTTCTTATATTTACTAAAATAAATTTAAAGTATAATAAATAATAAAATAAATTTAAACATTTATTTTTGTAAGTATAAGACACCTAAAAACACATACATAGTCCATACTATACAAAACGAGTACGCATTTTGACTTCTCTGAAATGCGTACGCGTTTTGTCTTCTCTGAAACATGTATGCATTTTTCCTCCTTTAAAATGTGTACACATTATAGGTTCGGTGATTACCAAGCCAAAAAAAAAAATGTGAGCACATTTTAGAAAAACGCGCACGCATTTCATCTATTTTCAGGTTTTTGTCCACTTTTTGGCCCCCAACTTCGTGCACTTACCCTCATGGAGAATAACATGAACAGAGCACAAGAGTTGATAAAAGAAATGGGAGTTAGACATCTTGGTCCTAGAGAAACATGTTCCGAGGGGTGATCCATTACAATTCTCATATAGTCCTTCACATAAGTTTCAAGTCATGGGGAAAACTTGAAGAAATTGTAAGAATTGGTTGAAGGAATAAAGGTTAAACAATATGGTCTTAAGAAACCTTGTCCATTAAGTAATAATTTACCATAATCACAGATTCCTTTTTATCAAAAATTTGAATCCTTGTATCCCTGTCAACCTAAAGTGTTTTCCTATTGACATTTACTGAATCCATGTGAGATTTATCCTCCTTCAAATATGGACAATATGCCCTCTTCATCACTAAAACTCAACAACATCAACCTAGAAAGAAATATTACCCTCATTTATTGGATCTAAATCCATACTCATATGATCCTCCCACTCAAGAATTGGAATCCTTGCAACCCTATTATCCTAAGGTGTATGCATCTTTTCATTTCTTAGATCCTCCTAAGAAGTTACATTAGTATCTTACTCATCTCCCATCATCATCAAAAGTGTTACCCAATCCCCAAGAGAATCATGAGTAACCATTTTAGGCCATGATTATTTATAGAATGAAAAATTTGAATGGATAACAATTTGGAAAACCCTACCAACCTTGTTCAATCCTAGATTTGAGCCTATGGCAAATGGATAAGGTTATTGAACATCTTTTAGATAATGAAAAAATGAAAATAGATTTGGATAAACATCTTGAGGAGTTAGAAAATAGTCAAGAACACCTACAACATTTAAAGGAATGGCCCATAGATTTTGAGGTCATATAAGCTCATCATCAATAACTTTATAACATATAACCTCTTCCAAGTACACCAAAATATTTTGATGTAAGATCCATCATTGAAAGCTAAGAAATATTTAAATAAAATTGCAATGAATATGAGGAGAATGATGAAGTCATAACTCAACTATTTCAAAGTATCTTTGAGGTTATTATTTATCAATACATAGTTGAGGATGTATTTGATGAAGTGAAGGATGATGATGAATAAGTATTTAATACTAAGGTTTTTCAGTTAGAGATGTGAAATGAATAAAATATTGTTGATATCCTTCTATTCAAACATAGGTGCAATCGTATATGAAAGGTGAAAAAGAGGGGTACACTTTGAGCTTAAAGATGTGAGTGAAGAGAAAAAATTGTGAAACTCAATGTAAAACTCCAAGGATACCTTAATGTTGAACCATTTAGTCACCTTTGATAACTACCATGAGAAAGATAAGATTAAAGAAAATTTTCTAAATTCTCTTAAGTTGTGTTGTCATGCAAATGTGTAACAGGGAAATTGGAAATTTCCAAGCACAACAACTATACCCCTATGCCAAAATTTTCATGCTTTATCATTCCTAGGAAACCCCAGCTCTATCCAGTCAGTCCAAATTACCTCCCAACCAATGTTATATCATCCCCCTAGGTGATTTAGGAAATTCCATTCATTCCCCTAGGTGATTTTAGGACTTCATTGAAAATGCAAATTTTGGGGAGTCACAGGAAGGGCTGTCGCTGGCCATCCCAGGACTAGATTGACCCCCTGGAGCAGAAAAGAAGGGCCAAATTAAACATGGAAATGAATTGAATACATTAGAACATCATGGAAATTATTTTGGAAGGATTTGGGAAGTTTTGAAATACTTGGAGCAGTTTGAGTGAAAAACAAGGTTCTCAAGCGTAGGGGGTACAAAGGCCTAAAACATCCTTTGGGATTCGGAAGAAGATTTCAAGAGCTCTGATGGAGCTGGAAGTAAAACAAAACATATTAGAAAAGAATATTACAAGACCTATATGATGGTGAAATAATATTTTTCACAACACCTTGGCACATATGATTGGAAGGCAGTTTTTATCAGGCACAAGTGGAGTCCCAGATAAAAAATATGATTTTTTAGGGATCATATGGTCTAAATAAGACATGAGACCCACATAACTAGATTAAAAATGCCATTTAAAGTTAGGTTCATATAATATTTCACCAAGAAATTCCACTGGCAGCTCAAGTTATCTGCATTCCAAGTTAATCTCTCAAAGGTAGTTCAGGACTTAGTCATTTTTTCGAGAGGACACGTGTCAGCACCAGGAGCTTGGCAGATTTCATGTCCCCGACGTCCCTAAGGTCAGGTACATAAACCCTTGGAAAATGCACCCAGCCCTCATGTGACCCTTGGGACCCTCATATGACCTCCAGACTTGACAGATCAGCCCTAGGTGCTTATTTGGAGCATGCCTTCCCTGTCGTTAGATCAGGCACCCATGTCAGCTCCAGGACCACTATGGAAAATGATGTCCCTTATGCACTTGAGGTGGGGGACATCATACCTTGAAAAATGTGCCCATCCCCCATAGGGAGTCTTTTGGACACTCACGTGACCGCAGTTCAGCCCCCAAGTGCTTATTTGGAGCGTGCATTCCCTACCGTCGGATCGGGTGCCACGTGTCATGCTCTTGACCACCATGGAATTTGATGTCCCTTATGCACCTGAGGTGGGGGACATCAAACCTTGAAAAATGTGTCCATCCCCATGGGGAGTCATTTGGACACCCATGTGACCTCCTTTCAGCTCCCAGTGCTTTAAATCAGCTTTTTCCTCCTTCATTCCCTGCCGTTGGATCTAGTGCCACGTGTCGCCATCTTTCTCATTGTGGAAATTGATGTCCCTCATGTCCTTGAGGTCAGGGACATCAAGCATGGAAAAATTCACCCAAGCCCTACCTATGCATATCTTTTTTAAATTTTTCCAAGTGCCACTTTTCCCGCTTCTAACTTCTAACAGTTATATGTGCACTCCATTCCTCCATTCTTCCTCTGCAACATTCTACCATCACTCCACCATTGAAAATTCTCAGACCAGATCAAAAAAGGAACTGAAATACCTTTCCCATGGTGATGCATAGGTCTCAGAAGGAATCCTCATCAAGCTAAGGAGAAATGAAGAACAACAAAGAAGAGAACAACAAAATCCCCATAGCTAAAAAATGGAAATCTAAACAAAGCTTACAAAAAGTGCAAGAATAAATGAACCATTTATTGATGTTTATTACTCTATCCAATACCATAAAAAATACACCTTCAAAGTGCCCCTATGTGCAACAGAGCATCCACAACAAAGAAATCTCCTTTCCGGCTCAACGAAGAAAGAAATGGGATTTCCCGCCAAACTAGTTGCCGGATCGAAGTAAGATTGCATGTGAAGCACCAAAAGAAAAAAATCACATCAAAAATATAATTTTCTTTGCAAATGGAGGAGAAAAAAAAACTACAATTTTGAGGTCCATTAATAGTTACCGTACTCGAAGCACTACCGGGTTTGAAAATTAAAACTTTAAAATCTCTGGATTATTAATCAAAGCGGACCAAAAATTTCAAAGGGATGCTATGGGAAAAAACCCATATCAAAAAAATTCATTCCACGTCAATCCAAATCCCAGAGGCCAACTTTATTAAAATAGCAGGTCTACTACATAGGAACTTCTATTTTAGGAAAGGCATTAACAAAAGAACCTGCGAAGGAGATGAAGATATCAGAGGTGCACTATAGCCGAGAATTCACCAGAACCGAAATTTTTGGCACTTACTAAAAATAGTAAGTGGGCCCTCGAACACCTGCTAAAAATAGAAATTTGATCCAAAAAAGTGAGGAACACAGGGAGAAAGGGGAATCAAGGTCACAACACTCAGCGAAGGATCGAGGGAGTTACTTTTTTCACACTTACTAAAAATAGTAAGTTACACTCAAAGAGAAGTTTCAGCACAATGGGATGTACAAGGCTAATCATTCAGGGAGACATCATTATTCAAGAGCATCCCAGCCATTTTTCATAGGGAATTTGAGATCCACCTTAGTTCATTCAACTAGGTGAGCATTCAGGAGCTAATTTGGAGGAGTTTCACAGTGTGCAAGGAGTTTGAAGATTCAGAGTTTCACTGCATTTGGAGCTTTCCATCAACGAGGATCAACGGACTTCATCGGGTGACATCTCCTCTTCTTCTTCTCTCTCTCTTTCTCTCTCCTCTTCCCCCAACTTTCTCTCACTTTCAAATTTTCTAATTCTTCATTGGGGTTTGCACTTTTTGATATACCTTTAAGTCACTTAAAAGTGACTTTAGAAACATAATGTAAATTAAGTTGCCTTGCTATTATAAAAGGGACTTAAATATTTAAAGTGGAATATGAACAGTCTTAAGTCATATTAAGGTATTTGAAAGGTCATGAGGAAGATGAAAATTCATATTCTATTCTATAAATTGTAAAGCCATTCCCATTTCAAAGGGTTGGTAATTGATCTTGTAGACTCAAGAGTGCATTGTACCTAGAGAAAGCAAAGGAGATAGCCATTTTCTTCTACTCTCTTCCCCTCTCAAATTTCTTCCATTCCCACATTATGTACAACTTTGATTTGAGCAATCAATACAAGAAGAAGGAGTTTCTAGCTTTCTTTGACTAAGGGGTTTCTTGATACTTGGTGATCGGTGAATTCTATTTGGTCTTGTTGCTATTCACAGAGTTGTTTCTTCCAATAAATGTATGTGTTGAAGTTTCTAACTAGTGTGTGTGTAGGAATCTGATTTTCTACCTGCAAGCATTAGTTCTCCTACCTCTTTTCTCACTCCCCTTTCCCACTCTATAGATAAAGACTCCCTAGCAAGAGATTGCTAGCTTTTCCAGCAGGTCAGTGGAGTGCCCCTGTTGGATCCCGGTCGAAAGACCACCACAAAATCCACACTTTCTCACACATGCACATACGACAGTTGCACTGGTTAAGTAGAGGGACTTAGATTCCCAGAGCATTGGTAAGAAATCCACAAGTTTGTCAACCGACAAATTTTCTTGCCAATAGTTTTTGGTGCCCACCGTGGGGCAGATTTAGTAGCATCTACACCCAATATATGACCACAAGGTCCCAAAGAGTAAAAAAAAAAATCATATATTAAAAAAATAAAAAAGGAGTTCATGAAAGTCCGTTGCCAAAAGATACACTGCTGATTTCTACACATGACTTTTCACATTCCACAATTCCCTTTCATGTTCGACTGTAGAATTTTTAAAATCTGGTTGAAAGAAGATACACCAGGTTGAGCAGGTCGAGAGGTGTTGCTGATTCCAATTTTGAAGCTTTGAAAAATCAGCAAGAACAAATTAGAGATAATCCATACTTCTTCTCTCAAGCCTCCTCTCCATCTGGCACTTCGAGTAGTTCTCCTAGAAATCCTATCCAAACTCCTTCAAATTCTCCAATTTTTCAACCATCATTGAACATCGAGTTCACGAAAGAAGAAGAATTTGAAGAAGCAAGAGCTGAAATAGAAGTAGAAGAAATGATGGTGGACGAAGAAGAAAGACCTCAACCCATTGTTCCATGGGGAAGGAATACATGCCCACTTGCTCTTGAACCCCCTCTTCACGATCTACCAATGGGTTCCCATAAGAAATTTCCAAAGTTCAAAGGTGACAACACACAACATCCTGAAGAACACATCGCTACTTTCACAACATCATGTGGAATTATTGGTGTCCAACATGAAGACGTTGTCTGTAAGATTGTTCATGGAGTCCCTCCAAGAAAAAGTAGTAGAATGGTTTTACCTCCTGCCTTCCCGGTCCATCACGAGTTGGGATGACATCAAGGCTACCTTTGAGGAAAGATTTAAATCAATTGAAGATTGTCAAGACCTCTTGGTGCAATTGGCTCAAATGAGGAAAGGAGAAAGTGAAACGATGAGAGATTTTGTGGCTCATTTCGAACGGTTGCTTCATAGGATACCGGAAGAAGATTCACCCTCTCAGAAAAATATCAAAAGATTCTTCATAAACACTCAATCACCGGAGGTAGGATTTCTCCTACGAAGATTTCAACCAAGGAACATTGTAGAAGCACAAAGGAGGGCCATTGAATTGGATGACGATCTCATCCTCTCTGGAAAGATCAAGAATCCATCAAAGGGCAAGGCCCAACATCCTAAAGATGAGAGAACTAATCCATCGCTGCAAAAGTTGGTGAATGAGATGGCCTCTTTGAAGAGGGAATTATTTGAATGAGTTTCTTCTCAGAGAAGCAACAGAAATCAGATTGTAGGAGCACCCCAAAGACTTTCCTTGGAGGCCCCACCCGTGAATGTAAATTGCAGATTTCAAGAAAGTGAAGAAGAGTTTGAACAAGAAAGTGAAGGTGGCAATTTCCTAGAAAGTGATGAGTTTGAGAATGATACAAAAATCAGATTTTGTGAGTATTCTGGAGGTTATGAAGAAGATGCACCTAGTTTCTCATGCGTGGTATTCACTCGTTCTCAGTCCAAGAAAAGAGCATCTCCCTCCATTGCTGCAAAAGAAAAAATAAGGTGTATGATCCTCCTATGGTAACTCTAAAAATAAAATAATCAGTTGAGGATCTTCACTTCCATCTTCCATGAAGTCTGCATTGTTGGATCCTGATCTTGTAGCAAGTAAGAAGACTCCCAAAATCCCAAGTAAGTCTTCTAATGTCTCTTCCATTTCTAAACCCAAATCTGCTCCTAAAAAATCTAATTCCTTGAAAGCTCCTAGTGTGCTTTCAAAATACCGTCCATCCCTCAAACATCAAATCCTGATCCTAAGCCTATCCAAACCCCAAAATCAGTCCCTTCAATCCCCTTATCCGCATCTACTCCCTTTGAATTCATAGAATATGCAAACAAAGCCAAAGTGTAGATTACTGAAACTAAATATTTGTGGACTCATCCTAAACAATTCAAGAGGTTCATCTGATACATCAGGAGTGGTAGTCTAACACCCAATGATGTAGCTCATCATTCCAAAGGCATGCTACCAAACTCACCTACACCTCCCTCACAAAACATTCTTTCTCTAAGTGCATCAAAGACTAATAAAGTTGAACCTTTCTACGTCTCCCTTCTTGTTGGAGAATATGTACTGAACAATTACATAATAGATTCTGGTGCCTCAGACAACGTGATGCCTTTGAAGGTCGCCAAGGCTCTTAAACTTACAATGAATCCACCTAGTGGCTCTTGTTACTCTTTGGAATAAAAAAAGGTCTCACTTGTAGGGAAGGTTAAAGATGCATAGGTGGCTCTCGCCAGATTTCCAAACAAGAAAGTTTCAGCGATGATTTTGGTAGTAGACGTCCTAGCCTCGTTCGGAATGTTGCTGAGTAGAAATTTCTGCCAAGATTTGGGAGGGAAAATTTAGATGAATTGGTCTTTTGCAACCATACCAGTGAAGGGAGACATGGAGAAATTACTTCCCGAGAAGAAGATGAGGTACACAGTATGAAATTTTAGAAGCCCGGAAGCTAACATCTTGTATCAAGGTAGTAGGCAGATGAATCACTTTGTGGAAACCGAGGAAGAAGAGGATATCCCCATCTTGATAGGCCTAGACATGCCTTCCCAAAGAGATTTGGATTTTGAAGAAGCCTTGAGGAGATTCGAGTTACAAGAGGGCAGCCCCAAATTGCCAGATGATGTAGACCACGAGGAAGAGGAGATGGTTCTCGATGATTTTCAAGAAGATAAATCAACTTATATGATTTTCCAAGATGAGGATTTATTCTCATTCCCATTTGGGGATGAAGATGATCTTAGTCAAGCCATCTATGGAGAGAAAAAATCAGCTTGTGATGAGCCCGCGAAAGTTTTGAAAGAAATGTCTATACAAGAAATGCTTGAAGCTACAGAAGAAACTGAAGATCTTGAGCTCAATCTCGAGATCTTGATACAAGCCACAAATCTACAAGACAAGCATGAAGCTGGTTTGGAAGCCTTAATTGGTGTGAAGGTTGGCCACATCAAGATAAAGCAATATGAAAAATACGATGCCACTCTAGAGCTAATGATTGATGGATGCAATAACGAAATGGAGATATTTTCATTCCCATTTGAAGATGAATCTCTTTTTGATGAAGGATCATTAGAGTTCAAAGCGATTCCCAAGATGATGAGATCTTTGTGCAAGAACTATTGGATATAGTAGAAGTTGCAGAAGACCCGGAGATGATTCTTGATCTCTTCACTCATGCCATGGGCATACAAGAAAAGTATGAGGCCATGCCCAATCCCTCCGTCAGTACTCAAGCACCTCGCAGTGGAGTGAAGGAAAAGACGAATCAAATGTTTCTCATGGAGAAGATGTCAATGAGCATAGGCCTAGGAAAGAAAAGAATCAAGAATGTTCAAGTATTTTGAACAAAAATCAGCCCTAGGGCAGCGATGAGATGCTCAATGGAAAATCAGCTATATGGATAAACATGGAAGGCAACTGGCACTATGAGACCGACTTCAAAGAACACGAAGGCAGTGGAATTTCCAAGCAAGGACCAAAGCATCAAGAAGCTCACATGGAATCACTCCTACAAAGTAAAAGGACAATCATGGAAGCACCTGGCTTCCATAAACAATTAAGGAAAGGAGGCTACTTTCTAGAACCCATCAACATGCTTTGTAGAACATCATCATTCGGTGTTTCCTCTTCAGGGGTAACTTTTGAGAAATGAAAAGTACTTTAGTGAAAGTGGGTTGTCCCCGCCTTGTACCATAGGTGATTGATAGGTTTTTTCCCTTTCTGTTATGTGTGTTTCCCTTCTTGTTGTGTGTCATGTGTTTCCTTTCCTTCGTTTTGTGTGTGTGTGTGTAATCTTCCTTTCTAGAAGTTGTACATGACTCCATAGGGCCCAAAGTGGATAAGTCACGGTCAATGAATTGGATGGTCTAAATTTGAGATTCTGGATTCCCATGTGATGTCTTTTCTTCTCTTAGTCCATGTCATGTCACCAAGCTAGAGCCAGCTGTTGTTGTGCAATGTGCGATAGGAAATTGGAAATTTCAAGAACAACTATACCCCTATGCTGAATTTTTCATGCTTTATCATTCCTAGCAACCTTGACTTTGTCCAGTCCACCCAAATTTCCTCCCAAGTAATGTTATATCATCCCCATAGGTGATTTAGGAAATTCCATTCATTCCCGAGGTGATATTAGGACTTCATTGAAAATGCAAATTTTGGGGAGTCACGGGAAGGGTCATTATTGCTTGGCCTTCCTAGGACTCGGATTGATCCTGGAACAAAACGAAAGGGCCAAATTAAACATGTACATGAATTGAATAAATTATTACATCATGGAAATTATTTTGGAAGGCTTTGGGAAGTTTTGAAATACTTGGAGCAGTTTGAGTGAAAAACAAGGTTCTCAAGCCTAGGTGGTACACAAGCCTAAAAAAGCTGCTGGGATTCACAAGAAGATTTCGAAAGCTCTTGATGATAGAAATACCTGTAAAAGAACACAATAAGTATAAAAAACCTAAAAAATAAGAATACAAATGAATAGGTCAGACTAACCTCAGCTACCACAATAGTGGGCTTACTAATTGAGCGCTGCACTACATTTCGGACCTAAATGTAGTTCTAGTGAGTGTCTGCATCATGTGCCTTAGGTGCTCTTGTGCAGTCAAACTTTGTGAAGTAGAGAGAAACAACTATGTATAAAATGTAATAAAATATGTGTATGGAATAGAATAGAATCCCCCTATGCTTGTTTTATGCGGATGAACCAACCTTGTCCTTGTGATGGAGCTAATGTATGCAAATGATCTCCAAATGGATGTAATTCTAGGTGGATGATAGTAGTGACTAGTTATTAGTCCCTCATTATGGTCTCATGACTTTATATTTATAGGGTTATCTTGATATAATTTTGTAATTAACCCTGAAATGGATGACCACCAAAAAGATAAAGATCTCAAATGGCTAGAAAGAGGCCAAAAAGTGGTGGGAAAGTTAAAAAGAATCAGGGGTACCCATGGGCGCCCTAATACTAATCTGGGCACCCCAGTCAAGGCTAAAATAACATGAAATGACATAACCTAACTGGGCATGTGGGTTCAAGAGGTTGGGAATAATGAAAGAAAATAAAATAAGATGACCAAAAGACGAGGGTTAATTAGTACTTTCTTCACTCAAAACCTTCTAAATAGTAGTATGAGATTGGGATTAAATAATTCCTAAAGTGCATACTTTTTCTACACTAGAGAATTAAAGGAGATACAAGAAAGGTTGGATAAAATTACCTCCATCCTGGTTAATGAAAAAATAGAAATTATAAACAAAATATGTGAGATCATGGAAAAGGAATTGCTTGGCATGAAGGAAACTATGCTTCAAATCAAAATCCTACATGTTTTGAATATGAAAAAAAAATGGAGCATTTGAAAATAATTGAAGAATTAGTGAATGTAATGCAGAAGACCAAATAAATGAAGAAGAATGGTGTCACTCCCAAGAAGGAAATGATAGATCCTAATTATGAGAGATGGAGAGTGACTATTGTTGGTCTAGTGAACAAATGGAATGAAAGCATGCAAACACTAGATGATATTACAAGTGAATAATTTTTTGTTTATGTGTTGTAACATGTTTTTAGTTAGGTTCTCTACTTATAGTTTGTTCATTAGCTTATATGGATGTTATTTTGGTTATTACAATCTGTTACTTTATACTAGCTAGTTTTTAGGGCTTCAATGGGTATACCCTTGGCCTTTGTTTCTTATATTTTGATATGAATATTTCATGACGGGGTAGGGTCCCTTTAACCCTTCTTTACAATTAATAAAAAAATATAGAAAATTTTAAAATGAACCTTACAACATACAAGGCTCCACCAAGAGAGGGAACTTCCAAAGGACCTCTTACATCACTGTGGATTAAGTCAAGCATGTTATAAAGCAATTAGACTTGTGATGTTTATGAAATGTTTTAACATGTTTCTTACCTCACAAGAAAATTTCAAAAGATACATGGTCTAATTTTAACTTAGTAAGACCTACCACAAGGTTAAGATGAGATATTTCATACAAACTCTTAAAGTTCACATACCCAATCCTTTCATGCCATAGTTTATAATCATTACGGGAAAAAGAATAAAAAAGGTTTCACACATTAATCAATCAAATATATAATAACCACTTTTTGGATACCAGAACAAAAACATTACCAAGCTCATTCTTCACTTATGATTTATCTTTCGATTGCACAACTTTACAATTTTATTTAGTTAGTTCACAACAAGATAAAAGTTTCTTCTTTAAACTATGAAAAATAACACATTTATAATAGTTGTATTTTCTAACTTAACATTTCCACATCTTTCAAACTTAAATACATAATTATCACCTAGATATATATTTTCATGGAATTCCCCAACATCTGAAAATTTTTCTTGAATATAAGTCATATACCTATATGTACCACGATTTAGGATCTATTCATTGTTATTAGAGACTAAGAGAGTAGTATAAAAAGAATTAGTTTGATCAACATTGTCAAACTTGGTTTTTAGCATGATTTTGATATTTATTCTTGTTTTTATTGTTAAAGTTACTTTTATCATTTTTACTAGACTTATTTGAATTAGAATAACACTCAGCTACTTTATGACCAAATTTACCACATTTAGTACAAGTTCCATAAAAATAACTTTAAACATTTGAAAATTCATATTTTTGTTAGGATTGAGATTAGATTTCATATTAGAATTAAATATAAAAATCTTAATGAGATTTTTAAATTTGGGAGAACAATGCCCGAGATGAATTCTCTTTTGAATCAAAATTCTCCATTACTCTTTCTTCCTGAATTAGAAGAGATGATAGAGTATCCAAATTAGGAAAATCAGATTCATTTTGATACTTAGAGTTAAAGATAGAGATGTAGTTTCTAAATTTTTCATGAATGTTAATATGAATAATAAAATACAACTTATCTTGAAATAACTCATAGTTACAACCATCTAAATGATCCTAAACATTCTTAATTTAGGTAGGTAATTAACTATATTTTCATCTCCTTTCATTGGATTTGTAAACAATTCCATGATTAGATTAATGATTTTAGAAAGGTGACTACCTCCATGCATAATTTGAAATTGATTCCATGCATCACCTGGAGACTCCATATGTCCTATATGCAACAAGAATTCATTTTTAGTTCTTTTTAACATGATAAACATGGTCTTTTATGATTTTTGGGAGATGGCACTCAAGCTTTCAAGGCTAGCTTGTCTCCCAGTGGGTCATTTTTCACCACCGCTAATTAGATCCCATAGCTTTCTATACATAAAGATGGATTTCATCCTAACTCTCCAAATCATATATTTAGAATTATTTATTAATTGATATTTTTCATAGAAAAGTTTGATAAGCTAGCCATACTTTAAGAAAACTTAGAAAATTAGAAAAAATAGTGTTATGCTATTTTAATAGTTACAGAGACCCATAAAGATAAGAAAACATATTTCGTGCAAATTAAACAAAGGAAATTACTTTCAAATCAATAAAACACTAAAAAAAAAGTATGAGAATCAAGAAGGAAGGACAAAAACATAAAGAACAATCCACGGTGTGTCCGTGAAGAACTATAAAGAAGATATAACTTTTTCAAGTATGAAAGCTACATAACAAAGAAATAATGTTCGAGGAATTGAGAAAAATGAAGATTCGGCCAACTCAATGAAGACCTTAAAACAAGGAAATATGTTAAGGAACCACAAGGAAAAAACAAGAAGTTATAGAATTTCTAAGTTAAGAAACTACAAAACAAAGAAACAATGTTCCATGGGTTTTTAATAATTTTAGTGTTCCAAAAAAAAAAAAGGAGAAAGCCCCAAATAAGGAACACATAAATTTTGTGAGACACAAAAATAAGGATATGGCCTTGGGAAGAGAAATCATAGAAAAATCTACATAACAAGAAAATGTGAAAAAATTCATGAGACAATGATTGTCTCATCGAACACAATATTTTTTCAAGTCAAAAACAAGTTAGAAATGCAATTTTACAAAGCAATGAAATTCCAAAAGGATAAGAAAAGTCTGGGAAGGAAAAGAAAATGCAAAAACTATGGAAAAAGTATGGAAGCATCATAACAAATAAGAACATGGCGAAACGAACTAACAAGACGTTAAATAAGGTAGAATGATGTGCAAATAAAACAAAATGTCACAAATAAGGCATTAATAATGGAACATGGTAGAATGACACACAACAAGTAGAAATGTTGTGGGATAAATAAGTTCTTACACATCAATCGTAAAGAATTAAAATCTAGAAAAACAAAGTAGAGATCTGGGGAGTGAAGAAGAGTCCATGCAATAAGATTAAGAAATTTTTCAAGACTAACAAATAGAAGAAGGCTACATATCATATTTTCAATCACACAAAGGGCTACGAGAAGATAGTGTTATCTATTTTTTCCCCTGGTAAAAATAACCAACTTGGGAAGACGAGATTGAGCACCTTTGGAGAGGGCTTTATGGAGAAATATGAACTGATACAAATGAGATTTCAAAATTTTGGAGCATTGCAAGTGATTTTGGGAAGTTGAGAGCCATTTGAGGAATTTTTTTCTCTTCTGGGTTTTCATGAAGACTAGATTGTTTGGAATGAAAAGGAAAGCACCTGGGTCCAATTATAGGCAAAAATTAAAAAAATGATGATTTTCCCAAAACACCTTTAGGCACCTTCACATAGCCCTTGGAGCCCGAGGAATCCCAAAATTTGTAAGAAATTTAAGGAAGAAGGTAAAAAAAGTTGAAAATGGCCATTAGGCTCCCTACTCGCTCACCAAGGTGTTTCCATCTCGACGATCGGGTATTGTGTCAAAAATTATAGCAAGGTAGTGTGGAGGGGTCACATCAAGATGGTTCTTGGGTAGTCATGGTCGAGTTATAACGAGGTACATGGTCGAGTTGTTTGAGGATTCATAGAGAGTTATAGGAAATAGCTCACCACCTAGGCAATATCTAGGCTTGGGCATGAAGGTTGAAGCCAACTTGGCTACAGGGTAGACAATGCAGCACAAAGAACTTAGGAAGAAAAAATGGAAGATGGGAGTTAGCTCATTGAGCTGAATCAACGAGCCGTGAGTTCCAGAGATACGGAGCATAAGCAGGCTAGAGGAACTCAGACCATGAGTTCCTCGTGGGTCTGACTTAGCCAAAAATCATGTGATGCAGACAAGGAATGAAATGTGCACTTAACTCCTTGTGCATGAACTTGACAGTGTGGCCACAAGGAATTTTTTGGGCCTGAGGACTCGGGATGACATGAAGGTTTGATACTCACAAAATCCATGCAACCCACAATAAATTCAAGCACCGATGAATTGGAAATTAAATATATGGGGATGTGGGGAACCACAATAATAAAGAACAAGGTGATCTTTGAGCCTTAGTACTGTAAGGAGTCGATCACCAAAATAAAGGAAAAAGATCCCGCTAAGTTATAAAGTGGGGGTCGTCGAGGTAGGATGGAATCTTAAAGAATCCATGTGGTAGGTCGATGGGATTTTGGGGTCTAGAGGAGAATGCCATCTTGGTGAGCTATCTCGATGAGTTGGCTCGAGCTAGCAAGTAAGACATGCCAAACCAACTCTCGAACCCCCTTATTTGGAAATTTTTAGATGTAGTGGGGCCCGAAAAATTTAAAAATTCCCTCCATAGAACTCTGAAAACATAGAAATATTATGGAGGAAATAATTAAAAATCATCACTCCCAACAACCCAAATTTAATGCACAGTCTCATGAAAGAAAAGACAAGCACCGGAGACGATAAAGAGCGCCGCACTCAAATGGTCATAAATTCCTCATTTCTTAGCCAAATCGCACAAAATTATACTTGTTAGAATCATGGCTCCATTATCTACACTTAAAAATTAAAAAAAAATTACAATTTTTCTGGAGTTTTTGTGGTGAAAAATGTAGAAAATGAGCCCAGTTTCAAATAATGACTTCTAGGTGGTTGAAAGGGCATTTAATGAGCATGTGCAACCATTTATCTTGTGTTGCAAGTTACAAGAAAACATGTGATGGAACTTTCACATTTCCCATCATAATTTTCAACCACTTATGGTACTTTTCAAGTGGGTAAAAGGGAAATTTTGAGATTTTTAACTTCTCTCTTTTCGTCCTCATTTTATATAAATTGTAATGACCTCTCATTTGAGAGGGGGATTCTCATTGTAACAAAACTATTTAAAAATTGATTTCAAACACCAATTTGGAGCAGGCCTTCATCTTAGAAATTTTACATGATGATCTTGGAATTTCTCTTACATTGTAATGGACTGTGTGAACTAATGAAGCAATAAACTTGAGTTTGTGGATATTTCTCTTTCCCTTGCTTGTGTTTCTTGCATTCTCTTGCCTCTTCATTTTAGTTGTAGGTGTATTGTGTCTCTTTTATTCATCTTACAGTTTTATTGTTATTGTTACTCTATGGAAATGGTAATGTGAATGTTGTTGTTGGATTGTGGTGATTACTTCCATCCTCTCTTATCTACATTTTCTTCCATTTACACCCATTAGAGGGATTTCCAACACCCTTCTCTTGGTGCATCACCTCTTTTAGTTTATATTTCTCTCATTTTCATGTTATCTCCCTCTCCCAGTCCCTTGTAAATCATATATTTAGAGTATTTAGTATATTTTCCTCCATTAGAGTTAGTTGTTGTACTAGTTTAGGAAGAGGAACAACCTTCTCTCGATATTTGTTTCAACTACAAGGTCCCATGCCTTGAAACAAATCCATGTTGCCTATTCACACTACTTTCCTTAACAAACTCACATTCTAAGCAATCATATGGTTTTGTGATTCAATGATAATAGTTCTGGAATGCCGGTGGGTATAAAAAGAAGTCAATTTTGTAGGTGTTTCAACATAGCATTTGATCTTCATTTAATTGTAGCAAGATTGGTGTGCTCTTGTTGTAAATTATAGCCTTTATAGGATTTGTAGTAGCACATTTGGTGACTCCAAGGGGCATAATTCAATGGTTTCAGTAGTGCTAGTGGTTCAAGTTCATGAGAAGAGTTCAAACCCGATCAAGAACAAGAGAACAAGGTATTTTTAAATATTTGCAGCTATATCTAGGAAAGGGAAGAAGAGGAAGGAAGGTTCAGACATCTCCATATCCACCAAATAGGACTCTATAAACACCTCTACATGGTAGGCCTTTTACACAATCAACTAGAGTTATTAGACTAATTAGAATGGATCATCAACCACCACCAAATCCTTTTGTCAATTTTACGAAGAAGCGGTGCACTTGCTCTCAATGAAAATAACCCAACTCCAATGGTAGATCTAAAAACATCCCATAATTCACTATGGAAAACCATACAAATCAGATTGATCACATGCAAGACATTGTAAATGTCTCTTGCTATATACATGAGGTTAGTGAAATGGATGTGATAGTGAAACTATTGGCTTATTCTTTCAAAGGAAAAACTTTATAATGGTTCAGAATCCTAGGGGTAGGATCAATTCATAATTGGGATCAATTGTGCACAAATTTTTATGGTCAGTTTGGAAAAAAGAGGTCAACTTATCTCTGTTGGAGAAATTAACTACAATCAAGAGAGCACCAAATGAACAGATGATGACTTCAATTTTAGGTTCAATAGAACATGGGATAGGATTCTAATTACCTTAAGACCTTAAACTCAAGGTGTTTTTCTCTATTTCCTAAAATCCCATAATTCTGATATAGCCATGATGATATAATCTATGGGGGTAAAATATTTCCATGAGCTTATAGCATATCCATTAGAGCTCAAAATTGTTTGATTCAAGATGGTAAACTTGGACTGGGCCACTTATGCCTCTTTATCCATAAATGTGGAGTCCAAGTTCTATTCAAGTACTTACATTAGCCCCCATTCCTACCCAAAAAATCATAATTCTATTGAGGCTTCTACCTCTTCTTATAGCCCTTCAAATGAACTCTAATAAGTCATGAAGTAATTGCATAATCTAGGCAATGAGTTGGTAACACTCAAGAGGCAACATGCTCAAAATTTCAGACCATATCAGCCTTAAGCCACACTCAATAGACCTCAATATCATCCTAATAAACCAAATTCTCAAGATGATAACAAAATCAAGAACAAATTCCCGCTAATAGACCATTTCATCCTCCTAATGTTGCCTCTACATCCAGGGCCTTGGTTCTAACTCAAAAAAACATGGCACAAGAGTATGAATGGTGTTTTCCTTGTATTCAACCTCACAATGAGGAAACATGTTTTAATGTTGATCTCGAACCAAGAATCTATGGTGTCAACTATCGGTATGCCCTACGAAACAAACCAAGAACAAAATGAGTAGAAAGATGCTACTAAAGAAGCACCTCTAAGTGAGATTACACTTGTGAACTGGCAAGCTGAAATTTTTGTGGAATAAATTAGGATCCTTCTCAAGGTTTGAAAGCCAACACAAGGTCTAAGAAAAGGAATATAGAGGAGGGGAAGTCATCTAATGCCGGTGCTTCTCAACATCCTATCACTCCTTAAGGAGTTAGTAATCTAAGTGTAGCCCCAAATGTACAAAATATGCCAAAACCACCTTCTAAACCAGCTCATGTACAAGTTATAATGGCTCATGTTCTAGAGAAAGTAGTGTTAAGAAAATGCCAGCAGAAGGAAAACCCACTTATATTCAATATTATAGAGAAAATGAAAAAAAAATGTAAACATTTCCATGTGGGAGTCATTAGCAATTCCGGGCCAAAGAGATCTATTGCAAGCAACCATGGTGAATTGGTCTACATCAAGTGAATCATCCAAAGATGAAGAGAAGGTTCTCACTAATGTATCTCAACAAGGTAAAAAAATGAATCCTCCTCCATTCTACATATCCCTAATAATTGGAAATAGCCTAGTGCATAATTTCATGATAGATTTAGGAGAAAGTAGCGCAGTGATGCCTAAGCATATAGCTGATCAACTAGGTATAAAGTATGAACCTATCTTAAAAGAAGTGGTGCAATTGGATGGGACAACAGTGGGAATGGTGGGGAATCATCAAGGGTTTAAATATAACATTGCATGCATTACCTAATGCCATGGTCTAGCAAATATGTATCAAGAATCGACTTACCATAACTCTTTTCTCTCGTGCCTATTAATAGACTTCACTACTAGAATTGGAGGCTACTTATCTAGTTATTGGTCATATATGCTCTTCAGAACAAGGTATGGAGCTAAGGCTATGATCAGGTTTGAACCTATTACAAATTTCCACATTGAGCCTCATGTATAGAGCTCAATCAATGAAAATAGCTAGTCTTTTCATCAAGAATACTACCCAAGCACTCCAGAGACAAATACAAAGGTTGGAGGAATTCTAGACTTGACCCTTGATGAGTGGGAAAACAATAAGCATGGATATAATCCATATAAGGAAATAGAAGAAGCTGAGTTGGTTATTTATTGTTTGCATGAAGAAAACCCACCTCTCCCTAGCATCACCAAGCCGATGTAAGAGATGAAAATGAAGTATGTAGTTGTTATTTGATGGGTCAAGGAGTAGACAAGGTGTCGGTGGAGGGCCATGCTTGTGTCACCTCAAGGTATAAAATAATACTCAACTTTTTTCTTTCAATTCAGTTGTTCAAACAACACGGATGAATATGAAGCATTTAATAATGGATTGCATTGGGCAAGAAAGAAGGGTATTAAGAACTTGTAAGTCTTTGGAGATAGTGAGCTAGTTGTAAACCAAGCTAGAGGGTTCAATGCTACCAAGAATGATCTTGTAAGGAGTTACATGAACCAGGTATGGGATCTCATTAAAGACTTTGAAGTTTTTAACATCAATTCCATCCAAAGAAAGAAGAATGATACTACGGACAAGCTTGCAGTAAAGAATTGGGGTAGTGTTTGATGTTGTTGACATTATCAAGAAGGGTCAAAATCAGCCTCATATCAAAGTGGTTATAAGGCGCACTATTTTGGATAACAACACAAGTTGGCAAGTGTTTGAAAGTGACCAAAAAATCATCACTTTCTTGCATGATGAAGCTGATTTTTCTGTTATAAATCAAGACACATTGGAACAAGAGTATGGTGATCAAGTTGTTGGTGAGAACAAACAAAATCCCAAAAGGATTAGTGACTTTGGAGTCAATATTCAACCCCAATGACTAGTTTTAGAAAGAGAAAGAAAACATTCAAGTCAAGGGTGAATATTCAAAACCAATTGTAATTAGAGAAGGAAAAGTGCTCCAAGTTGGAAAAGTAATTACTCCTTAAGAAAAAAATAAATTTATCCACCTTTTTCAAGACTTTACGCATATCTTTTCCTAGAATTATAAAGATTTGAGAGGTTTCAATCCAAGGTTAACACAATATACTATTGAATTAGATCTAGAATCCAATCCTACCAGGTAGAATACCGGTGAACCCTCATTTTGAGCCTCTCATGAGGAAAGAATTGATAAAACTCATAGAGGAAAATATCATGTTTCCAATCAAAAACTCATCATGGGTGGAAAAGTTGGTTCCAGTGAGAAAGAGAATTAGAGAAATCAGATTGTGTGTGGATTTCTAGGATTTTAATAGATATTCTCTCAAAGACCACTATCCACTTCCTTCCATGGAACAAATCTTGTAAATAGTAGCTAGGTCAGAAATTTTCTCACACCTAGATGGCTACTTAGGCTACAATAAAATCTTGGTGAAAGAGGAAGACTAGTTCAAGACAACGTTCACCAAAAAATGGGGCACATATGCTTATAATAAAATGCCTTTTGGACTATCAAATGTTGGAGCTACATCCCAGAGAGCAATGGATATGGCACTCAAGGGTTGATTAAAAGATGGTACTTGTTTATCTTGATGATATCACTGTGTTCTACAAAAACTCGAAAATCACCTCTATCACCTCAACAAAGTTTTCCAAATATGTAAGAAGTTTGGAGTCTCCTTGAATCCCAAGAAATGTATATTCTTGGCTCTAAAAGGAAAGATCCTGGGTCACATTGTTTTGAAGGAAGGATTGACTATTGATCCTGAAAGATTGAAGCTATCTCGTGCACTTCCATTTCTAAGTCATAAGAAGGCTCTCCAAATATGGAATTCATGCTAGATTTTTTCACTTTGGTTAAGCCATTAACCATGATGCTAAATAAGAGTATGGAATTCAAATGGATAGTGGAAGTCAAGGAGAGATTTTGAGGCCATAAAACATGTAATATCTCAATCTCCAAATCTTATTAATCTATACTTCTCTAAGGACTTCATCCTATATGTCTTTGGTGGTTCAAACACAACCTAAAATATCTTAATATAATTGAATAAGGAGGGATCGAAGAAGCCCATAACATTCTTCAACCAGAGCTAAGAAGATTATGAGGTGAGGTACTATTTCATTGAGAAGTATGTCCTCACTTTTATTAGGATCCTGAATAAATTTAGACACTTGGTTTCAAAAATAAAATTCAGTTGTTAGTGTCTCATTTCGGGGTCAAATATTTACTCCTAAAAAAGGATTTGAATGAGAAAAGGGCAAGTTGGATCACCCGGGTGATGGAATATGACATATAATTTAAGGTAACTAAGATTTTCCATGGAAAAGGTTTGTGTGAGAAGATAGATTACCATCAACATGCAGCGTTAAATGATGAAGAAAAAGTTGTCTTAGTGCTACAAGATGATCGGGAATAACCATTTGATGATATGTTTACTCCTTGTTTGGCTCGGGATGTGATTCAATTCTTACAAAATAGTTTATGCCTTGTGGAGTTGAGAAAAGTAAAAGAAGATACTTTAGATTACAATCCATTCCATATGTTCTCATTGATGGCATTATGTTCAAGAAAGAGGGTAAGTGCATGAATTTGGGAGGCCAAAAAGCAGACAAGAATTTGAAAAAAGCAAAACACGTACGCATTTTGCTAAAATAAACTCTTGTTTTAATTTTTTTGGCTCAGAATCACCAAAGCATAACATGTATGTGTTTCAAACTACACAAAACACGTACGCATTTCAAACTACACAAAACCCGTACGCGTTATGCATATGTGTTTTAGTGGATTATAATTACAAAAATAAATGTTCAAGTATAAGATTTCTTATACTTTAAATTTATTTTAGTAAATATAAGAAATTAGGGTCACTCTGCACCTTATGGAAGTGGTCTCGTAGCTCCAACAGTTATAATCTAGAAGATATTTTTTCAAAATCTAATCTAGTCAGTACTTACTCATTTTCAAGATTTCAGCAAATGACCTAAAACTTTCAGGGCATAAATATTGTAGTCGACATTTGTTTTGGGAAAGCATATAGTCATTTTTTAGGTTTTTTGACCTTCTAAAATGGATTTTGTCCCTACCACTACTTGAATTGGTACTAATTTTTAAATTTGGTCCATAATTCACTTTAGTGACCATGAATTAACTCTATGATGTTTGTTTAGTTCTTACTAAAAAGAGATCCTCACTTTGTAGATAGAGGATTGTTACCGAATGGGATTCTGTCCTATGGCCAAAATGAGGTGATTGTAATGTGCCTCCTTCTTAAGGTGTGATAACACAACTAGGTGTTGAATGAGTTGTTACGAATAATACCAAGTAAATTGCATCAAGTGAACTTAGATGTTTGCTCATTTTTAGAAACATGGTGCTCCATATAAAGATAATCCCCTCACCTTTCCTAGCTCTAAAAGCATCCTTTC
Source organism: Taxus wallichiana var. yunnanensis (assembly GCA_018340775.1). Lineage (NCBI taxonomy): Eukaryota > Viridiplantae > Streptophyta > Pinopsida > Cupressales > Taxaceae > Taxus > Taxus wallichiana. Next base: position 40,901,619 of record CM031239.1, read on the forward strand.
ATGGAATCAAATTCATGATTCTCATACATGTTTTTACTCATATGCCTCTTATGGAGAAAAACAATGCCTTAATACTTCACAAATAATGGTCCTTGATAACTCAATGATATGACTAGCTCATTTTATCTTGTTCTGAAGGGTGTTCAATTAACTACAAAATGGCCAAAAATTCCATTTAGGCCTTCAAAGGATGTAGTCTCTCATAAAAACTAAATGAGTTGATCGATCACCTTAAATACTATTCCTTACACACTGAAACACACTAAATGATCTTTTTAGGACTTTCCTTTGGGTGAGGGTTTATGATTTAGGTTTTAGGGTGGGGTTTAGGGTTTAGGGATAAGGGTTTAAGACTCAAGGTTTAGAGTTTAGGTTTTAAGGTTTAGTGTTTAAGGCTCATAGTTTAGATTTTAGGGTTTAGGGTTTAGCGCTCAAGGCTTAGGGTTCATGGTTTAGGGTTTATGGTTTAGGGTTTTGAGTTTAGGGTTTATGGTTCAAGGTTAAGGGTTTAGGGTTTAGGGATCAAGGTTGAGGGTTTAGGGTTTATGGCTCAAGGTTCACGGTTTAGGGTTTAGGGATCAGGGTTAAGGGTTTAGGGTTTAGGGTTGAGAGTTTAGGGTTTAGGGTTTAGGGTTCAGGGTTTAGTTTTTAGGGTTTAGGGTTAGGTTTATGTTTGAGGGTTCAAGGTTTAGGGTTTTGTCTTAGGGCTTATGGCTTATGGCCTAAGGTTTAGGGCTTAGGGTTTAGGGTTTAGGGCTCAATGTTTAGGGTTTAGGGCCAGGGTTTAGGTTTTAGGGTTTAGGGTTTATGATTTAGGGCTTAGAGTTTAGGGTTTAGGGATTAAGTTTATGGTATAGGGTATAGGGTTTAGGGCTTAGGGTTTAAGGTTTAGGGTTGATGATTTAGGGTTTACGGTTCAGGGTTTAGGAGTTAGGGTTTAAGGTTTAAAGGTTAGGGTTCAGGGTTTAGGGCAAAGGGTTCAAGGTTTAGGGTTTAGGGATCATGGTTGAGGGTTTAGGGTTGAGAGTTGAGGGTTTAGGGTTTAGGGCTCAAGGTTTAGTTTTTAGGGTTTAGGGTTGAGGGTTTATGTTTAAGGGTTCAAGGTTTAGGGTTTTGGCTTAGTGATTATGGCTTAGGGCCTAGGGCTTAGGGCTTAGGGTTTAGGGCTCAAGTTTTAGGGTTTAGGGTCAAGGTTTAGGTTATAGGGTTTAGGGTTTAGGGTTTAGGATTTAGGACTTAGATTTTAGGATTTAGGGCTTAGGGTTTATGGTATATGGTTTAGGGCTCAGGGTTTAAGGTTTAGGGTTGAGGATTTAGGGTTTACAGTTTAGGATTTAAGAGTTAGGGTTTAAGGTTTAAAGGTTCAGGGTTTAGGGTTTAGGGTTTAAGGCTTGAGGTTTAGGGTTTAGGTTTTAGGGTTAAGGGTTTAGGTCACAAAGTTCAGGGTTTAGGGTTTAGTCTTTAGGGTTTAGGGTTTAGGGCTTAGGGTTTAGGGTTTAGTGCTTGGGGTTTAGATTTTAGGGTTTAGGGGTCAGGGTTTAGGGTTTATGATTTATTTTTTAGGGTTTAGGGTTTAGGGACCTTTAGGATTTAACATTTAGGCCTTAAGGTTTAGGGTTTACAGTTTAGGGCTCAGGGCTCAGGGTTTAGGGTTTAGGGGTTATGGTGCATGGTTTAAGGTTTATGACTCAGGGTTCGGGGTTCAGAGTTATGGGTTTAAGGTTTAGGGGTTAGTTATGGGTTTAAGGTTTAGGGGTTAGTTACGGGTTTAAGGTTTAGGGGTTAGAGATCAGGGCTCTAGATTTAGGGTTTAGGGCTCGGGGTTTAAGGTTTAGGGTGTTGGGTTCAAGGCTTAGGGTGTTGGGTTCAAGGCTTAAGGTTTAGGGTTTAAGGTTTAGGGATTAGGGTTTAGGGTTCAAGGTTCATGGTTTATGGCTTAAGGTTCGAGGTTCAAATTTATTGGTTTAAGGTTTGGGGTTAGAGCTCGGGGCTCTAGATTTAGTATTTAGGGTTTAGGGCTTATGGCTCGGTGGTTTAGGTCTAGGGTCAAGGGTTTAGGGTTATGCATGTAGGGTTTAGTATTTAGTGTTTAGGGTTTAGGATTTATTATTTTGGTTTTAGGGTTTCGGGTTTGTAGTTTTAGGGTTTAGGTCACAGAGTTCGAGTTCATCAAATTTGTAGGCGAACATTAAAAGAGAGTCATAAAAATTGATGTTTTTCATCTGTTGATATTTTGAAGGAGGGAAATGTCATATTCTTGATTGTCCAATCCTTCCAAAGACCCCAGTAGTCCTCAATCCTTGGATGTACAGGGAGACACTGTTACTTGGCTTCCATTTATAATGATAGAGATATTTGAAAATTCATGTTATGACCTCTAAATCTATATGAATTTCAAGTTGCTTGGAAATCACATCACACCCTTCACTAGGATTGATGACTACCCCTATCTTTTTGTTTAGGGGATTTTGAAAACATCCATGGGTTTATCATATAAGGAATTATCAATGAATGGAAGGTCACTAAGTCGTAGGCCAGGTAACTCCCATTTAGAACTAAACAAGAAAGATTTACTAGGTGATTGATAACCCCTTAGTGTTCTTAGCCATTCCCCTATTTCTATGCTTATTTTGAACACTTTAGGAAGTTCTGTCAAATTTACTATCCATTCTAGTAGAACACTTGAACTTTATCTTTCTCCGGAGGAGAGGATACTACAAGAAATTCAATTATGATCCTACACCTTTGCATTGATATATTCTCTATGTTTCTTTTGTTTCCTTTAAGATTAATTTTTTTGTTGTGATGGTTATTTTTTCCAGCTTCCAATGGGTCATCCTGGCTTACATAATACCGTACATGGAAATATGATAAATGTGAAATTTGTTTTAGAGTTTGAATAAATTTACATTCAAGAGTGTAAGTATATGTGGGGAGAAATAAGTTTGGAAGAGATGTGTAATATATGCATTATAAGGCACAAGGTAGATTTCATAACCATTTAGTTACTTGTCCCACCTCTCATAAACAAGGTGATTCTATAAGAAGACTCATTGATGGTTCTAGGCATGAGACTATAAAATATCAATGAAATGTGGTTTGGGGTTTAGGGTTTTGGTTTAGGGCTCATGGTTCAGGTTTAAGGTTCAGGGTTCAAGGTTTAGGGTTATGGTTTAGGATTTAGGATTTAGGTTTAGGGTTTAGGGTTTAGTGTTTATGGTTAGGGTTTACGGATCAAGGTTAAGGATTTAGGGTTTAAGGTTTAGGGTTTAGGGTTTAGGGTTTAGGGTTTAGGGTTTAGGGTTTTGGGTTAAGGATTTAGTGTTTAGGGATAAGGGTTTATGGTTCAGGTTCATGGTTTAGGGTTTAGGATTTAATGTTTAGGGATTAAGGTTTAGGGTTTATGGTTTAGGGATTAGGGTTTAGGGTTTAGGGTTTAGGGTTTAGGTTTTAGGTTTTAGAGCTTAGGGCTTAGGGTATATGGTCTAGGGTTTAGATTTTAGGGCTCAGGGATAAGGGTGTAGGGTTCAAGGCTTAGGGTTTAGGGTTTAGGATTTGGTGTTTAAGGTTTAGGGTTTAGGGGTCAGGGTTTAGGGTTTAGGATTTAGTTTTTACGGTTTAGGGTTTAGCATTTAGGGCTCATGGTTCATGGTTTAGGGTTTAGGGTTTAGGGTTTAGGGCTTATGGCTTAGGGTTTAGGGCTTAAGGCTCAGGGTTTAGGGATCACGGGTAAGGGTTGAATGTTTAAGGTTTATGGTTTAGGGTTTAGGTTTTAGGGTCTAGGGATCATGGTTAAAGGTTTAGGGTTTAGGGCTCAAGGTTTACAATTTAGTGTTTAGGTTTATGACCTATGGTTTAGGGTTTTGATTGTAGAAGTTAAATGCTAAAATATTTAGGTTGAATGCTAAAATCTTGAAAAATTACCTATGTACTGACCAAATTATACTTTAAAAAACTATCTCCTAAACCATGACTCATGGAGCTGTGAGACTAATTCCATAAGGTGCAAAGTGACCCTAATTTCTTATATTTACATAAATAAATTTAAAGTATAAGAAATAATAAAATATAAATAATAATAAATTTAATTTTTATACTACACGAGAATGCGTACACGTTTTGGAACACGTACGTGTTTTTGTTTTCTCTTTTCCCAAGTCATGCCTTAGGCTTGGGGATCCGGTCTGAAAAATTACCTATGTACTGACAGATTATAATTTAAAAACTATCTCCTAAACCATGACTCATGGAGCTGTGAGACTAATTCCATAAGGTGCAGAGTGACCCTAATTTCTTATATTTACATAAATAAATTTAAAGTATAAGAAATAATAAAATATAATAATAATAAATTTAATATTTATACTACACACGAATGCGTACGCATTTTGGAACATGTACGCGCGTTTTGTGTTTTCTCTTTTCCCAAGCCATGCCTCAAGGCTTGGGATCCGGTTTGGATCCCCAAGCCTGAGGCATGGACCTGTACAAACACAACAAACAACGTGTTTTTACAAGAAAATGTAAAAATGCCACTTCCTCTATGATAAATAAAAATAAAACAATCAATCCATTTTTAAAAAATTATACCACGACGTAGATCAGAGTCTCTTCTTTCTAAAAATATAATTTTTTAAATTTTCTGACTAATATAAGGTTTCCATATTATTTATTTTCTAACTATGCCTTTTTATAGCTATTTTTTAAAGTGTAAATATGTCTATCTTTCATGGTGTATCTTTTTTTTATTGATCAAATTTTTAAAAAAATTATACTAGCCCAAACTAGGCATAATTCTATACATATTCAGAAAAAAAGAATCTAATTTTCGATATTTTTGAGGTAGTTAGGGGGGCATGGTCGAGCTCGTTATTTTTCAAAACATTAAATTTTTGTACTAGAAAAATCATAAAAAAAAAAAAATCACTATAAAAATCTAAAACAAATGGAGCCCAAACTAGATGCTCCTATCTATCTTTGTACCAAAGGGTTTTACAAATTACTAAATGGTGCTCAAAAAATGGTGGGGGCACGAAAGTCACTCTATTATGTTTTTGAACAAAAAAATGAGCATATGTTGGTATTTTAGTTGTTTGACCCATTAAAATTATCCGTTTTCAATAATATTTAGTAGCTTAGAAACTAGACTCAAAATTCTACGATTCATATTTCTACAACATCTTCCAATTTTGAGTGAAACTATTTCAAAAAATCATTTAAGTTGAAGTTTTAGTTTGAGAAAAATATGTCCACTTAAGACCCCCTTTTTCCCCCTAACTTGGTGCACTCACCCAAGACATGAATTGAGTTTTATTGAGGTGCGTTGGAATAAATCGAGAAAGTGTTACATGAGTTCCATGATGGAGAATTTGGGGGCCATTTTTCTCCACGAGTAAAAAGCCTAAAGATCATGAAGGTTGGTTACTATTGGCCTATAAATTTTCAAAGTGAAATCTATACATGGATCAAGAAGTGTAAAAATTGTGCCTTATTAACTTAGAAAGGAAAAGCTAGCTAGTGCTAGCACTTCATACCAGGAAAGAAAAAGCTAGCAGAGCTGCCACTTCATCCCATATTAGTTGACTAGTCATTCATGTAGTGGGGATTAGATTTTATTGGGGTCATCAATCCTAACTCGAGTCAAGGCCATAAATGGATCCTAACAACAACATATTATTTCACCAAGTGAACAAAAGTAATAACACCGAAAGAGGCAAATGAGTCTAGTATCTTGGAATTTTATGAGGGTATCGTCATGAGGTTTGGTGTCCTAGCCACTATCATATCAGACAATGCTCTAACATTCCTTAGCACAATAAGTACTAAATGGGATTTTAGGAATGGAGTATATCTCATCACTTCATCCTATTATTACCCTCGGGGTAATAGACAAGATGAGTCCACAAATAAGAACTTGTTGAGAATCATAAGAAGGAATCTTGATGAAAATAAGAGAGCATGGCATACCAAGCTCGAATCAGCCTTGTGGGCTGATATAATCACACCAATAAGATCAAAAAGTAGCTCTCCATATAATCTAGTCTACGGAAGGGAGTCAAGGCTACACATATCACTTGAATTACTAGCATTGGAACTTTTAAACTAGCTAGAGCTAGCTAAGTATGAGCCTATGGAATTTAGGTATAGAACTTGTAGAGTTTGAAAAACTAAGAGAGCATGCAATGCAAAATGGAGAAAGATCAAGCATTGATCAAGAAGAGATTTGAAAACAAGGAAAAAGCTAGAACCTTCAAGGACGGAGAATTGGTTTTGAAATGGGATGTTGACTAGGAAAAACTGGGAAGGCATTCCAAATTTGATGCTATATGTAGTGGTCTCTTCACGATCACAGAGTGCAAGAGTAGAAATGATTTCCGATTGGCTAAGTTGGATGGTGAAGAACTATATATTCCAATCAATGGAATGTATCTCAAGCGATGTTATTGAAGTAAAATATCAACCTTGTACATATCAGTCTAGGATTTTCAATTCCTCCAAGTTCTTGTACACATTTTCTTGTTGTTAGAGTAGGTTTCAATTTCCATAAGTTCCTTGAGCACATGTTCTATTTCTTCTAGTGTCCTCTTTGCATAGTTCACCATGTTTCTAAAGATAATATTGTAGTAAGAAGCTCGAGTCATAGGAAAAATTACTATTCTCAAGAAAATTCAAATGCAGAGAAAATACAATTAGATTTAGGAGAAGATTTTAGTGTTTTCCTTCCTTTTCTCCTTCAGATCAGAAGTGGAGCCCCTCATGCCTCTTGTAAAATTAGAAATATTAGTCAAGGGGTGGCTTTAGTGTTGTGATGGTGGGAGTCCTATGATGCCTTAAATGTTCCCAATTGTTCTAGCCCTTTAATAGTGTTTGAGCATCCCACAAGAGGATGAAAATCAATGTTCTAGCAACCCAATTTATTCTCTAAATATAACATGTCCCTACAAGTTTTGTAGTATCCTATCCTTATCAAAAGGTCATCAATCATTTGTACTTCATGTTGACATAGGATTAGGTTTGGGATGGTTCAAAGAGGTCACTTTTCAGTACCATAGATCAAGTTGTAGGAGGAAATAATTTTCAAATCAAAACAATTTTCCACTCATGTAAATTTTAAGATTTTCTTATAAAGATTGCAAAATGCAAGAAATGGCAGAAAATGTTAGTCTCAAGTAGTGTTTCAGTGACTCACGGAGATAGATTTTAACTTGTGAATCAGTTTCAGGTGATAAAAAGGACTCCATGCCTAATGGATATATTCATATCATTGGTCGCCCTATCTAGCAAGAAGATGTACCTGAGAGGTCACAAAATTATTATCTATTTTTACTCCTGGTAAAAATAGCCAACTTGGGAAGATGAGCTTGAGCACTGGATAGGGATTCATGGAGCAATCTAGAGTGATACATATGAGATTTCAAATTTTTGGAGCATTGCAAGTGATTTTGGGAAGTTAAGAGCCATTCGAGGATTTTTTTCCTCTTTTGGGTTTTCATGAAGCCCATGTTTTTTGGAATGAGAAGGTAAGCATTGGGGCCCACTTACAAGAAAAAATGAAAAAAATATGATGATTTGACCACGAAACCTTTAGAAACCTTCACATGGCCCCTGGAGCCCTGAGGAATCCCAAAAGTTACAAGAAATTCAAGGAAGAAGGTAAAAAAAAAATGGCCATTAGGCTCCTACTAGCTCACCATGCTAGTAGGAAATATGTTTCCATCTCAAATGATGGCTGGTTGAGTGTCAACAATGGCAGAAAGCTAGCATAGAGGGGTCGATCGAGCTTGTTCTTGGGCAGTCAAGGTCACGTTTTAACAAGGTACATGGATGAGATGTTTGAGTATTTGTGGCAAAGTTACAGGAAATAGCTCGGTGCCCAAGAAAGAGGTAGGATTTGATGTGAAGGTTAAAATCAAATCAGCAATAAGATAGATAGTGTGGAATAGGGAACTTAGGAAGAAAAATGGCAAATGATGGAATTTATCTTGCTTTGAGAAAAATCGATGATCCATTGATTGTGTTCCAATCCGAGCTACGTCGACCAATGCAAAGATATGGAGCACAATGGGCCTAGAGGAACTCAAGATATGAGTTTCTCACAGGCCCGAATTAGCCTAAAATCATGTGATGCAAATAGGGAATGAAATGCACACCGACACCTTGTGCACAAACTCAATGATACATACATGGGGTATTTTTGGGTCCAAAGACTCAGGATGACATGAAGGTTTGGTACCCACGAGGGCCATGCAACCTGTAATACATTGAACCACCAACAAGTTGGATATTAGATAGATGGGGGTACGAGGGAACCACAACGATGGAGAATCAGTGAGCAATCCGAGCCTTAGTTCTGTAAGGAAGCATATCATTGAAAATAAAGGAAAAGGACCTCATTGAGTTGAAAAGGGGGTCGTTGAGGTGGGATGGAATCACCGAGGATACATGTGGTAGGTTAATGGGATTTTGGAGTGTAGAGGATAATGTGAGCTCGACGATCCAGCTAGCGAGATGGCTCCAGAGCTAGCAAGTAAGACATGCCAAACCAACACCGCAACCCCCTTACTTGGAAATTTTTAGATGCACTAGGGCACAAAAATATAAAAATTCCCTCTATAGAACTAAGAAAACACAAAAATATTATGAAGGAGAAAAAAATGTAAAAATCATCACTCACAGCAACCCAAATTTAATGCACGGTCTCGTGAAAGAGAAGACTAGCTTAGAGATGATAAAGATTTTCCTGCACTCAAATGGTCATAACTTCCTCATTTCTCAGCCAAATCACACAAAATGAGACTCATTGGAATTGTGGATCCATTCTCTACACTCAAAAATTAAGAAATTAAATATTTGATGGAGTTTTAGTGGTTAAAATTGAAGAAAATGAACCCAATTTCAAACAATGACTTCCAGGTGGTTGAAAGGGAATTTAATGAGCATGAGAAGCCATTTTTCTTCTACTGCAAGTTACAACACAACATGGGATTTCTTTTAGGTTTACCATCATGATTTTTGACCACTTATGGTACTTTACAAGTGGGTTAAAGGGAAATTTTGAGATTTACAACTTCTCTCTTCTCTTCCTCATTTTCTATAAATTGCAGTGACCTCTCTTTTGAGAGGGGGTTTCTCATTGTAACAAAACTCTATCAAAATTATTTTGGAACACCAATGTGCTGCAGGCCTCCATTTTAGACATCTTGCATGATGATCTTGGCCTTTATCTTGCATTGTAATGGATTGTGTTAACTAATGAAGCAATAAACTTGAGTTTGTGGATATTTCTTTCCCTAGCTTGTGTTTCTGGCATCCTCTTACCTCTTCATTTTAGTTACAGGTGCATTGTGTCTCTTTTATTCATCTTTTAGGGTTTATAATTATTTTCCTCCATGGAAATGGTAATGTGAATGTTTTTGTTGGACTATGGTTATTAGTTCCGTCGGACTATGGTTATTACTTCCGTCCTCTCTCGCTCTACATTTTCTTCCATTTTCACCATCAAGGAATTTTCCACACCCTTCTCTTAGTGCATCACCTCTTTTAGTTTATATTTATCTCATTTTCATGTTATCTCCCTCTCCTTGGTCCCTTGGAAATTATAGATTAGGAGTAGTTAGTATATTTTCCTTCATTAGAGTTAGTTGTTTCACTAGTTTAGGAAGAGGAACCAACCTTCTCTAGAGAGTTGTTTCAATTGCAAGGTCCCACACCTTGAAGCAATTCCATGTTACCCATCACATTGTTTTCCTTAACAAACTCACATGCTAAGAAATCAGAGGGTGTTGTGATTTAGTGATAATAGATAGGAAATGAAGTACAAACACAATTTGATCTTCCTAAACTATTTAAATCATGAAAAACTTCCAAATTTAACTTATTTCATAGGGATTTGAATTTTGCACTTCAGAGAACTGAAAAAATGTCATGTAACACTAGTTAAGGTTTCCCAAGTCTTGAAATTTTTTCAGTGATTGTTCTTCAAGTGAATCTTCACCTATAGATTTATCCTGCACAACCACAAACATCTTTCTCTGATACCATGTTAGGAAATGTGGGGATAAATAATAAACACAAATTAGATATCCACCATATTAACTTGCCAAAGATTATAGTTTGTGACTGAACAACAATTATAATGAATTAAACATAGATTAAAGGATTTATATAGTGCATTATAGTTTAATGTAAAGATCTCATAACACATTACAAATGAACACAAAACACAAGATTTAAGTGGGAAAACCTTTTAGTAAAAACCCATTAAAAATATCACTTATCTTTATTGAGAATTGAATTTCACCCATCACTCCCACTATTTCAATAAGATCCCCCGCACCTACACCTTCTAAAATAAATTACAAATCATCATAAACATTCGCTCAATATAGAGACCTAGTGACACATTTTGCATCATGTTTCATACTTCTTTTCATATATAGCTTCTTGCATAATTCACATAATCATTGTTACTTGTTGTAACTAATCTCAAATGAGATAACCTTTTTTATACAAGGTAGGTGTCCTTTTACATGGGTCACTATTATAATTTGAATTTAAACACCCGCTAACATAGAATGGGATCCACCACCTTATTTTTACATAAGTTATAAGCCATGACCTTAAGTTTTGGTGGGTATTAATAAAAATGGTTTCCCACTTAATATTACAAACCCAAAAAATCACTAAGCTTGGTATATTCATATAAAAAAATTAATATTTTATAATCCTGGTATATGTGAATGTAATTATAAGTTTTATTATATAGTTTTTTACAAAGATAAAAGGATTTATGCTACAAATTCATATCTAACGAGCAATAAGTTTAGTATACGTAAATATTTTTGTGAAAGTAATTACCGCTAGGAAATGAATATTAATGTTCACATTATAGTTTGGGTGGTTAGTAATACTGTTGTAAACAATATTATGTACTTAGATCATATTATTATTGTTGTACCTGTAAGTCTATTAATGGGTTTATTGTTTGTAATACATCCTATTTTATAGGATGTTTTGTTACCTACCTTCTTGGCTATTTAATAGCCCAATGTAATGTATGAGATATACTGTGATTATTATTATATTCATGTGCAAAATCTTAGACCAAATTGATATTTGCATATGAGAGAAGCTAATGGTGTTCTAATAATTTTCCAAGGGGCGGTTGTACTCCTCCATTGCCCCTGTGGCTGGTGTCGTTATATTATTTATCTATGCATTTGTTTGTCTTTTGTTTTGAATCTGGATAGACGTCACCATATATGTGAGTTCAAATTTTCTAAGATCAACAATCAGGCGGAAGTATAACAAAAATAAATTTGGAGATCTATTTTTGCACGAGAATATCAAATTTCTGGTGATTATTGCAATTTACTATCAGTTTTTTGATACATCTACCAATAGCAAAAGGTGTCTTTGTGCATATTTTTAGAATCGGCTGCTCAATCCTATGCGGGTGCCATTGTATGTTTTTTGGGAATCACGATATTCATTGCACGAGAAAGCAAGGTCACAAATTTTATTTGAAAGGAAGTTCAAGTGTTGATTCATGGCGGTGAAGAGATAATGAGCCTGACCTGTGCATGCATGGCGCTACTTGGGTGATCGCATCTGTACTCCAATTAAGACTAGATCACATCATTCATGGCTTGTTTGGTCATTGCTTTGTACTGCAATACAAATTGTGTTCTCCCTTACAGTCATTACATTTTTAGACCATATGAATCAGATAAACAGTGCACTTACAGATCTCTGTCACATCCGTATGTATATTTGACCAGTTTGTGGTGAATTGTATGCATCCTCACGTGCAATCACTAAAGACTCATACAAGTTTTCCACAACAACTACTTATTTTTCCTCTTTGCATTGGTCTGGAGACATTGATCTGGTTATCTTTCATTTTTATCAGAGACGTCCTGCTCTTTGTGCAGACCTGTGTTCATTTATCATTACGGCGTGCTGCAGTTCAAGAGTATAATTGGATCAGTTAATAATTGTCTTGCACCTTTGGATGACTATGCAAAGCCATATTCCTAAGAAGTTACGCATTAGAAAGATCAACTCTTCAGCATCCTCTCTCAACTATAAACCGTATTTGAACTCTGCACAGGTTTCATCAACACATTTTGGGTTGTTTTTCTCTTTGGTTGTGTTGTTTTAATTAGTTTTTAGTGTCTTGTTTTAGTGGTAGACTAGTTTTTTAGAGGTCGATTCAATTTCTAATAATAATATTAGAAATTAATTGGTATTGTATTTTATATTGGATTTAGTCTAGTCACTTGTACTTGTTTGTGGCAATTAAAATTGTTATATTGGGCCATTAGATATAGAAATAGTATCTTGTTAGAAAGAGTGAAATATTTTGTTGTGTCATGTTGTAAACATTGTCTTATGGTCAATTTAAAGAGACTATATTTCAAGAGTCATAGTCAAATTTTTAGTATCATCAATGTGGCAAAAATGTCATTGTCAAATAGGTGATTCTAGGATATTTGTCTACTCAAGTTCTCTTGTTCGCGTCTAAAGTGTCATTTTTCACTTTTTTGAATTGTCATAAAAAAAGAGTCATCAAATTTGTAATATCATCAAAAGCATTCTTTTAGTCTTCAAGTGTTGTCATTTTGTGTCCGTAATTTTTTTGTCAAATTATATTGTTGAGACATTGTAAAAAGTTTGTAAAAAAAAATTTCCTCACGGATGCATTTTCAAAGTGTTACCCAATGTTTGAAAAATAAGTTGTTTCACATTACAGGAGGGATATTATATAATAAACAATGTGGAAATAGTTGAGCATCACATATTTATCCAACTGAGTTAGCATCACATTTCTTGGAGAATGGAGGCATCGAGGTTGGAGGTCGACAACGACCTCTCATCAGTCGCCAACGAGGGGCTGCTTCACTGATTTGGTGGCACGTGTGTGTTTTTGATTTGGAGTGGTGTGCCTTATTTCAGCGTGTAGTGTGTTTGATTTCAACATTTCAGTTTGGTGTGATTTTCAGTGTGAATTGAAAAATAAGAACAAAAGTTCATTCCTGTTCATTGGTATGTGGTTATTCCTATTTCCCTTATGCAAAAACATAGTGAAGAGTAAATAACACAATGAAATGTAGCATCATGAGTCTTGAAGAGGTTGAATAGTCATATGTGTTCATGTTCAGACCTAGGTTTGTGGTTAGGCTCTGGAAAACCATTCAAGGCTGCTTAGATGTGTTCCTGTTCAGACCTAGATGTGTTCCTATTTGAGTTCCCACACTGCTAGGTCATATGTGTTCCCTAGAGTGACTGGTTGATAAGAACATGATTCTTGAGCATGTTCCCATCCTCGTCGGTTAGATGTGTTACCAAGAGTGCATGGTATATAAGAAGTTGATGTTTTCCTTCTTCTACCTTTAGTTTGAGTGTGTTCTAAGATCATGAGTGTGCAGAGGTGACAAGCTACAGAGGAAGTGTGAAAAATATTTTACTACCATGTAAACATTAAGGGGGGGAATCTTAGGAAATTAATATTAATGTTCACATTATAGTCTGGGTGGTTAGTAATATTGTTATAAACAATATTACGTACTTAGATCATATTATTATTGTTGTACTTATATGTCTATTAATGATTTTATTGTTTATAATACATCCTATTTTATAGGATGTTTTGTTACCTACCTTCTTTGCTATTTAATAGCCCAATATAATGTATGAGATATACTTGTGATTATTATTATATTCGTGTGCAAAATATTAGACCAAATTGATAATTACAATATTCCAAGGACATACCATACCATACAATATAACTAGTATATATTATAGCATACAATGGATCTCTATGTTATGAGCTAGTGGGTGCTAAGCTTAACATATAGGAATGTGTTTGTGAATTTCATTACAATAATATGAGGGAATATAATACTAATAGTTTTTACTATATTATACATTTGATGGCATATGATTGGTCACTATTAGGAGCTAGAGGGCATTGAACTTGGTATATTGGACACTATTTGTGAATGCAATTACAACTTACATGTTATTTTTTTATATATGATATATTATATATATTTTAATAGAGATAACAAGAGGTATGATAAATATATTAGTGCTAGAACGTGCTAAGATTTGTACATAAAATTCAACTATGACCATAAGTACAATATCTCGGTGGTGGTTAATGGTGAGCTTGTGGGTTTTTTCACTAGAGAGGGCTAAGGCAAGGGGACCCCATCTCCCCCCTGCTCTTCATTCTTATGGCTGATAGCCTTAGTAGAACAATTGGTAAAGCAGTCTATGACGGTCTTTTGAAAGGCTCAAAGCCCACTTCCATCAGCCAAGTTGTCTCACATCAACAATTTGCGGATGATACTATCCTCCTTCTTTTGGCTTCCATCATTGAAGCTAAGGCTACCAAGGCTATTCTACAGCTCTACGAATATGCTTCTAGGCAAGAGATCAATTATGATAAAAGCTCCATTTTATTCTTCAACACTCCTGAAGAAAGACAACTTAAAATTGCTAAAATTCTGGGCTGTAAAATAAGTGCACTTCTAGCCACTTACTTAGGCCTTCCTCTCGGCACTAAAAAAGTCTCTAGCAAGGTGTGGGATGATTTATTGGAGAGATTTCAAAAAAAAAAATGGCTAGTTGGAAAGGAGCCATTTTGTCTAGTGCTGGTAAGTGCCTGCTCATAAAAAGTACTCTTCAAAATCTGCCCATTTATATCATGTCGCTCTACAAGATCCCCTCTTCCTTCAAAGCAAAGATTGAGAGGATTCGGAAAAAATTCTTATGGCAGGGCATGGAAGATAAGTTTAAATTTCACTTAGTTACTTGGGATAAGGTTTGTACCCTGAAGTCTATAGGAGGATTGGGTATAAAAGACATCGAGAAAATGAATGAGGCTCTCATTGCGAAAATGGGCTGGAGAATGCTTTTAGAGAAACAACCCTGGATTGATTTAATCAAAGCTAAATACCTAAATCAACAAACTGTCTATTCTTTCCTGCAAGATGAGCACCTCCCCTATGGTTCCATTTTTTGGAACAATCTGGTTAAGAGCAGAAATTTCATTAAGTAGGGCAGTAAATGGAAAGTGGGTGATGGTTGGGATATAAATTTCTGGGATGATAACTGGTTTAATGGCAATCTTATGGATAGATTTGGGATAGTTAAGGACAATCTTGTAAACAAGTATGGCATTAAAATCAAGGATTATATTGAGGGAAATGGCAATAGAAAGAAATGGAAAAAAATTTCAGTGGAGAGAGATGATCTGATACAAATTATATCCTCCCTTCAAGATCAGTTAGATCTTATTCCCTTAAGTCAACTGGACACTAAGGATGAGCTGGTCTGGAATAATTCCATTGATGGGGATTATTCTGTCAAAATTGGATATAATACTTTCTTCGACAGTAGTCAAACAGAGTTCAATTGGAATAGGATTTGGATGGCTGAATTAACTCCTAAAATAAATTTCTTCCTTTGGCTGGCTATCAGAGGTAGGATTCTTACCATTGACAACCTGATGAGAAGAGGTTTTATAATGCCTAATAGATGTCATCTTTGTAAAAAAGACTCTGAGGATATCAGTCATTTGTTTATCCATTGTGATTATGCTACCAGAATTTTGAGTTTTTCCCTCTCTAAACTTGAAGCTCTGGGTGGTGCCAAAGGATTTCAATCAACTTTGGACTCAATGAAACCCACCCCCGTAGGCATTGTGTTGTCGAAGGATCTGGAAGCTGGTTATCCCTCATATTATTTGGAGGATATGAAAAGAGAGAAATGCTATTATTTTTAGAAATAAGAATCAAAACTATAAGCTCAGTATTGGTAAAATTTCTAATGATATCAAAGAGAATATTGCTAGATTTAAACCCCCCAAGAACAAGAGTTATCCAGAAAATGAAGAATATGTCTTATCCAACTCGATGATCGGGGGCGGTCAATAGCCGTAGCAATCCTAGTAATAGTATTGATAGATCTTTGATTCAATGGCATCCTCCTAATTTTAACTGGTATAAGTTGAACTTTGATGGGGCCTCTAAGGGTAACCCTAGGATTGCGGTAGGGGGAGGAGTGATCCAGGATCATAAAGGTAGTCTGATTGTTGCGTATGCTAGAAAAATGGGAATTCAAACCAATCATTTTGCCGAAGCATTATCTACTTTATGGGGTCTGAGAATTGCTAGACTCATAATATCCAAAACCTCATTCTTGAAGGGGACTCCCTAAATATCATTAATCATCTTAATCGTGCTCACCTCCAAGTTGGAACATCGGGATTTTATCTTAGAGTTGATAAGTATCTCACAAACCTTCAATAACATTCAGATCATGCATACTTACCGGAAGGTAAAAATCGCGATACATTGGATAATTATGGAATTAATGTTAACCACATTGTTTGGGATAATAATAGCATTCCTAAACAGCTTCAAAGCAACATTCCGGTGGATATCTATACACATGCAAATTCATGATTTGGGTTATGATCAATGGGAGTGGATTAACAAAGCTCCCACACGTGCCGACTTTAAAACTAAGCTTATACAAATCGGTCGAACAATCAAGATTGTATGAAGTATAATGGAAAGTTCAAGTGGATTTATATATAAATGAAAGTCACGCATGTGGGCAACAGTGTGCTCTCTATAATCTAGTTACAAGACTCTACGGATCCCCAAGACAGAAATAATGTTAATGATGATAGGGAGCGGGCTAGCAAAAGGGCCATAGTTCCCACATGCGAACTTCCACAGGTTCAAATTAGCCGTCACATGGGTATTTGTGGGAAAAGCAATGACTATTGTAAACAACTTCACTATGCGGATAACAATAGTGAAAGGCGGAATGGTATAAGCGCTCTTAAGGTTTCTAAAAAAATTTACAAGCAGTTAAGCACGGTGACAATGGGGGGCCCCCCTTTCCAGATTGAGCCCAACGCGGATCCGGATTGGAAGGATAATGTGGAGCTGTGGAATATTCTCAGCTTGGGAGGCATCACCAACTTTATGGAGAAGATTCAGGGCCATGACCAAAGTATTTCAGTGTGTTTTATGAAGGAGTGGAAGGATCACACTGTGGATTATGGGGGGCAGAAGATTTCAATCAGTGAGGAGTTAATTTCTGAAGCAACTAGCCTTAGCATGGAGGGGTACCACTTTTTTAATAAAAGGGTTAACAAAGAAGCTGAGGAGAGGAGATTTCTTGAGGGAACAGAGAAGTTGATCTTTGTCACGACGGGCCTACTTGTTAGCTCGATCCTTGCGCCTTATGATGAGGTTACTCGTATGATGGTGTGGTTCATTTATTTAGAAGGGAGGTTCGTCACTGTGCCAGGTAAGCATCTTATCTTCCTCAACCACTTCCGCAGGAATCACACGGTATGTTTCTCCCATTATCTGCTTAACTCTCTTGAGCACTCCATTTTGGAGTTTCAAAAGCATGCTCGTGCGGTTCCTTTGCACCAGGGGCTTATTTTCTTGCTGCATAAATTGTGTCTTCTTCGGTCTCCTGGTTTCCCTCCCTCCCCGGCTCGCTCCCCTCACAGTTCAGCGGCCGCTAGCCCTATCTCTCCACATTCTGTCCCCACCACTGCTACTATCACCCCTCTATCGGCATTCTTGGTTCCATCTTCCATCCCCCCACCTCTGCTCACACCCCCTTCACTTCTACTTCGGCCAGACCGGTTACCAAGTCCTCTAGAAGACTGAACCTTGGTACCCCTGCTGTGGGGAAGGATCCTCAAGAGATTGAAATTGCCCATAACCTCCTTCATATTAGCAGTGCTAGTTCTCAGGAAGCACATATGGAGAGCTCCACAAAAGGCTGGAAGTCTTAGAAGCTGACATGAAGCTATTGAAGGAAGAGGTCAAAAACTTGGCAAAACAAAAAGGTAAGAGGAAGAAGGAGGAGGAGGTGGCTATGAATAATAGCTAGATTGAAGATATTTACAAGAAGCTGAACTCCTTAGACACCGTTTAGGGAAGGCCAAGACTCGTTATGATTATAATATGGCCATTTTTAATGCAATTGAAGAGTTCATTGAGTAGCATGTCCGTAGTGTCTCCAATCTCAGCGGGGTTCCGGCAACCCTTTGGGGCACTGATAAAGAAAGCAAAAGGACCATTGATCAGCTGGATGTTACTAACTCTGCCCACATGATGACTTTGGCTATGTTCAAATCTTGGCAGAGTATTAAAAATAGCATCGACAAAGCTGCCAAGAAGTAATTGTGGGTGCTTTTGCTGCACTTCTTTGTAATTATTGCTGTTTTTTTGTCTTTGTCTTTTCTTTCGCTTTTCTGCAGTTGTTCGTGTTATTTTTGTTTTAATGGGGTAGCAACTCTTTGGCTACTTTAGGCTTCATTATCCCATATGGATTTTGATCCTTTCTGCTCAGTTCTCTTTCCTATTCTCGGCTTCTAGGCCCTCTCTTTGTTCTCAAGGATATAGTCCCTTTCAAAAACTATTTGCCAAAATAAAATAAAATCATGAACTATTAAAAACTATTGTAATCTATAAAAATATCAATTGTTGTAGATTTTGAAAGAGAATACTCCAACACATTTTAGATTTATGTTAGCTACAACTTGCTACTAGTATATATTATCATACATGGAGAGCATAAGATGGGCGACTATAGTCGAGATCTAGAATCATAGGCTTGGTATATTAGAAAAGAGAATATACATTTTTGTAAGCTCGGTGTATTATAAGGGTTTTTTCAGACGGAGTTTTTTTTTTTATCAAAGAGAATACCGAAAACTATATTTAACACATTATACATTATAGAACATATGATGGGTCACTAGATTAGGATATATTTGGTACTAAGTTAATTATATAGGATTCTATCCGTGAATGTAATTATATGTTAATGAGGTAGTTTCCACTAACCTCAACTATCCTTTTACTAAGATGCAATGTTGTATACCATAGATTATATAGCTTATTTTAGTGCTAGTGAGAACTTAGTTTTTTTAATCAAGATACAATTTCTTGGTAAGTTAGCACATTTTATTTTATTATCTCATGTGCCTTAGATTATATATAATGTTCCATAAATTAAGGGAGGTATGCTATATATATATATATATATATATTATAGGAATTTATTTATGAATTAAACTAGAAGTTTCTAAGGTAGCAAGAACTAACCTCAATTTTACTTTTTACCAAAAAAAAAAAAAAAAAAAAAAAGTTAGAAAATTTAATTTTTGTATGTCATAGATTATATATCATGTTCCTAAGGTTGTTTAAGGTATCCTAAATATTTAGATATAGTGGGCACTAAACTATGTATTTACGAAACTAAGCTAAGTTGTTTATGATTATAATTATAAAATTTTTATGCAAGGGACACTAAGATCAAAATTTTATCTATTAGAAAATATTGGAACATGCAGGAATTTATTACATTTCTACAATAAATATAGTTCCTCTTCTTGTCCATATTTAAGCTTACTTAGTGTTTACAACCAAATCACTAATAAAATAACATATATAAATTGTTCATGTATAAATATTTTAGGAGAGCCTTTAAGACATGAATATAATGTATAGTATTTTAAAAAATTATGCATTGTAAAGAAAACATACAATGAAGAATATATCCATAGTTTCTTGAAATTTTAAATACTTTCTCTTTAATTTATTTACATATTTATATTAAGTAATTTTCGTATATGATTATCTTCATATGCTTAAACATGAATATATTTCTCCACTAGAACCTTGTCAAGTGGACCCATATTTTGATGGATTTGATATTATTGATAGAGAAGAGAGAAGTAAAAACCCAAAGGAGTAGTCTAATACTTTTATTTATACTATGAAATTTATCTAAATAATAAAAATAGTCAAAAATCAATTCATAAAGCATCATCTTCATATAATTTCACCTACAAAATTTACAAATATTCCCATTTCTAAATGTGTTCATGAGATTTTGAAGGGTGAAAAAATAAACAATTGAGATAAAGAAGGTTGAAGATATGATAATGCAAAACATGAAGCAAATTATGAAGGGTGGTTGTGCGACTTAAACATGAAAGAATAGGAGAGAACACATGTTTCCTACAAGTAAGAATCAAATGAACTTTAGAAAAAACTACAATTATAAGAATTACAACCTTAACTAAACCTTATCTTTAAATAAATTAGAAGGTGGAATTTGTTGATGGAAGTGAAATATCACAACAAGATATTGTGATTGTGAAGGAATAAATAAACCTAAAAATTATCAAGAAACATGTAAGGTGAGGGACAAACTAACATATGATTTTCCCAAGTTGAATTCCATGAAAATGATACCAAGCTATTGGAAAAATATGGGATAAAATGACTTGAAACTTATATTTATAATTTGGATAGTCCAATTCATGTGTCATGTTTTGGTTGTCACAATTAAATTAAAATATTAGATATATTATTGGAACCCACACCAAAATTTGAAATATTTAGATGACATATTTACATTCCACATGTGAAAAATAATAGGAAAAATGACTTTTATTGATTTGATATTTGTTTCAATTTCCATCATTTTTATTGTGTGATTATATCCATTTGTTACATGGTAAATGAAAATAATGGATAAAATCTAAAAATACTATTGGGAAATAATAATCTATATAGATGGGATCCATATGTCAAAATCCCAAGCCGAGGGTCACTCTAAACTATCTTTAAATGAATTAAATTAATTATTTATCTCGTTATGAATTTCACTTGCATAATGAAACTAAAACATAATGAGGGCGTTTGGATGGCCTTCTCATATTCAATATAGAAAATTTATTGTTAGCATGTCTCCTTGTTCCCACTTCACATGTATGCTTTCAACTTTTCCTCTTGTATAAAACACACTTATATTAAGATGTGGGTGAATTCTTATTATCTAATTTTTACAATTTAAACTTTAACATTCATAATATCAACAATTACACAAGATATAATAGTTACACAACATATTATTTATGTGGAAACCCTTTCAAGAGAAATAATAGAGAGAGAAGACTACTTGGAGGTATTGTCCAAATCCAGGTCACATAATTAATTGTTTTACAAATGTTTGTAGGCACTAACCTAATGGAGACACCAATCCCCAATGTTGAGCCCTAACTCAACTATAATTTGTGGGAACTAACTCACGGTAGACATCAATCCCCAATGTTGAGAACCAAATCAGCTTGATTCATGAGAACCAACTCACTAGATATACCAATCCCTAATCTTGACCAACTCACTAGAGACATCGATCCCGAATACCAAGAACCAACTCAACAAAGAAAATATCCACCCATTGTAGTTGTTTATTCAACCTGATGATGGTGTATAAATTACACTTCAATTCTTTATGTTGCTACTATTAGGAATTTATAGTGGTGACATTATTAATTATGTGTGGATTATAATAATGTGAGATTTACTCACGTATATAGTAAAAGTCAATATGAGTTTAACAACTCATATAAAAATGTTTTTGTGTGAGTTATAATAACTCACGTATATTATTATAGAGTTGTTATAGGAGTTGTTTATGGAGATTCACTCTCCTTGAATATAGGAGCAACTTCTCCTATATATTATGTAATCCTAGATAAATGAAATACAAAGAGTATAGATTATTGTCTTGTACCCTTCATTTGGTACCTGCATCGAAGTTCGATCATGTTGTATTTAGCTTGATTATTATGTTAAGGGAATTTTATTTCTTCCTTGCCCTGTTAATGTCGGGTATTTGAAAAGGATTGATTAGGTTTCATTGTTTTTTGATCTTTGGATTAATTTCCTCATTCCTCTTTTGTGTAGCTTTGAGATTGGGGATCACCTTTGCAATCCATTGTCTTCTGATTTTGGACGCATTGTGTTATTCTTTCAGATTTCATTTGAAAGGAAGTTCAAGTATAGAGAAAACAGATTTGACAAACCTGTGCCATTGAATACTTGGATCCATTGGTGAAGATAATAGTTACTATCACTATTTGAAGGTATGCGCATTCAATCCATTTGTTGAAAGGATAGTGGAATGTTTGTGTATTTAAGGAGCAATCTGTGTGACATTTCAAATCTAGGCATTCGTGGAGATTGTGCATTGAATGTTCAAAGTTATTCCACTCAAATTTGAAGACATTCATCTTCGGGTGACTCATCCTATTGGAAATTTATTCTAGAATCATGACATATCTCTTACCTTCGTTGATTGCTAATTTCCCGAGGCACTTTTCACATTTTACTAGCTGCAACAACACGTATTTCATAATGGCATGTTCGATTGTCCCTGTTGAATTATTTGAGGAGCAATGGTATCAAATAAAATCACATTTGTTTAGAGTGATAACTCATTGTTGGCTTCAAGGAGCTAGCTCGACGGATTCGAGGTCCATTAGTGATCATCATACTGATAAATCAGTTGCTATTGGTGGGTACATTTTTCAATTTCATTATGCATGTTGAGCACATCTAGTAATTTGGAGTCTTCTATAATAAATATACACATGGATACTGCATTTTGGAGCCTGATCAAATCAAATTCTATGTTGATCGGGTACATCAATATCAAGCTAGTAGTTTTACATGTCTCCATGTAAAGTGGTTTTGGTGACACGTGTATCTAAGGAGTGTTATTTCCATGCGGTTTAATCCTCCGAGCCTTGTTTTGTAGTTTAGGGTTTAGGGTTTTAGTCGTTACATGGACCGAACTGTAATTCATACATATCTGCATATTGGTGTTTGGTTTTTTTACTTGTATTTAGTGGTCATATGTAGGTTCAAGTCGTGTCCTGCTATTGGTCAAAAGAAAAAGTATTTGTTAATAATAACGTCCTTAGTTATGTCCATGAGTGTATTTGTGTCGATAAAGTCTCATATTAAGAGCTATTGTCATTTGTAAACATCAATTTTTGTGTTGTCCTTTATAGTTATATGGTCAAAGTCAAAGTGTTGTGTTATTCAAATTGTTGTTCTATAATATAAAGTGTCAAAGTCAAAAATTGAAGTTGAGTCTAACTTTTGAGTCATATAGGTGATTTTAGGTTTTATTTTTAATAGTTATTTTGTAAGTTGTCATCATGAGTTAGAGTCAAAATATTGTCAAAATAAAATAAAATTTCCTCACAAATGCATTTTCTCTAGAATGCGATATTCAATATGTAAACTTGAGATTCATGTTCATATTCTGCTTAGCTAGCAACATAACATTATAGGATGAAGACACAAGAGGATGGAGGAAGAGTATAATCCACTCGTTAGTCACCAATGACGGGGACACATAGATGGTTTGGTGGATTTTTTTAGTTGTGTGTGTTTCAGTATGTTTTTATTTTCAATGTTCTTGTTTGCAGTGTGATGGTTTGTTGAATAAACCCCTTTCAATAATTTTGGGGAAGATTCATGTTTTTAGAAAACTCGCTTTTGGGGAGTAGGAGAAGATTTTGAGGTAGACTCAAGGGATGGTTATCCAACTAGTGTGAAGCTTTTGGATCTTGGAGATTCATAATTTGGGTACCTAAGGAGGAAGGGAAATTCCCACATGAATCCAAAGAGGAAGGGAGCATTCCTGCATAATTCATCTCGACACTACGCCTTTACGAGGGTAAAGAGATAATCTATGGATTTTGTACCTAGTCTAAGCAGTGCTTTCAGGAGGTGGTTCAACTTCTTCAAAATATGGTTCTTTCTTGTGTTCACATTAAGGGGGTGAAGATTAGCAATTAATAATGTTCACACTAAGGGGGTGAATGTTAGGAATTTATAGTGGTGACATTATTAATTATGTGTGGATTATAATAATGTGAGATTTACTCATGTATATAGTAAAAGTCAATATGAGTTTAACAACTCATATAATAATGTTTGTTGTGTGAGTTATAACAACTCACGTATATTATTATAGAGTTGTTATAGGATTTTTATGGAGATTCACTCTCCTTGAATATAGGAGCAGATTCTCCTATATATTATGTATTCTTGGATAAATGAAACATGGAGAGTATACATTATTGTGTGCAAATTGCTTATACACTTCAATTCTTGTACACTTCGCTTTACACTTTGTGTATGCACTTCTCGATCTTCATTGTTATTCAACAACTAGACATTCTAATATGTTTGAGTTTGATCTTCCTATTTCTTATTTAATCCTCTTTATATATCTTCATTAATAACTCCTCTCTTATTTATCTATTTCTTCTCCTTTCAAAATGAAATCATAATACTATAAACGAACAATTGAATTCACAATTGAATTCATTTATATACCATGTTCATTTTATGAATAGATGTGAATTTTCAATGAGTTGGCATCCTTTTGAATATTTTTCTTGGGTTAACCTTAAAAATTATCTTTGAACATTTGAAGTTCCATGGAATTCCCTATTTTCTCTTGGTCCCAAGACATTTCATGACCATCACAGATAATTCTGCATACAATCTCAAATTTTCTCTTTGTTGCATGACTATCCTCCTTTGTATTACAACACTTGTTGTATTATGTGGATTTCTATACATTACACGAAATATATATTTTGATGAGTGGTATTATTTCAAACTTAAAAAGAACTTTAGTTTGGTCCTTCATTATGCGAGGCATTACTATAATCCACAATACACAATACACTACAAACACCTACAGAGCACCAAAGACACCAAGAAACATTACATAACCCGTGAACCACTAAAAACCCGTGGGACACTACTGAGACACCCATGAAACATTACATCACCCTCAAAATACTACAAAAACCCATGAAACACTATGAAACAATTTTCTTTGGCACATGATATACAAAATTCAAACTAAACCATATTTCTCATAAGGGGAACACATTTGTAAGCATCCATGAAAATATTTATAACATAAGAGATACTTAGTATTCCTTTGAAATTAATTAAAATACTTCCAACAATATCCCCCTTTTCATTGATGAAAATCAACCATCTTGCATCACATGTTATCTTTATATATATATATCTCCCTAGATTTAACTCTCCTATTGTTCACCCTTGAAGTATTACTTCTCCCGACATTTAACTCTCCCCCTTTTGCATCAATAGGAAAGGAAATACTTTCATTACTCTCTACCTCTAAAAATATGCTTCCATTTAATCACCCATTGAAAAGGATATCACTCCTAATTTTTTTCTATGATATTCAAATGTTTCTTTTGGAAGAGGTTTTGTAAAAATATAATCAATTTGCTCCTTTGTGGCAATGTATTCCAACTTAATTTTCTGATTTGATGTAACACCCTGAACTGTTGTTACTTCCTCCTAAGCATACAAGTGTTGATATGTGATTTCTGTGTAAAAGGATGTGTTCCTTGATTGAGAAGTCATGCTTGATATGTACTGTATCTTCTTTGCAGATCTTTGACTGAGTCGGATTATGATTGGACTCTTTTATTTATTTCATTTTGCATCTGAGTTTAATCTGATCTCGGAACGAATTATGAAGTTATTCATCTTTAAGACCTAGCCTTGGATCAGTGGTATTGATCCAAGTGGTGCTTTAAGTTATTCGTGATGAATTAAAAAAATTATAAACCTTTCACAGGTTGCAAGGTCTGAATTCATTGAATAAAGCCAATCCCGAGTCTAACTCAGGTTGATCGTGTGAAATGGAATGGTTCCCGATATCGAAGTATATCTGGAAGGTCTTGGTCGTGGACCAGGTAATAATTCTGTTGCATATAATTCTGTAGCCTAATGGCAGTACAGGAGTGAACCCTGTTCG
The DNA here is from genome assembly GCA_018340775.1 of Taxus wallichiana var. yunnanensis. Taxonomy (NCBI): domain Eukaryota; kingdom Viridiplantae; phylum Streptophyta; class Pinopsida; order Cupressales; family Taxaceae; genus Taxus; species Taxus wallichiana. The sequence continues at coordinate 40,927,353 of CM031239.1, forward strand.
AGAATGCATGTTGTAGGTCTTTTTCTGAGTATATGAAATGTTAGACCTAACTGGAATTATTAATGTTAGTAACCTAAAACTAAACTTAACCTAGGGGTTAGATTAGTGTTAATCTAACCTAGACCTAGGCTAAGAGCTAATGTTCTAAGTTAGTATCTATGTGCTAAGTGGTTAAACTAGGTGTTATCCTAAATCCTAACCTAAGTTACTAGCCTAACTATTGAGCAAAGAATAAGGGGACCTATGGAAGGGGTGCGAACCATGGGCGGCAGTTTCTATGTTATTAAATGCGTGGATAAGTATGAAAGACAGGTAATTTGGTGGAGGTTTTATAACGGCTATCTTGAGCCGACGTGGCAGGTCGCCAAAATTGGAAATGGTCTTGGAATTTTATTTGTCTATCGCCAACTATGGCGGTCGGTGGCAGTGGAGTTTGAGCGGGAAACTGGGAATTAATGCAATCAATGCACTCGGGCTTCGAGCTCGGATTTCTTGGGGAAGCATGCAAAATGGAAAGTTGATTGTTTGTTTGGTTTTGCATGCGCTCCGGTTTTCCTTCTGTCTGTTCACTGGTTCTTCGCACCAGTCTTCTTGGTGTTGCATGGCAAGTATGAGCGTAACTAGCTCTTTCCTCTGGCAAGGAAAATATATAAGTCATGGAAATAGTAAATTTCTGTTGGTGGATCTAACTTGGAAAAGAAGGAGAAGGTTTGAGCTCTTTCAGTGGTCTGCTTCAAAATTTTAAGCAAATATCCAGGCATGTTAGGCCCTAACCTTTAAAAATCTTGCTGTCTTTCAAGTGATTTCATTAGAACAACTCTGTTCAGATGATTTTTGGAATTGGTTGGTTTCTATGGTAATCTTGTGTGATTTTTGGCACTGTATCTTCATACTGGTTCGGTTTTTCAATTTAACCCTTGATGGGTGTTTATTGTATCTCGAACTGTGGCTATATTTCCTTGTGTTTTGCATTCCGGCTTTAAGTTTGTGAAATATATGAAATGAATGTATGCTAGACCTGCTCTGTGAGAACCCATGAATTGTTCTCGTGATGTGTACAGGCTACTGTGATGCTTGTTGATTTATACTTGTCATCGATGCTTGTTTTTGATACTCGTTGGAGGGAATACAGATGGACAGTTGTTTGATTGTTCGGTTTTATTGAACTTTTTGTTAGCTCTGTCGTGGTTACTATTAGTGGTGGTTATTGATTCTTGTTGGGTTTCGTTTTGTCTTTTAAAGTTATTTGTGAATAAATAACTTGCTGTGTTACTGTATCTCATTGCGATCCTGTTGAAGTTGTTTTTCCTTTGCGTTGTGGTTATGGGATTCAACCCGTTGACAGTATGCAATATGTATATAATTATGTTTGTTGTAATCGAAACGACTCTGTAGAGTCCTTTGAATGATTCGTATATTTTGGGACCACTGTGGAAGCTATATATATTGGAATCTTGGTAATTTGTTTTGTCTTAGTCTTAAAGGAGTAACAGGTAATGCGACTTCTGTTATTTTGTAACGAATACCTTCGTTTTACAAGGAATTGTGGTTCAGACTCAGTTGGGTACTTATTATGTTTCCACTATGTAAGCTTGAGCGAATATTGATATAAGGGTTCAGTCGGATTCCTTGTTTTGAAATCAGTATTTAGATTTGCTTATACCTGATTGTGAATATCGACCATTGTTGGCATGATTGGAATCTTTAACTTGTATTTATCTTGTATTTCATTTTCTGTAGAAGCTTATTCGTGAATACTGATATACGGATTTAGTTTTAAATCTTTGATAAGTAATCAGTGTCACTGCTTCTGTATAAGCCTGATTTTGAACATGTAATGTTTTTGGCTTGGTTGGACTTCTTTAAATAGTTTGACATTATGTAATTTGGCTTTTTATTTAGTGAGTCGTGAATACCTTACTTCAAACTCTGAACACGTTCAGATGTGAATACAGAATATTATGTTTCTTTTCTGTTTATCCCAGTTTGATGAGGCTGTGCATGTTAAGGGGATTTTGTATGATTATCTCTGCATAAGTCTTAGTGAAACATCAATTTACTTAATGTCAAAGAGTCTTTTATTGACTGCGATAAAATTGAAGCTCCTTGATTTCGACCTTGGGTCCGAAAGCCTTGTAGTGTTTATTATGGACTAGAAGGGGACTGTAGGTTGATGTATGGGATTGTAACCGTGTTTACGTATTCTGTTGCATGACTATCCTGCCTTGAGCTTGACTGAACTTTGAGCCGTCGACTGCTCCTCGACAGGCGATGTGGGGAATATCTTCTTGTTTGCTGTTTCATGTGAAGGTCATGTGGAGTCTGTTTGGTAGATAGTCATCACTGTTGGCGTGATAGCTACTGTACAGAAGTTTTGTTATATTTGATGTTAACAAAACAGTGATTCTTCTTGTGGCTCGTCTGACTTATTCGTATGCATGTAAGGTGAATGTTTTCCATTTAAGGAGATGGTACAGTCACGAACGTGATGAAGGGAAATATGAATGACTTGTTTTCTTTCTCTTCTGTTATGAAAATATATGTTGATATTTTTATCTAACCGTTGGAACTGTTTTGATCCTATTTATGGAATCATGATTTGTAATGATATTCCTTTTACTGTTGAATGAAATGATCTGTCTGAAGTTTGCGTTGTTTTAGGAATTCAGATGGATAATTGATTTGGATACTTTCGTTCTTCTTGATTTCTAATATTGTGATGAAATATTTGGGAAGTATTTAGGACTATTCTGTAACGATAATAGAGTTACGCGTTTGTAGTCATTTTTGTATTACATCAGCATAGTCTGAAATATGTATACTTGTTTGGTGAATTGATCTCATTTAAACAGGTTGTTTAATGAAAACAGTTGGTGGATTGCAATTGTTTTAAGAGTTAGTGCTTATCATGCTCAGTTCATCGAACTGACCCATGTTGACTATTTTTGCAGATGGTTGCCGTAAGTGGTAAAAGCATGCAGATCTGATAGGATGATCAGATTGTTTAGATTTGATTTTAAGTAGAATTTCAGTTTGAATTTCTTTAAATGTACTATAAGAGGAAAGATGTTCTTCTTCCGTTGAGTATTGTATCAAGTATGCTGAATGCATAAAATGTATTTGATTAGTTCTGAAAGGAATGGAAATTGATATTGTTACTTATGTGTTTGTATTCTTATCTTGATAGTTTGACCTTCTTCGGTTCAAATGATCTAAAGAGCATTGTTATTATTATATAATTTGGAGACTTTGGTGATTATCAATGCAAGCTTTACAAGAATATGTGATTGAATTCTTATGATTGTTTAGCAGTTCCAGTATGTTCTATCAGAAGCTAAATGGAAATTTAGGTAACTGTCCTTTTGGAAGATAGGGTTAAAATATACCTAAGCAGAACGCTAAACAAACTGAATTAAATTATTAATCCCTAGTCCTGATTATGACAGGACAACATTTAATTGGATTCTGAATCATTTATATTTGATACTAATAAGTATGATATAAATTCAGTTATGAGAACTGATATAAACCTAATGGGGTTCAGATGGCAATCTCATGTGAAGTTTATGAGATATTGTCCAATTCCGTTGTTTTAGAATTATGTATATTCTATGAACTCCTTGATGAGACCTTGGCCTTAATAACTCCTCTGTGTAATGGGTTTTATTGAGAAAGGTCATCCTAGGAAGAAGAATCCAGGATCGGGAAAGGCTAACCTTAGGGGAACGTCTTTTAATATAATTTAACTCTATGTGCGTAACGCTTATTAATACGTAGATCTTTTCGAGGCGGATTTAAAGGTTGACGGCATAAGACAACTGCAGGGTTGTACCTTCGAGAAGATTAGGATCTTCTCGAAGATACCACAATGCAGGTGACTTATGACGACACCCTTTGCATTGATCGTTAAGATTTACACCTTTAACTCGTACAAGTTACTTTGGGACCGATTAGGTATGGGGTCACATTATATGGCTGCCTAGGAGACTCGGGGTATCATGACACACTGGTTTAATTAGGATTGACCCAGTATGTCATCTTATCCCTAGTCCTCGGGAGCATCCATATAACGTGGTCACCTTACTAATCCGTTCCCGAGTGATTAACTTGGGATAATAGGGACTGACAGAAGTCGGTATAAGACATTCTACATAACATAAGAATGGGGTGAAGGACGTATTCCAGATTGACGAGTATGCCGTTAAGGAATACGAGACATAAGCAGTATGTTTCAAATCTTTGGCCAAAGTATCGCAAGCTGCTGATTGCGTTGTCCTGAGTCACCTGGTCTAAGGGATGAGATGCCGATGAATAATGGTAACAGTTATTCAGTTAGGTTCCTTGGACAGAGCATTCTGAATCCCAGAATAGGGAAGAGAACTGCAAGAGTGATGTGTTAAATAATAACGCCAACTCTTATTACTCATGAATAGATTGGTAGATTACCGAGTCATGGAATGAATAGATCGGAGGTACTCCGAGTCATTACAGCTGCATATGGTTATCTGTTATATGGATGGTTATTTGATTTGTGAATTATAAATTTTGTATTTAGAACCAAGAAGCATTTATAAAATAAAATAAAATAAAATTGACTTGTTCTATTGTCTAAAATGAGGATGTTACATTTTGAAACTTGATTTATTAGAAAATGATATTTAATGGGAATATTCTTTGTTCTATAGTATATAATTAGATTCTATTATGTATTTATTGCACTCAGTATTGTCACACAATATAGAAATTGGAGAATCAAATTCTACATTGACATCCTTTAGTGTTTATTTCATATAAAGACTTTATGTGCAATATGCTACATCAAAAATGTATTATGTCTCAGATATGTGTTATCACCCTCAAAATTCCCCTCTTTTGGAGTCAAATTTCAAATTTTTGATTTGGTACCTTGGAGTATTGAATCACGTCAACCCGGTATTGTTTTGCAAATTTTCATTTCATGGAGAATAGTTTGAAATTAAGTGCATAACGGTGGAGCTTTTCCCCTTATTTTTATTTTCTTCCCTTGATCGGGAATGATAGCCGTATCTTCCCCATTAGCTTTTTCCCTAGCATCCATGGATAGTACGTGGACATATCTGATTGGATGTGGCATGGCCGTGTTTCAAGTGGCTAAAAATCCTCCATGCGTCCAAACAACATAACTCCAAGGGTAGGTCCCAAGGGATAGTCTTCAAATAAGCACAGGTTTTCCACGTGTCCCAGGTCCAAAATGAAGACAAAACAAGCCCAAATCAGCTAAGTATGGAAGGTTCAGTGGACAACGCCATGTGCCTCATTTGCACAAATTTAAGGGTCGAAGCTGTGGTGGTTTTCAAACTTGTGTTAGTCCTCCATGTGTCCCAGGTCTAAAAAGGGATAGAGATGGTTATTTAAATTGACTAAGTATGAGCGGGTCGACGGAAGCCTCCACATGCCTCAACGATGTGATTTTAGAAGTGAAACCACGAGGCTGGTTTCTAAATGAGCACCAAATTTCCACGTGGTCAGAGTCAATGGAGAGACAGAGTTGGTCGTTGAAAATTCTAAGCCTGGCGAAAGGAGCCACATGTCAACTCGGTGTAATTTCAAGGGGCGTATACAAAGTGAAAAATCAAATGAGCGCCGAGTGTGCCATGTGTCTAGGGTTCAACATGAGTCAAACAGGAAGTAGGCCCGCTTCAATTTAAACCTCTCCCACGTGGACAAGCCAAATTCAAAGTTATAAAAATAGATTGAATGGCCCATATTTAACTGGAAAAATAATGTAACGACCGTATATTGGAAAACCTATTTTCTGTCTTCCACCATTAATGTTTCTTTGTGAATCAAGAATTCGAAAGGGTGCAAATGATTGGAATTAGTTGTAACCATTTCTTGCTTTCTCGAGAAATTTGTAACCATATCTTGTGAGCTATTTCATGGGATTTCAAAGCCATTGTAAAGGGTTGGAATTTTGATATTCTAGAACTGTAATTTACTAGTTTTAAGAAATCAATATAAAGGTTTTTCCCTTTTTCCTCTATTTTCTCTTTCCTTCTTGCTCTGATGTATGAGTAATCTAATCCTTGCATGCTTAGAAACTCGTGTTCTAGTTTATACAATCTCAAGAACTTTGAGTCTGTGGATTGTGCTTGTTATAAACGTGAATGGTTCTACTCTATATCTCATTTGCTCAATACATATAAGGGTTTTCTCTGTCATCTCTTTTCCCTAAAATTATTATCTTATTATGCCTCCCTCCTCTCTTCAAGTCTTCCATCCTCATGTATTGATAAAATTTTCAGGCATAAAACACATTTCAAGATATCGGGAAACCACCATTGAATGAAAGATTGTGTATTTATACATAGTTTGTGCCTCTCGATTTCAATAAGATAACCTCTCCCATTAAAGAGGAGGGACTTACTTGTCCCTTGACTATGGTTTTATTCCAAGTGTGAATTTGAAACCCAATAGTTTTTATGACTTTACTTTGGAGATTTGTTCAATGCATTTCCTTTCTAAAAGAACAACTAATTTGATCATTTCTTTGATCTGGCAACTCTAAGATACACTCGTGGTAGAAGGGCTCTTGGAATTGAAGATCCCCAATGTCAAGCTGCTAGGTCAACACGGGGTTTTTAACTTCCTCCAAAAAGAATAAATATAAGAGCTTGTTCCACAAGCACACCTTCTATTGAAGACAAAGATTGTGGTAGTATCATTCGTCAAGCACAACTTAGCCCTAATCTCCATGCCCTAGTTCTTGCTCGTGTCTCAGTTCCACTTCAAGTAATCTTTCCAAGGATGGCAACACCTTAGCCTTGGGGATAAAGAGTTGGGCCTTTGGATCTTCCTCAACCATTACATGAGTTACCTAGGGGTAACAAGAAGAATTTTCCCAAATTTAGAGGTGATGGCAAAGTACACCTTGATGAACACATTGCATCCTTCATTGTTGCATGTGGGGTCCTTGGAGTTGAACATGAGGATGTTTCTATTAGGCTATTTGTGGAGACCTTGCAAGACAATGTTGTAAATTGGTTTTACCATCTTCCTACCAGGACCATCACTAATTGGAATACTATGACAACTCAATTTGAGCAATGTTTCAAACATGTTGAAGATGTGCATGCTTTGCTAGCTCGTATTTCTCAAATCAAGAAGGAGCCACATGAGCCTATGAGATTATTTTTGGCCAAGTTCAACAAGTTGATTAACAAGATTCCACAAGATACTAGGCATGTTAATCAGATTTAGAAGTGTTTCTTCTTGAATGCTCAATTGCCAGAAGTAAGTTATGCCCTGAGGAGAGAAAATCTTGCAACTTTGGATGTTGATCAGAGATTGGCTATCAGTGTGGAAGATGACTTGATTATGTCTAGAAAGTTGAAAAGGGATTGTTTCAAATCCAAAGCATCTTCTTCTTCCTCTTCTCCTAGAGATAATGCAGACCAGTTGGTGTAAAAGCTGGCTAATTACCTCATTTCCATCAAGAAACAATTGGCTCAGCATGCTCCATATCAAGATGTTCCAAGGAAGAATTTTCAGCCTAGGAACCACCTGCCTTCCTCTCAAACTAAATTGGCCATTGAAGGTCCACCCCTCAAGGTGCCTATCAATGCTACTTGTGAGGTTCTTGAGCCTAATGATGAGGAAGAAAATGGGCTCTATGATGAACAAGAAGAGGAATATGATGAAGAACTGGATGAGCCTGGTGGTTCTTGAGTTCATTTCCTCACCATTGAAGGTGTGGATGATGAATATGACTATGATGATGTAGTGGCTGAGATGAATAGTGATTCATATGTTGTTATGACCCAAGAGTAGACCAACAAAAAGGAAAAAGTGGTGTAACCTATAAATAGATCTAAAGATTACCCCATCACCATCCCGATGATTTCAAGAAGAGGAGATACAATTCCTACTACTTCCACCCAAAAGGTAACATCTGCTAGTCCTTATCCCTCTACTTATGCTTCTGATAATTCTTGTCCAACAAATGATAAAGCTAATAGATCAAAATATCCTCCTACTCCTAGTAGTGATTCCCCATCCACATCTGGATCTTTTGACATTATAGACCATCTTAAAAAGACCAAGATTCAGATTTTTGAGGCAGAGTTCTATCAAACCCATCCTAAAGCCTTTGCCAAAATGGTTAACTTTGTAAATTCTAAATCTAAAACCCTAGCCCATTCTTCTAAAGGCATTTTTCCCACTCCCTCTTCCTCACCTCAATCAAGCCTTGTGGCTATAGTCACTTCCCCTAATGAGAAAATTGAACCATTCTATGTGACCCTTCTCATAGCTGGCCATAAACTTAGTAACTATGTCATAGATTCAGGAGCATCAGATAATGTAATGCCTATAAAATTGGCTCATGCTTTGGGTCTAACCCTAACCCGCACTTATGGCTCTTGCTATTCCATGGAGAGTAAGAAAGTACCTTTGGTTGGAAGAATTAAAGATGCATAAGTAGATTTTATTGATTTTCTAGAGAAAAGGGTCTTAACCACCATTTTGGTAGTTGCTATTCCTCCTTCATATGGATATTGATGAGTAGAAATTTTTGTTAGGAGGAAGGAGGGGAAATCCAAATGGATTGGTCACATGCCTTGATCCATGTCAATGGGAAGATGAGGAAAGCTGCTTCCTAAGAAACAAACAGAGTATGTTGTGTAAAAGATAGATGATCCTAAAGCATAAATACTATATGAAGACATCGGGCATGGGAACTACATGACCATGTCACAAGAGGAGAAAAATATATCAAAGGGAGTGTTATTTGACCCTAATTGTGTATGGAATTTGGATTTTGATGGGATCTAATCTTGAGTTGGTTCTAGAGCTGGTGTAGTGTCCATTTCTCCTGGGGGTAAGGTTCATCCTTTCTCCTTCAAGTTTTAGTTTGAAAATACCAGCAACACTACTAAGTATGAGGCCCTCATTCTTGGGTTGAGCATGGTGAAGGAAATGGGAGTGAAGAAAATTATTTCTCATGGAGATGCAGAGCTAATTGTAAAACAAGTTAGAGACCTTTATCAAGTAAAGAACAGAAGGTTGAAGCACTATAGGAATCTGGTCTAGGATTCCATTGAATTCCTTGATGCTTTTTCCATTGAAGTTGTGCTAAGGGAAAGGAATGCTAGGGCTGAATCTCTAGCTATTTTGGGGTCCTTGTTGATTCCTCATCCTGATTTCCCTCAAGAGAAATTCACCATTGAGATGATCCATAGACCCAGTGTGCCTAACAATGCAAATAATTGGAAAGTTTTCAATGATGACCAAAATTTTCTTTCTTTCTTGGAGCTCAGAGACAACTTTGATCAGCTGTACTTTGAAGGAAGTGACAATCTACATAGAGAATGTGTGTCATCAAATGAAGAGGGTGTTAAAGAAGAGATGGATCAAGATGGATGCATCAAACTAAAAGGAAAAAAAAATCCCAAAAGGGCTGGTGAGTTTGGAGGATATTTTTCATAAACATGAGAGGTATATGAAATTGAAAGTTTCTCAAGGAGCTTGGTAATCTACTAAGACTAAGAAAGTGAATTTTGGGAGTCTTGATGATCCCAAAATGGTCAACATTGAAAAATGCTGCACTCAAGAAGAGAAAAAGAAGGTGGTGAATCTGTTGAAGATGTATGTTGATGTTATGGCTTACTCTTATGGTGATCTTAAGGATTTTTTGCCTAAAGAAATGTAACATTTCATTCCTCTTAAGCCTGGGATAAAACCCTTCAAACAGAAACAAAGACAAGATAATCCAAAGATAGTTGATACAATTTTCCAAGAAATACAAAATATTTTGAAGGCTAAGATCAACTTACCCATCCACCATTCAACATGAATTGCTAATAGAGTGCCTCGAAACAAGAATGGTGAGATCCAGATCTGTGTGGACTTCAGAAATCTAAATCAGGGTTCTCTGAAGGAAAACTACCCTCTCCCCATGATGGACCAAGTATTGCAAGCTGTCACAGGCTCAGAGATGCTATCTATGTTAGATGGATTCTCTGGGTACAATCAAGTAGAGGTGAATATTGTAGATCAACATAAGACTGCATTTACTACTCCTTGGGGCACATTTGCATACAAGAGGATGCCATTTGGTCTCATCAATGCTAGTGCTAATTTCTAGAGGGCCATGTACTTCACTTTTGGTAATTTGAAAGGGAAATGCATTGTTGTGTATTTGGATGACTTGATAGTGTTTTCTGAAGTAAGAGCAGATCAATTCTAACACCTTGAAACAATATTGTAGAAGTGTAGAGAGCATGGGATTTATTTAAACCCTAAGAATTCTGTGTTTTGTGTCACAGAAGGAAAGTTATTGGGACACATTGTTTCAAAGGAATGGATCAAGATTGATCTGGAGAGATTTCAAGACATCATGCAAATTCCTCCTCCATCAAGTAAGAAAGGTGTCCATTCTTTCTTTGGTAAGATAAATTTCCTAAGAAGATTCATCCCTGATTTTGTAGAACTTACTATGATCATTTCTCAAATTATGCAAGGGAAGAAAACTTTTGGTTGGTCCTCTGAAAGGAAGAAATCATTTGAGGACATTAAACAGGCTATTCCAAAGACTCCAACCTTGGCATGCCCTAACTTCAGCAAATATTTCATTATCTATTGTTATGCCACTAAAAATACCCTAGCTATTGTATTAGCCTGAAGAATGCTAAAGACAATGATATCAAAATTGCCTTCATGAGTTATGCCTTGAAAAATCATGAGTGAAGTACACCATGATGGAGAAACATGATTTTACATTGTAAAAGTCACAATAAGTTTAGGTTTTACATCCTTAATTATCATTCTGTGGTGCTGGTGCCTAATACAACAATCAAATCCATTCTTACTCAACAAGAATTTTGAACCAAGAGAGGTAATTGGGTAACAAAGGTGAAAGAGTATGATCTTGACATCAAGATAACGAAACTAGTTCGAGCTAAGGGCCTGTGTGAACTCATTGCTGAGGGAGCTTCCAAGGAGTGGTCCAAAGATGGAGTTGATGTCCCTGTTGTTTTGTTCCTCATCTCGATAGATGTATGGTATGCTAACATTGCTCATTTTATGACCTATGGAGAGTGTTCATCTCACTTGAGTGCCAAAGAGAAGAGATCCATCAAACTAAGGTCTACACAATATGTGTTATGGGAGAATGCTTTGTTCAAACGATGCATAGATGGAAGGTTTTGAAGGCTTGTGGAGGTCATTTCTCCTATGCTATAACAGCTCATAAAATACTTCATGTTGGTTATTATTGGCCCACTCTATTCAGAGATGCATCAAAATGGGTTGGTAAATGTGAATCATGTCAAACGTTTGTTGGAAGACCTAAGTTGGTTGCTTTGCCTCTCAAGCTTATAGTGATTGAAGAACCATTTCAACAATAGGTTTATACTTCATTGGAGCTCTCAATCCATCTTCCAGTGTAGGGCATACCCATGTGTTGACTACAAAAATTACTTCACCAAGTGGGTGGAAGCCATCCCAGTCAAGAGCACTACTTCCGAGGTATTTTGTAATTTCATTAAGGAGAACATATTGATCATGTTTGGGGTACCAAACAAGATTTTGACTGAAAATGCTTCGAAATTTTATTCTTCTAAGATGATGGAATTTTTCTATGGGTATGGGATCTCCTTGCTCATTCTTGATTACTAACCCCAAGGGAATGGACAGCAGAATCAATAAACAAGAACTTGGTGAAAATAGTTAAAAATCTTGTAAATGATTCTCATAGGAATTGGCATAAAAAGCTATATGATGCACTCGGGCTGATAGAATTACACCCAAGAGAGAAATTGGACCTCTCCTTTCCAAGTGGTGTAGATGTGGAAGCTCAACTTCCATCACGATGGAATTTCCTAGCCTTGTATTTGATGAAAACCATTGAAGATTCAAGTTTCAGTAGCTCTTTGGATAAGAGAATTTTGTACCTTTAGAAGCTTGATGAAGACAGGTTGCAAGTTTTTGATAGGATATCAGCTCATCAATTGAAGGTGAAGGATTTATTTGACAAGAAATCCAAACCCAAAGTTTTCCAAGTGGGAGACATTGTGCTTTGCTTGGGAAAAAGACATGAGCCATGAGGAAGCCATGGTAAGTTTGATTCTCTTTGGCTTGGTCCTTTTAGAATTAGACATTTTGCTAGAGAGAACTCTTTTTATCTAGATTACATGGATGGATCTCCTCTCCCACTTCCTTATAGTGGGAAGTACCTAAAGTTGTTCAAGTCCTAGGTGGCTAGGAAGTCCTTTTGTACATTTTGTATAGTGTTTTGGTTTTGGCCGTTCTTTTGTGTTTTGTTTTGGGTCTTTCCCAGTTTTGGCTTGTTTCCTTTCATGTTCCTTGTTGTGTGTTACCTTGTATTGGTTTTTATTTTGACTCTATTTTCCTAAAGGATAAGGCACTCGTCTCCGCTTTCTCGAGTTTTTCTATGGTTCTTGATATTGCCTCGTTCTCTCTGCAAGTCATCCCCAGAAAGAGCCAACTATTTTCACCCGAAAATTCCCCTCTTTTGGAGTCAAGTTTAGAAAAATTTGAGTCAAGTACCTTGGATTATTGAATCACGTTGAGCCTGGTATTATTTACAATTTTCCATTCCATGGACAAAATTTTGAAAGTCATACATAATGGTGGAGTTTTTCCCCTTCTTTTTATTTTCTTCCCATAGTTGGGAATGATAGGCGTATCTTCCCCATTAATTTTTCCCTAGAATCCATGGATAGTACATGGACATCTCTGACTAGATGTGGCATGGCCATGTTTCAATCTACAGTAGAAGCCTCCACACATCCAAACAACATAACTCCAAGGGTAGGTACTAAGGGATAGTCTTCAAATAAGCGCGAGAGTTTTCCACGTGTTACAGGTCCAAAATGAAGATAGAACAATCCAAATCGGCTAAGTATGGAAGGTTCAACGGATGGTGCCATGTGCCTTATCGACGTAATTTCAAGGGTTAAAGCTAGTTGCAGTTTTCAAACTTGTGCCAGTCCTCCATGTGTCCCAGGTCCAAAAAGGGATAGAGCTGGTTATTTAAATTGACTAAGTATGAGCGGGTCAGTGGAAGACTCCACGTGTACCAACGGCGTGATTTCTGAAGTGAAACCAAGAGGTCAGTTTCCAAACGAGTGCCAACTCACCACATGGTCAGATTCAATGGAGAGACAGAGTTGGCCATTGAAAATTCTAAGCCTAGCGGAAGGAGCCACATGTCAACTCAGCACAATTTCAAGGGGTGTATCCAAAGTGGAAACTCAAATGAGCACCAACATGCCATGTGTCTAGGGGTCAACATGAGTCAAACAGAAGCATGCCCACTTCAGTTTAAAATTCTCCCACGTGTACAACCTAAATTTAAAGTTACAAAAAATAGATCGAATGGTCCATATTCAACTAGCAAAATAATGTAATGACCGTATATTGGATAACCTGGTTTTTTTCTTCCACCATTAACATTTCTTTGCGAATCAAGAATTCGAAAGGGTGTGAATGATTGGAATTAGTTGTAACCATTTCTTTCTTGCTCAAGAAATTTGTGAGACTCTTGTGAGCTATTTCATGGTCTTTCAAAGCCATTATAAAGGGTTGGAATTTTGATATTCTGGAACTGTAATTTTTGACTCGAAGAAATCAATACAAAGGTTTTCCCCTTTTCCTTTGTTTTCTCTTTCCTTCTTTCTCTGATCTTGTGAATCATCTAATCCTTGCATGCTTAGAAACTTTGTGTCCTAGTTTATACAATCTCAAGAACTTTGAGTCTGCATTGATTGTACTGTTATAAAAATGAATGGTTCTACTCTATATCTCATTTTCTTAATACATATAAGGGTTTTCTCTATCATCTCTTTTCCCTAAAAGTATTTCCTTCTTCTTCCTCCCTCCTCTCTTCAAGTCTTCCATCCTCATGTATTTATAACTTTACAGGCATAAAACACATTTCAAGATATCGGGAAACCACCATTAAATGAAATATTGTGTATTTGTACATAGGTTTTTCCTCTACTTTCAATAAGGGAACCTCTCCCATTAAATAGGAGGGACTTGTTTGTCCCCTGACTTTAGTTTCATTCCAAGTGAAAATTTGAAACCAAACAATATGGATAAATAAATAGAATTATTCTTCTAGCTTAACCAAGATGCTAAAATGTTTCCTAAAATGAAAGCACCGTTACTTTTACTTTTTCTTTCATCTATACAACCAACACAATCTACATATGTATGTGTTGTTAAAGAAAAATCATCAACTTTTGGATAACAAAAACCATAATCTATTGTACCTTTCAGATATTTGAGTATCATTTTGAAAAATTTCACATGAGTTTATTTTGAAGAAAATTGAAAATGTGCTTCCATGCCTACTACTTGCATCACATCTAGGCTTTATGTAGTTACATAAAAAAAAATTCCAATCATTGATCTATAAAAATTATGATTTGCTTCAGGAAATTCATCATCCTTGCTCATCTTATGGCCTGTGACTATGTGTGTACTTATTTGATTTTATTCTTCCATAATAAACTTCTTCAACATTTCCTTAATATACTTGGTTTGTGAACTGAATATGCCTTTGTCATATTGAGAAATTTTTAATCTAAGGAAGAATGAAAAATCACTAAGCATGGAAATTTCAAATTATCTTTGCATTTCCTAAGAAAAAATATTTACACATATTTTCCTTATTGCCTCCAAAAAATATGTCATCAACATAAAGAATAACAATCATCTGATTCTCACCTTTAGTTTTGATGTACAGATTAGTGTCAGTAATACCTTTCTTGAACCCTTGTTATAGATACTTATCCAATCTTGAGTATAATGCTTTGTGGGCTTGTTTCAATCAATAAAGAGGTTTCTTCATATTTCATAAATAGTCCTTATCATCTGATAATGTGAATCCTTCTGGATGTTTAATGTAAAAATTTTCTTTTGAATTACCATTCAGAAAATCATATTTAACATCCATTTGATATAATTTAAATTTCTTATAACAACAAAATTTCAGAAACATCCTAATGGATTCTAAATGTGTAAAAAAGAAAAAACATTCTTCAAAATAAATACCTTTAACCTTTGCATAGCCTTTTCATACTAACCTTTCTTTCTTTATTATTAATATTCCATCTTCATTTAGCTTGTTTTTGAATAACCACATTGTTCCAATCACTTGTTTATCCTTAGATCTTGGGAAAAGCTCTCAAGTATCCTTATTCTCTATTTGATCAAGTTCTTCTTCCATAGCTCCATTCCAATACTTGTCTAATCTTACTTCAAAAAATCTTTAAGGCTCACTTTTGGACAATAAATATATATTTACATGTTCTCGCTACGTTTTCTAGTCTTCTTTTGGTTTATAGTCCAAGATTTATTTCACCTATAATATAATTTTATAAATGGTTCTTTTGGACTGATATGGATGGTGTTTTTGTTTCCTTTATTTCAACTTCTTCCTTTTCATCTTCGCTACTAGATTCTTCATAATAATAAGTTTCTTACATCCTATTCTTTTTAAACTTGATATCATCTACCTTCACATTTTCACTTTTAACAATTTTGAATGTTCTTATATTGTAACATCTATAGGCCTTTCTCATTTAAGAGTAACCAAGAAAAATACCTTCATCAGATCTAGATTCAAACTTACCCAAGTATTCAACATCTTTCTTGATATAACATTTACTTCCAAATACTCGAAATGTATGACAATAGTTTGTCTACCCTTTCATATTTAACAAGGTGTCTTGTTTTTATTTACTCTCATATGACCTCTATTCAGAATATAGATTGTTGTGTTGAATTCCTCTCTCCAATTTTTTTAGATATTTTGGATTCATTTAGCATAGATCTAGCCATCTCTTGCACAATTATATTTTTCCTTTCAACAATTCCATTATGTTGTGGATTTTTTCAACTGAGTAATGTAATTTTATTCCATGAAATTAATAGTAATATATGAATTCATTTGAAGTGAATTCTCATCTTAAGTGATATCTTAAACATTTTATATTTGTTTTATTTTCAACTAAAGATTCAAATGCCTTCAATTTTTCAAATGCTTCAGAATTTTCTCTTAGAAAAGTAACCCATGTCATTTTAGAATAATCATCAATAAATAACATAAAATTCCTCTCACCTTGCATGCTTTGAGTTATTGTAGGCCCACAGAGATCAATATGCACAAGTTCTAATAACCTTGTGGTTGAGTATTCCTTTGTCTTGAATGAGGCTATTGTTTGCTTTCCAAGCAGGACATTTTTGCAAATGCTATCAATTGGTTTAGTAATATTTGACATGTCTCTAAAAACTTGTTTGGTACTAATATTTACTATATTATCATAGGTCATATGACCCATTCTTCTATGTCACCACGGTATATTTCTCATTTGGTCCACATGAATATTGGTTGAATAGATCACATGTGTTGAGTATGTTTCTCAATTTGCTTAGGATATTCTAAATTCATTTTAGGATTTTTTCCAAATTATTCAAAATATTTTGATATACAACTATTTTATTAATTGGCTATAAATCAAAAAATTGATTTATTTTAGAATATTTTTCTACTAGGTATTTGAATTCATTAAATATGTCACTTGCATGTAACATATTCGGATACTCATTTAGTACTTGGAAAGGTATCTTGGAAAATTCATCATTAATAAATATCATTGGTGGCATTAATTCCTTCTTCTCTAGCCTTTTGCAACTTCTCTGCAGTGCGTTATAAAATTTTAACTCAGAATTTAATGACCCTAGAATTTTTAAAAAAATCCTTTTTCTCAATTATTATTTCTTGCACTGAGTATCATCATCCACCTTTCTTATCTCATTTAGGTCTTCCAAAGTGAGTTCCCAATTATTGCATTCTTCATCAAGCTCATCATTCATTTTTCAATTATTATTTTTTATCTTTCAATTTCAATGAGGACTTTAGCAATATCCTTAATGAGTTTGTTTCCATGGTCAAGGATCCTTTCAATAAAAATGTTAATGGATTTAACTTTTTCCAATATTCTTGACCTATGATATATATTATGGATAAAAATGGTTAGAGAAACAGAAGAGATCAAAGTTGGTTTAGTGAACTTGAGGAGAAAGGTCGTCGGATGCTCCAAATTTTCTTTGAGTTCATCTTTGATAACCTTCGTTTTCTTGATTTTTTCAAACAGACTATCCAAAACCACTTAAATATATTATTGTACCATGTTTGTAGCAGCTTTCCCTAGTGCATCTTAGTTAGTTATTTGATAGTTGGAAGCGGTGATATCTTCCTTTCTCTTTTCAACAATAGAGAAAGAAATATCAACAAACCTTTTTCCTGATTGGTCAATGGTGATATGAGAAAGTGTTTTGGGATTTTTGGCTACGAGAGGGAGTTGGATTCAATTTACTAAAATTGAAATACTTAGGGAGTAATACTTTATTTCATTTTTTTGGAATTTGAAATAAAATCCAGGATGAAAGCGAGGAGGGAGATAATTGTTTTTGAGAGGATGTGCTCATAGGAGTTTCACTAGAAATGATGGTGAAATATGAAACCAAGGGAGGAGGGGGAGGAAATAACTATGAGAAGAGAAAAGGGAAGAGTAAGTGTTATCCAAAATTCACCCCCCTAGGGTAAATTTTGATAACATGCATCAGAAGATTCAAATCCCAAGCAAATTGATTGATTCAGAGCAAAATCAGGTTTCTAGGGTCCCTCCAGGTATTTTTCTAACTCCCCTGGCCGAAGAAACAGGGAGCAAGCTCTGAGAAAATGCAAAAAAGTTGCAGAAAGGCAAATAGGTTGACCCAGGAAAAAGTGTGAAAATTGGCTAAGTCCTACTCAAGGGAGCAATTGGGACATTTGGGACGTCAAGGCGCGGATCGGCCGAAAAGCCTCAGCGGCCCAAATTGCATTTGGGACAATCGGGCGAAGACGCGGAGGACGCGGAGGCGCGAAAAGCCGATCCGGCCGAAGGAGGAAGAAAAATTGGCTAGGCGTTGCTCGGGCGTTTGGGAAAAAGACCCGAACCGACCGGATCAGCCGAAATGAGCACAGGCAGTCAAAAGCGATTGGGACATCTGGGCCGCAAAGGCTCGAACCGGCCGAACCGGCCGAAAAGAGTCAAGTCAGTCCGAAGCAAAGCGAGACAAGCGGGCCAAAAATGCCCGAACCGGCCGAATCGGCCGAAATGAGCACGAAGGGCCCAAAATCAAATGGGACATCTGGGACAAATGGAGGCGAAGTACGCGAAGGAGCCGAAGGAGCCGAGGACCAATCAGAAACTGCCACGTGTCCTCACAGGAGAAAAAGTCAAAAGGTCAAAGGGGCGAGTTTTCGAGCACCGATCCGAACCAATGGGATAATGCCACGTGTCCCAGCTAGGGCCCACAAGGAAAATTCAAAAGACAGCCCGCCAAAAAGTAGAAGAGAGAGAATTATTCAGCGAATCAGAGCATGCCACGTGGCGTCCAGTGGCATGAATGCGGGAAAATATTTCAAAATCCATTTTCGCCTGCTCAGTGCCCTAAATCTTCACATCGACATATCTTTCGATCCGAGCTCGGATTTCCATGTTCTTTATATCAACGGAAAGCTCATGAAATTCTCTACATGATTCTACGGGGTAAATATCGAGTTTTGGTGTAGTTTGGAGAGAGAAAATCAAGAAACGGCTCTGACACGTGATACAACAGAAGTGATGCTTCAACAACCGGCTTTAATGCAGCAGACAGCCCGCCGTTTTGCCAGGATCCGCCACTTATACCATAATGAGATGATTTAAAATACGACCTGGGGGTGGTTGGAGTAGATCTGACTTTCCTCTTTCTTCCTTCTCTCATTCTTCCTATATATTGTAAGGAGTGGCAAAATAAAAAGGGTTGTTCATTCTTTCTGCTCTGCCCTCCCTTCTTTTCTTCTCTAGGGTTGAAAATGGAGTTCGAACCTCCTCCCTACTCTGTAATGGCGTTTTTGCCTTTTACTAATGGAATGATGTTCTGTGCAAACTTCTGAAGCAACAAAACGTGTTTTGTGATGCATCTGTCCATCCTTTCTCGTTTTTGCTTGTTTTCTTCTTGCCTCTCTTCATTGCAGGTATCTGTGCATGTTTGAACGTTCACTGCAGATCTGGAGCTGTGTTCATGGAGTTTTGGGACACTTTCTGTGTGAAATCTATCCTTGGGCCTGTGATGCATCTGTCCATCCTTCCCATTGCTCACCTCTCTTTGTCCCATGGCAGTTTTGATAGATGTTCAACATTCTCCTTCTCTGGTGTATCACCGTTTTAGTGTAGGCTTTTGCTGTTTTTCCCTTCTCTCTCTCTCTCTGTCTCCTTGGCATGGTTAGATTAGGATTAGATTAGCTTGCCTGCACTGGAATAGCTTGTGGCAGGTAGTTTAGGAGCAGGAACCAGCCTTCTCTGGAGATTCCTCTCTCGGTTTCACAAGTCCCACGCTTGGAGAGAGGTTTCCATGTTGTGCAATCACACTGGATGCCTGAACATCAACCTAGAAGCCTGATGTGCGTCCAGGGGTGCTGTGATTTTGCACTAACAGTTTTGGCACGCCCGGTGGGACCTTAGAGGTCTTTCACTTCATCTTTTGCAGGTTGATGTGTTCCTGTGAAGATTTCAGCCTTTGGAGGCACTTGCAAACACATCTGGCGACTCCATCTGATCAGCAACCCATTTCTCTGAGCTTGCAGACCCGTTTCCATACATTTTCATCCATCCTTCTTTACACCTCTTTCATTCTTTTCCATTCCATGAAGTTGTGCAATCATGACTTCATTTCCATCATGGATTTCACATCAACAACAGCAGTATTTTCCAATTCCAACATGTTTTACAAATCCTCCAGATCAGCATGCATACTCATATGAACAGCAGTGCCAAAGTCAGTTTGGCTATGGAGCTTTCCAAGAGCAAGGGTGTGCATACAATGAAGACCATCAGATCCAAGATGCTGGTCTGTTGGAGAAAATCCAAAAGATGGAGGAGGGGATGGTGCAGTCCAGGGCTCAGGCACAGATGAGAGCATTTGGAATCGGTTGTGAAGCACCCTGTCCATGGGTGGGACCTTTTCCAAGTCATTACAGCCCTCAGGAGAAGCTTGACTTCATGATTGCAACGCTGCCTTTGCTTGCAAAGTGGATTGAAGAAATAGAAGTGTATGAGAGAAGTATTCAGCAACCTTGTCAACAGGTAAACACACCATCTCATGCCTTTTCTTTTCCTCTTTCCCAATCTGTTTCAGTTCAGCAGTGTCAAGTTTCAAACTCTCCATCTGCTGTCCCAAATGTTGAATCCATTTCTCCATCCCCTAGTCTTCCACCCCATCTCGATTCTTCTTTCCTTTTCCCTTCCAAACAGTCATCCCCTCCACAAGAGCTAACAGAAATACCCCCTCCTCCAAAGAAACAAGAGTTTCTACCTCCTCCACCACCACAAAAAAATGTAAAATCAATCGAGTTTCAACCCATTCCTCCTTTTGCATTCCCAATTCCATGTGGGAAAGAAGAAATTGAAAAAATCAGTCATCAAGGAAAACAAGAGGAAGAGCCAAACAGAAAAGAAATGACAGACAGCTTGAAGGTTTGGGCTGCCAAATTTGGGATGACAAAGATCCCCTTGATGGTCAAGCCTACAGAAGAAGCTAGGGTTGGAGAACAAATGGTGGTCAGGACTGATTTTGTTGCAGCAGAAGAAGAAGATCTTGCAGCCCCAACTTGTCCTCTAGAGCAGCAGATTAAAGAGTTTGACTTGACAAACTTCATGCTGGAGGAGGATTTCAATCAAGAGCAAGATTTCCTTCAAACATTGAAGGAAGGAGAAGCTACTCCAAATCCAAAAGAAGAGGAGCACAATCTAGCTGTGGAGGAGAAAACGCAGATCCAAGGGCTTTGAGCACAAAGCGGAGTTACGAGAAGAACCTTCAGTTCTTCTTTCCACTTCATCTCTCTCAAGTTCTAGCACTGAAAAGGAGTTTGATCTCTCAAACTCAATATTGGAGAGTGAAGGAAACCATGGTGGTCAAGTTGCAGATCAAGAGGACACCATGGAGGAAGTTGAACACGAGCAGCAGGACAGCAATGAGGCAGTTTACCTGTCAGATTTGGAGGACTATTTTGATGGAGAAGAGCCGGTTGAGTTTTCACCATTCTCTCTTTCATCATCCACATTCCAAACACAAGAGTCTGCTGCCATGAAGGAGAGCTTTCATTTGCAGCAGCCTGCATCTTACAACAGCCCTTTGGAATCAAGATTGGAAGATTCTAATCTTCCCTGTTCTTCATTGGAGGAAGAGAAAGGACAGAAGGATTCCACCATTTCTTCCACACCATCCATTCAAGGTCTACAAGAAGACTCCATTCTTGGAGTTAAAAATCACAGCAATGGGCATACTCAACGGATCAGACCTTGCCCAATCAGGTATTTGGCTTCATTGGAGCCAAAGGAGAAGCCACAACCAGTCATGCTTGCTTCTGAGCATGAGGATGAGCTACAAAGTACCAAGGATCAGCTGCCATACCTCTCCAATCCAAATGCAGAGCAACTAAAAGAGGTATTGGATTTATTTTCAGTTGATACCTTGATGATTTGGATAGAAGACCAGCTTCTTGTTGATTTTCCATCCATCCAAACAGCCATGATCGAGTGCAAATCAATTGCATGGCTGCCATTTTGAAGAAAGGAGCTATTTTGCACAACTTGATTGCGGGGTTTGTTTAGCTTTCCTTTGCTTCCGCTTAAGTAGAGTAGGTAGATTTGCTTTGAGAAGAAGTGCTTGTGCACACTCTGCATGTTCCATTTGGGGCATGTATGATTTTCAGTTTTGTACATAGTTTTGGTGTTGCTGGTTTTGCTCTTGCACAGTTCTTTTCAGTGGTTTTTGGTGAGAACAACTCCATGTCCGATGGGTTTCCAAGTGGCTCAGAGGGGAGGTTTTCAAAGTTCAGATCAGTTGCAGGTTGCAACTTATGACTCCATGCCCAATGGATTGCTTCAGGCTACTAGTCTTTTCATCTAGCAGGCAGATGCCCCCGTTGAGTCGCCAAATTGTTATCCAAAATTCCCCCCCCAGGGTAATTTTGATAACATGCATCAGAAGATTCAAATCCCAAGAAAATTGATTAATTGAGCAAAATCAGGTTTTAGGGTCCCTTGGAGTATTTTTCTAACTCCCCTGGCCGAAGAAACAGGGAGCAAGCTCTGAGAAAATGCAAAAAAGTTGCAGAAAGGCAAATAGGTTGACCCAGGAAAAAGTGTGAAAATTGGCTAAGTCCTACTCAAGGGAGCAATTGGGACATTTGGGACGTCAAGGCGCGGATCGGCCGAAAAGCCTCCAGGCGGCCCAAATTGCATTTGGGACAATCGGGCCAGAAGTACGCGGAGGACGCGAAAAGCCGATCCGGCCGAAGGAGGAAGAAAAATTGGCTAGGCGTTGCTCGGGACGTTTGGGACAAAAAGACCCGAACCGGCCGGATCGGCCGAAATGAGCACAGGCAGTCAAAAGCGATTGGGACATCTGGGCCGCAAAGGCTCGAATCGGCCGAACCGGCCGAAAAGAAAAAGAGTCAAATGGGTCCAAGCAAAAGCGAGACAAGCGGGCAAAATGCCCGAAAACCAAATTGAATCGGCCGAAATGAGCACGAAGGGCCCAAAATCAAATGGGACATCGGGACAAATGGAGGGAAGTATGCGCGAAGGAGCCGAAGGAGCGAGGACCAATCGAAGCGCCACGTGTCCTCACGGGAGAAAAAGTCAAAAGGTCAAAGGGCGAGTTATCGGCGAACCGAACCAATGAAATGGTGCCACGTGTCCATGTTTAAGGGCCCACAAGCAATTTCAAAAGGAAAGCCCGCGAAGATAGAGGGAGAGAGAATTGCTCGTCAATCAGCACGTGCCACGTGTCGTCCGAGATGGTGAAGAGTGGGAAAACATTTTAAAATCTGTCTTGGTCTACGCTCAGTGCCCTAAATCTTCGGATCGTCATATCTTTTGATCCAGAGCTCAGATTTCCACGTTCTTTATATCAACGGAAAGCTCATGAAATTCTCTACATGATTCTGGGGTTAATATCGAGTTTTGGTGCAGTTTGGAGAGAGAAAATCAAGAAACGGCTCTGACGCGTGATACAGCAGAAGTGACGCTTCAACAACCAGCTTTAATGCAGCAGACAGCCCGCCGTTTTGCCAGGATCCGCCGCTTATACCATAATGAGATGATTTAAAATACGACCTGGGGGTGGTTGGAGTAGATCTGACTTTCCTCTTTCTTCCTTCTCTCATTCTTCCTATATATTGTAAGGAGTGGCAAAATAAAAAAGGTTGTTCATTCTTTCTGCTCTGCCCTCCCTTCTTTTCTTCTCTAGGGTTGAAAATGGAGTTCGAACCTCCTCCCTACTCTGTAATGGCGTTTTTTGCCTTTTACTAATGGAATGATGTTCTGTGCAAACTTCTGAAGCAACAAAATGTGTTTTGTGATGCATCTGTCCATCCTTTCTCATTTTTGCTTGTTTTCTTCTTGCCTCTCTTCATTGCGGAGTATGTCTGTGCATGTTTGAACGTTCATTGCAAGTTTTGGAGCTGTGTTCATGGAGTTTTGGGACATTTTCTGTGTGAAATCTATCCTTGGGCCTGTGATGCATCTGTCCATCCTTCCCATTGCTCACCTCTCTTTGTCCCATGGCAGTTTTGATAGATGTTCAACATTCTCCTTCTCTGGTGTATCACCGTTTTAGTGTAGGCTTTTGCTGTTTTTCCTTCTCTCTCTCTCTCTCTGTCTCCTTGGCATGGTTAGATTAGGATTAGATTAGCTTGCCTGCACTAGAATAGCTTGTGGCAGGTAGTTTAGGAGCAGGAACCAGCCTTCTCTGGAGATTCCTCTCTCGGTTTCACAAGTCCCACGCTTGGAGAGAGGTTTCCATGTTGTGCAATCACACTGCTGGATGCACGAACATCAACCTAGAAGCTGATGTGCGTCTAGGGTGTCTTTGTGATTTTGCACTAACAGTTTTGGCACGCCGGTGGGACCTTAGAGGTCTTTCACTTCATCTTTTGCAGGTTGATGTGTTCCTGTGAAGATTTCAGCCTTTGGAGGCACTTGCAAACACATCTGGCGACTCCATCTGATCAGCAACCCATTTCTCTGAGCTTGCAGACCCGTTTCCATACATTTTCATCCATCCTTCTTTACACCTCTTTCATTCTTTTCCATTCCATGAAGTTGTGCAATCATGACTTCATTTCCATCATGGATTTCACATCAACAACAAGCAGTATTTTCCAATTCCAACATGTTTTACAAATCCTCCAGATCAGCATGCATACTCATATGAGCATGAGCAGCGGTGCAAAGTCGGTTTGGCTATGGAGCTTTCAAGAGCAAGGGTGTGCATACAATGAAGACCATCAGATCCAAGATGCTGGTCATTTGGAGAAAATCCAAAAGATGGAGGAGGGGGATAGTGCGATCCAGGGGCTCGAGCACGAGATGAGAGCATTTGGAATCGGTTGTGAAGCACCCTGTCCATGGGTGGGACCTTTTCCAAGTCATTACTGACCCTCGGGAGAAGCTTGACTTCATGATTGCAACGCTGCCTTTGCTTGCAAAGTGGATTGAAGAAATAGAAGTGTATGAGAGAAGTATTCAGCAACCTTGTCAACAGGTAAACACACCATCTCATGCCTTTTCTTTTCCTCTTTCCCAATCTGTTTCGGTTCAGCAGTGTCAAGTTTCAAACTCTCCATCTGCTGTCCCAAATGTTGAATCCATTTCTCCATCCCCTAGTCTTCCACCCCATCTCGATTCTTCTTTCCTTTTCCCTTCCAAACAGTCATCCCCTCCACAAGAGCTAACTGAAATACCCCCTCCTCCAAAGAAACAAGAGTTTCTACCTCCTCCACCACCACAAAAAATTGTAAAATCAATCGAGTTTCAACCCATTCCTCCTTTTGCATTCCCAATTCCATGTGGGAAAAAGAAATTGAAAAAATCAGTCATCAAGGAAAACAAGAGGAAGAGCCAAACAGAAAAGAAATGACAGACAGCTTGAAGGTTTGGGCTGCCAAATTTGGGATGACAAAGATCCCCTTGATGGTCAAGCCTACAGAAGAAGCTAGGGTTGGAGAACAAATGGTGGTCAGGACTGATTTTGTTGCAGCAGAAGAAAGAAGATCTTGCAGCCCCAACTTGTCCTCTAGAGCAGCAGATTAAAGAGTTTGACTTGACAAACTTCATGCTGGAGGAGGATTTCAATCAAGAGCAAGATTGCCTTCAAACATTGGAGGAAGGAGAAGCTGCTCCAAATCCAAAAGAAGAGGAGCACAATCTAGCTGTGGAGGAGAAAAACGCAGATCCAAGGGCTTTGAGCACAAAGCAGGTTACAGAAGAACCTTCAGTTCTTCTTTCCACTTCATCTCTCTCAAGTTCTAGCATCTTTGAAAAGGAGTTTGATCTCTCAAACTCAATATTGGAGAGTGAAGGAAACCATGGTGGTCAAGTTGCAGATCAAGAGGACACCATGGAGGAAGTTGAACACGAGCAGCAGGACAGCAATGAGGCAGTTTACCTGTCAGATTTGGAGGACTATTTTGATGGAGAAGAGCCGGTTGAGTTTTCACCATTCTCTCTTTCATCATCCACATTCCAAACACAAGAGTCTGCTGCCATGAAGGAGAGCTTTCATTTGCAGAGCTGCATCTTATACACCCTTTGGAATCAAGATTGGAAGATTCTAATCTTCCTGTTCTTCATTGGAGGAAGAGAAAGGACAGAAGGATTCCACCATTTCTTCCACACCATCCATTCAAGGTCTACAAGAAGACTCCATTCTTGGAGTTGAAAATCAGAGCAATGGGCATACTCAACGGATCAGACCTTGCCCAATCAGGTACTTGGCTTCATTGGAGCCAAAGGAGAAGCCACAACCAGTCATGCTTGCTTCTGAGCATGAGGATGAGCTAAAAGTACCAAGGATCAGCTGCCATACCTCTCCAATCCAAATGCAGAGCAACTAAAAGAGGTATTGGATTTATTTTCAGTTGATACCTTGATGATTTGGATAGAAGACCAGCTTCTTGTTGATTTTCCATCCATCCAAACAGCCATGATCAGTGCCAAATCAGTTGCATGGCTGCCAATTTTGAAGAAAGGGAGCTATTTTGCACAACCAGTTGCAGGGTTTGTTTAGCTTTCCTTTGCTTCCAGCTAGAGTAGAGTAGGTAGATTTGCTTTCAGCAGAAGAAGTGCTTGTGCACACTCTGCATGTTCCATTTGGGGCATGTATGATTTTCAGTTTTGTACATAGTTTTGGTGTTGCTGGTTTTGCTCTTGCACAGTTCTTTTCAGTGGTTTTTGGTGAGAACAACTCCATGTCCGATGGGTTTCCAAGTGGCTCAGAGGGGAGGTTTTCAAAGTTCAGATCAGTTGCAGGTTGCAACTTATGACTCCATGCCCAATGGATTGCTTCAGGCAACTAGTCTTTTCATCTAGCAGGCAGATGACCCTGCTGAGTCGCCAAATTGTTATCCAAAATTCACCCCCCTAGGGTAAATTTTGATAACATGCATCAGAAGATTCAAATCCCAAGCAAATTGATTGATTCAGAGCAAAATCAGGTTTCTAGGGTCCCTTCAGGTATTTTTCTAACTCCCCTGGCCGAAGAAGCAGGAGCAAGCTCGAGAAAATGCAAAAAGTTGCAGAAAGGCAAATAGGTTGACCCAGGAAAAAGTGTGAAAATTGGCTAAGTCCTACTCAAGGGAGCAATTGGGACATTTGGGACGTCAAGGCGCGGATCGGCCGAAAAGCCTCCAGGCGGCCCAAATTGCATTTGGGACAATCGGGCCAGAAGTACGCGGAGGACGCGAAAAGCCGATCCGGCCGAAGGAGGAAGAAAAATTGGCTAGGTGTTGCTCGGGACATTTGGGACAAAAAGACCCGAACCGGCCGGATCGGCCGAAATGAGCACAGGTAGTCAAAAGCGATTGGGACATCCGGGCGCAAAGGTTCGACCAAGCGAACCGGTAGAAAAGAGTCAAGTCACCCAAAGCAAAGCGAGACAAAGCGGGCCAAAAATGCCCGAACCGGCCGAATCGGCCGAAATGAGCACGAAGGGCCCAAAATCAAATGGGACATCTGGGACAAATGGAGGCGAAGTACGCGAAGGAGCCGAAGGAGCCGAGGACCAATCGAAAGCGCCACGTGTCCTCACGGAGAGAAAAGTCAAAAGGTCAAAGGCGAGTTTCGAGCACCGATCCAAACCAATGGGATAATGCCACGTGTCCAAGTTTAGGGCCCACAAGGAAAATTCAAAAGAAAGCCCGCCAAAAAGCGGAGGAGAGAGAATTATTCAGCAATCGAGCATGCCACGGCGTCCAAGTGGCAAAGAGCGGGAAAATATTTCAAAATCCGTTTTACTGCTCGTGCCCTAAATCTTGGATCGACATATCTTTTGATCCGAGCTCGGATTTCCACGTTCTTTATATCAACGGAAAGCTCATGAAATTCTCTACATGATTCTGGGGTTAATATCGAGTTTTGGTGCAGTTTGGAGAGAGAAAATCAAGAAACGGCTCTGACGCGTGATACAACAGAAGTGACGCTTCAACAACCAGCTTTAATGCAGCAGATGAACATTTGACCCGCCGTTTTGCCAGGATCCGCCACTTATACCATAATGAGATGATTTAAAATACGACCTGGGGGTGGTTGGAGTAGATCTGACTTTCCTCTTTCTTCCTTCTCTCATTCTTCCTATATATTGTAAGGAGTGGCAAAATAAAAAAAAGAGTTGTTCATTCTTTCTGCTCTGCCCTCCCTTCTTTTCTTCTCTAGGGTTGA
This sequence comes from Taxus wallichiana var. yunnanensis, assembly GCA_018340775.1. NCBI lineage: Eukaryota > Viridiplantae > Streptophyta > Pinopsida > Cupressales > Taxaceae > Taxus > Taxus wallichiana. Next base: position 40,955,174 of record CM031239.1, read on the forward strand.
AAATGGAGTTCGAACCTCCTCCCTACTCTGTAATGGCGTTTTTTTGCCTTTTACTAATGGAATGATGTTCTGTGCAAACTTCTGAAGCAACAAAACGTGTTTTGTGATGCATCTGTCCATCCTTTCTCGTTTTTGCTTGTTTTCTTCTTGCCTCTCTTCATTGCAGGTATTTATGCATGTTTGAACGTTCACTGCAGATCTGGAGCTGTGTTCATGGAGTTTTGGGACACTTTCTGTGTGAAATCTATCCTTGGGCTGTGATGCATCTGTCCATCCTTCCCATTGCTCACCTCTCTTTGTCCCATGGCGAGTTTTGATAGATGTTCAACATTCTCCTTCTACGGTGTATCACCGTTTTAGTGTAGGCTTTTGCTGTTTTCCCTTCTCTCTCTCTCTCTGTCTCCTTGGCATGGTTAGATTAGGATTAGATTAGCTTTTCCTGACCTGGAATAGCTTGTGGCGGGTAGTTTAGGAGCAAGAACCAGCCTTCTCTCGGAGATTCCTCTCTCGGTTTCAAAAGTCCCACGCTTGGAGAGAGGTTTCCATGTTGTGCAATCACACCTTTGGATGCCCGAACATCAACCTAGAAGCTGATGTGTGTCCAGGTGCTTGTGATTTTGCACTAACAAGTAAGAATTGAAGGAAGGATCACAATAGCCTAAAGGAGAGGGACTAGAAGACAGAGAAGGGAAAGTTGTGATAGGATAACCTAGAGACATAATAAAACTTGAAGAAAGAGGGGAAAGGGAGGATAAAACTTATGCCAACCAAGGATGCATGGAGGAAATGAATAAAGAAGAGCTGGTAAAATAATGCGTAGGAACAATGATTGTGGGGATATATTAAACTTGCACCATAGTGGTGGATGAGGGAGGTGAAGAAACATGAGGAGAAGACAAAAATAAGGACGAAATGTGGGAGGAGGTGAAAATGTGGAGAAAGGGTCACAAGAGGAACTGTGTGGGTGATGAGAAGGGATGAAGTGGGAAGACACTACATAACCATGGTGTTGGTTGAGATCCTTGAACATATCTCGGGAGAAACAGAATTCACGTCCACAATCATGGTGGAAAGGATGAAAGGAGTATATTCCCATTTTATGATTAAAATTTTAGTCTTAATAGCTTGTAATGCACCTTTCTTCTATCTCGAGGTTCTTGGGAGGGGCCCAATTCTACCGAAGTAGTTGTCTTTATCTTTGGAACATCTCCACTTTTAGGTTTTATGTTTAATGAATAAAGATAGTGGTTAGTCTAAATCATAATCTGATTATATCACTCATTAATAGATTATATTTCATTAACTTACCAATTGATTCGGGAAAAACCATATTTTCCACTTTCATTTTCTTATAAATAGGATCTAAAATCTCCTGTCATCCATTGCGCTTTCTAGAATATCTACAATATTGTACTATGTCACTTCCTCTAGATTCATTTGAATGTATTTTTATTTATTATAACTACTTCATCCTTTTAATCTATCCATACATTTTCAAGCTCATGTTCATGAAATTATAGAGTCCCAAGGATTTTAAGCACTCATCTATAATCAAATCTAAGCCTTCAATGAAAATACCCGAGAGTTACTCGTATATCTTTGTGGTGATGTTATCCTCCTTGATCAAGAATGTCCACGCATAATGGCTAATTGAGATTGGGAAATGAATTCCTACCTTATGTTTTCTTTTTTAGAACTTATGAAAATCAAAAGATTACCTCAACAACTCCATTAAGTCCCATTTGTTCTTGGGTATCTCATAAATAAGTACATAGAACCCTGTAATCCTCCTCCTCCTAGAATGTAGGTGAAAGTTTTGAATTGAAGGAAGATACATCCCTAATGTGATACAAAATTACATAATTCATTAGTAAATAGACATTTGCAAAGGTATTTATCCAATTTATATATGATGATGTAGAAGAAAACATCATTAACCCTTCTCAAATTTTGGAGACTCTGTCAGAGAGACAGTTGAAGAGAGAAATCATGGATAGGTTTTAACTCTTCATTCCTTGTGTATTGAGACTAAGATATAATCCCATTCCATGTGGCATAAGTGACATATAACATCATTTAAAATTTCTCACTTATGTGCACTTCCCTTAGCTTCTTGTGTAGGAAATCATAGATGAACTCAACACATCTATAGATGCTTATTCTTTCTCATAATAGTAATAAATTGCTACATCAATTCTTGAAATTCCTTTTCCTCAGGAAGACCAAAAAATTTACTTAGTAGCATTACGATGTCATTAATTTCTAGGATGAAATTAATCCTAGGAAGGGTCTTTGGGAATCTACTTATTACATTCTTTGGTTTCTTAAGATAGCTCTTATATAAATGTTTAATGCAAGCTATTCCATTATCATTCCAAGAAATTTGATATTTTTAATGTCTCAGTATCCATGTATTCATTGGGCTATGGAAGTTTTAGTAATTCCCGAAAGTATTCAACATCCAAGCGGATCACTATTTTCCATCTTGATTCCTTATAGCCCTAGAAATAGTATCATAGTTAATCGTTAATGACGTGAGTATTAATTTAGGGAATTGTGAATATATAGGGAACATTAAAGAAGTAATCCATGTTGGAAATCGGGACAATGAGAGGGGATGAATCAATGTCTGCTCAATTCTTAATTCTAATTTCAATTCACTTTATTTGTAACATCAAAACCAAAACAACATCTACAAGAAGTTAAAAATAGAGAAAGCACATAGAATCAAGATTTAATATGGGAAACCCAAACTAGGACAAAAACCCACCAAAACAAAGATATAGATTAGGATAGGAATTTCTCAGATCTCGTTACATTGATATCAAAGTTGAGATTCTACTCAACATGGAGCTACAAATCCAAAAATTTGACCAAACTACTACTTAGTCTTTGACAAGCTTCAACTTTCTGGAAGCTTTAACTCCCAACAAAATTAGGATTCTACTTGTTTCTTCCGTAAGAAACAACTAAGAAGGAAGCTACTACTCCATTCTACTAAGCTAAAACTTAGATTCTTTTAATATTTTTATCAAACTTGGTTTTTTTTATTTTACAACTAATGGTTACCTCTAAATTAGCTCACTATTCTTTTGTTTTATCTCCTAATATTTCTCTTTTATTATCCCCTAATCAACATCCAAGATATATCATATAAGGTTCATTTCTCACATATCTTCATGTCACATTCTACACCATGAATCACACAGATAATATTCTAATCCTCATTCATTTTCATACATCACACCTCCTTCATCAACTAGGTTTCATACATGCTCACAAGCTCTGTTTTCATCAATTCACCATTCATGTGCTCTATGATTTTTCACTTATGATATCAGTTCTTCATAAATTATCCTTCATAACAATAAGCCTCTTATACCTCACTTTATCTCTATACAAATTTCATCTTCATAGCTTTACATAAAATCAAATATCTCCATAAATCCTATTATTTTTCTCAACAAGAATTTTCAAAACTTTTCACAGCTTCAACACATCTCAGTAACCCTTTATGGTTCAAAATTTTTTACTAGTGCTAAAAGAATTCTTTTGTAGATGATTTAGACACCTAGACATGACTTTTAAACTTTAACTTCAAGGAACCTCCACCTATCTTCTCTTTTCCATGCGTACAAAGAAGTATAACCGACCATGTAACTAACATCTAGAAAATAATTATAAGTACTAGTACCATACGGTTTGATCACTTATAACCGAAAACCTATTGAGCTTACAAACTTCTACCAATGTGAATTGTAATTTTATTTCAAGACAATCGACCCTCCATAAGGAGTTGCATGATGAAGGTACATTATATATAATTCAAACATTCTTTATAATCTCTCGTCACCCCTTGAAATTTTCCATTTATGCTTCACTTATTTATTTGAGTTCATATAAAGTCTAAGTGCAAGCATTAGATGATACAATCTTTGAGATCGAGGAGAAGCGTTTTTGATTTCAAACAAGTTCATGCCAATATGATCAAGATATATACATGGTGTTCAAATCAATCAAAAATACTTTGAAGGTTGGGCAGAGACAATAATAGTTCAATCAAACTCTTTATCACATATTATAAGATCTTTTTCATAGTGATCTCAAAACCCTTAAAAAGTTTAGTGGCATCAACAAGTTTTTCTTAGATATCGTAGGCATGGGGAAGGATCTTTAAGGATTGTGGAGTATCTTCAACAAGCATTACCATTGTAAGAGAGTGTGTACATTCCATTCATAAAAACTCTCACCACTTTGACATTGCATAGCACCATTGGCTTATGAGCCATTTTATTAGGCACCAAAGTTGGAACGGTTGGGAATATGCTAGTTTTCATGTATATCACAATGTTGAAAAAAAAGGACATTGCATGACACCACTAGAAGAGCTCACTAGAATTATCAAAGTCTTAGCATGGTATAGGGAACATAAAATATGATAATGATGTTTTAGAACTTCTCCAAGATAGTGAAAAAATTGATATGATGCCTGCACACTCATATTTACCTAATTTTTACGCTTTTACCCAATTAGGGTTTCAACATCCAAACCCTAGGACACCATTTGAAGGATTCTAACATTCCAGATATCATTTTTACACTTATATAACTATGTGATCACATCAAAGGAGGAACACACTACATGGTTTAGGCATTCACTAGCATGGGATAAGGGGAAAAGATCAAGATTTATAGGCACTCCTTTAATATTTCATGACAAATGTAAAGATATGCACTCTATCCTAAAAAATGAGCCAATTTGCACGATGGAAACATAGTCTTATATCTCTAGAGAATATTTTTGAGATGTTCCTTTCATTATAAATTCCTCCACACCGATGAAACCAACCACTGAAACAACCTTGTCCAGAGAAATGAGTATTTTAAGTCTGAGATGCACACATTACTTACATCAACATAGGATAGTCTCCATTTGATAACCATTGCTAATTGAAACTTCACTAAAATTACCAATAACTATAATTAGTCCTTCAAATGACATAATTATCCTCTTTCCTTTGTCTTGATATCATACATTATGATGTAATCTTTCCACAAATGAACAATAATTTTAGTCTTTATGAAAGTAATGATTAGGGTAATTTTGGTGCAAGGAAAACTAAGAATGCTTTGCTTTATCAACACCAAAAGAATATCCAATAGGTTATCATGGACCTGTATAAGGTGTTCACTATCATTTATCACTTCAACTCTAAAGACAAGGCACATAGATGACCTTCAAGCACCTTTCAACCTTTCATAACCAAAGTTGCAAGACTTCCCTTTAGAGGTCGGTAAATAATATGACTAAATTCATACCAAATGATCAAAGGAGAGTTCTTTATTTTTATTATATTATGAATTATACATCAAATGAAATATTTCACACCTGGTGGTTCACTTTGGATCCATTAAACCAGACTGAATATGGAAAACTTATAAAAAATGAGTATTTCCGTACACCACACTCATGCCTGAATAGAAAACATACCACCATATTAATGTGGAGAGAATATTTTACACTTTTTAAATGTTTCATCAATTTAAAAAATATATTTGTAATCAAAACCACTCATTTTGTGCCTATTTCTTAAAAAAGAAGGCTTGAGGAGAGAGAAACCCTGCTAGAAAAATGATCAGAACTTCTTTGTTTCTTGTCCAAATTCCCTCAAATGTTTTGCAAAATTTCATGCTTGGAATGATCTTAAAAAATTATTTCTATGACTTATCCAAAAAATCCTTGAAAATTTTGTTTGGATGCTAGGAAACTAGGGTACTCAAATTGCATTCTTCAATAAACCTATTTTAGTAAGCCTTTCATTACTTCCACAATATTCTTCAAAAATTGATGAAATTTGAAATGAAGCACTAAAACACACCCATCTACATGATCAATGGGTTGGTTTCTCATATATATTTTTGGATAGCTCAAACCAACCTCATTTTATCTTAACTTCCACTACTATTTCTCAAGGGAAGTTTTGGTGAGATCATGAATTTTACTTACAAAAGCTAAATCAAACATTATAGGTGCTTATACATGCCCTAGGAAGTGTTTGTAATATCCTTACATGATTTCCTGTTCTTATCATGACCTATATTGAGCTCTTACACCTCATTAGGCTCTAGAATTAGGCCTAAATGAGCCAATTACAACTGTGACTCCCAACATTTGACTTGTTTCTCATTCTAAAAGATTACCAACCATCTCCATACCTTCAGTTGTCTCCTACCTCACTGACCAAGCTTGCAAAAATCAACTTTAATGTCCCTAAATTGAGCCTCACTTCACCACTCACACCTTTGCCATCAATTCCACCTAACATCAATGACAACACTAATGCACCAGGTTCAATAATCTCCTTCTTTTGTATTATGGAAACAACTCATAAAATTTTAATGGAAAGAATACACTAGAAACTTCACACCATTCACTATTTTTGACAACACTCTCTCCCCATTTGACATCTATGACAAAGGGTCATGCCTTCAACAAGATAAGAAACATGTAGGTAGTCACTTTACAAAGCATAAACTTACCTCAAAGAACCCCCTTAGATTATACCACTACCTTGTCAAGAATGGCTTTAGAAGATGCATAGATTTACTCACTAATCAACCTCAAAATATTCACCTCTTTTCCCATTCCCTTATTTGATCTTCACAACTTGTGCCTTAAAATGATGAAGTATCTCCACTATGAAAATGCATTCATTTATTCACATTCAAGTGATTAACTGATTTAGGTCCTACATCCTTGAATTGGCTTTTCAGTTCTTTTTAGCTCAACTTTTCCAATCCATAGAAATCTTTGTTCTTCATGAATTTAGCTCATACTACCCCCTAGGATTATCACATTCTCCTTTATCTGAAACTTCAAGAAGTCAATCACTTACCTTGTATTCAATCTATAAGAATGGATCAGTCCTATCTAATCAGTCCTTAAGTAATTTTTCATTGTTTTCAATTTCCTTGTTCATTTACTAAAGGGAGCAACTACTTCACTTTGTTTTTAAGTATAACATATTTTCTTCATTAACTTGATAATTACTAGACTTTCTAGGCTCCTAGGCCATCTCTAATCTACTCTTTCATAGTCTCAGCCATTTCCCATGTTTCAATTTTCCTCTCAAAACTTATAGGCCACTTTGTTTAGCTTACTACAATCACCAAAATAAGTATGAAGCATGAAAATTTCATTAATGACCTTTACCATAACTTTTTGGATATTTTTGTCACAAACTTATGAGATTTTGATCTTCCTCTTATCATTTAGTTTTCATGAAAAACTATGTACAACCTTCCTTTTTATCTTCTTTGTCAAGAACAAAACTTGGCTCTATTAGTTGTAGGTATTTTTTCAAACTTAAAGTTTCCCGCCACACCTTGTTATGATGCATTCCTAATTCTCATAGACCCTAAAACCATCCTAAAGTATATATGATTTATTTTACTCTCCTTCAAGACTCAGTATTAACCTTAATACCGAACTTAGAGATAATCCGCTTATGAGGTGAACTTTGACAGAGAATGCCTTTCCAGTAATTCAATTGACATCAATCTTAGATCGAGAATTATGACTACTAGCCGAAAATCTATTAGCAGAGATATATACTAAGATTCTTTCTTCAAATAAAAGAGATACTTGTTTTGATTCCTTCCATGTACTTTCCTAGAATGTTGAACATTTTGATTTTGAGTCATTTCAATCCTTCATCAAGAAAATATGCAATTCTTGCAATGTTAGCCATCACAAATCACAGTATCCTTGTATTTCATATGTTGTATGCCCTTTTTCTCCATATCAGCAGGGACATACACCTCTTGAAATCGTAACCAAGATCTCGAATTGCTATCTTTGACTTAGAGAAAAACACCGAGATGTTCTTTTATAGAATCAAATCATATTTCAAGTACATGTATCTTAGATCTTTTCAAACATAATTTGATATGATAAAACTAATTCACATTGTGCCAAACACCTTCTTTCTATCCCGTAGGTTCTCATGTTGTACTATTCACACACCGAAAAGACTATTAACACTAATAATGGGTCACTTAATTCTTATTCAACCCTTTTTATTTTATTTGGACTATGAAAATATCATATTTTAATAGTTAGGCCTCAAAAATCACTTAGATCCATTCCAATCAATTACTATACAATCTTCTTGAGTAATAAAATCATTCCTACTTTGATGATATAGAGTAAAATTCAATTCAAGATTCAACATGCAGATGAGACACCTATTTGACATGTTTATTCCTTCCGATTATATAGATACCAACTCAACATACACATAGAAATCACTTTAACTTCATAACTCCTTGACTATCACTAAATACATAGGATTGAGTATGAACTTTGATCACTAGTTCCTTGGGATTAACTTGCATAATGAATGATACACTTCCATGTGTTTTATAAGTTCACTTCATCTCTATATGACACACCCTAAGGTTTGAAAAGCACCACTTATTTATAGAAACTTCTCTTTAAATCTTTCAACTTATTATGCACAAATGCAAACTAAGATGCTTAGACTTCTTGAATAGTTCTTGAAAGAATCTACTACACTTTGTCATCCTCTTGATACACTTGATAGAGAAAAAAATTATTAGATTCAAAACTTGGTCATCCTCTTGATACACCTGGATAGGACACTTCTTTAAGGACTATATTGACTATATTGACACTTTGACACTGGTAGGTATGCACATCAAAGAAGTGATGAAACATTTAATGATATTCTATCTCCTCTCATTAATTTGTATCTAAAACCTCGATGAGGATAATAAATCATTGAGACAAACTTCTTGAAATTTTATTGGCTTAGTAAGGCGTATCTTTAACACACTTATGGAATCAAATATTTTAAACACCAAAGACAAAGGAAAAGAAATCATTTGACTGATATAACATGGACATAAATTTTACATTTGTAGAGAATTTGAGAGTTCCTTTCAAAATTTTAGAACCGAATGAGCATATGAAAGAAATAACTTATATACTTTGCACCTAATAACCTTACATATAGGTAAAATTGCCTTTTCTTCTCATAACAATTTTTAATACCACTTAACCATTGACATGCAGCAGAGAGACAATTCTCTAGACAAGATTTAAAAGCTTTGGATATACCTTGAAAATATTAATTAGTTCCTTGAATACTGAAATAAAGAGACACAATTGATCCCATGAGACCATGGGATACCTTACATACATTTGAGAGCTTAAATTTCCTCTATGTAAACTAAGAATGATGAATTTGACATGAATCATTTGTGACAAATATTGTTGAAACTCCACAATATTTGCATGAGCAGACCACAAATTCTTGACATAAATAAGATCACTCAATAACTTTAGTAAGTAATAGACCTTTAATATGGAACAAGACAAACATTTCTAGAAATTGACATACCTTGACAACTATTAATGGAAATTTCCTTTCACAAGAATACTTTGGAGTATTTACAAAGAATCATCATGGGGACAACTTTGGTTTACAAGATAGTGCATAAATGAGGATAAAAAATTATTGGAATTTCTTCTTTCAGTTGACTCATGCCTTCTAGAATCCTACATAAGGCACACCACCTTGTGATATCACCTCAAAATAGTAGAAAGTCATAACAACATCATGATGACTCAATTATTTCCCTTATTGTCCTTATTATCTTATTAGTCTTCTTGGATGTATTCCTTGGTGTGAAAACCACGTCACCTAAGTTATAAATTTTTGATTGAATTCCTGATAGGCATACATGTTGTAACTCATACATCTTCTCTAACATAGCTTGAGGTAGATATTATTCATGATTTGTATTGAACTTGTCTTCCTTATTTTTACCTTTATCATCACTTATTGTTTTCTTGTTTGTGCTAGACTCTCCCATGATTTTCATTTATAGTTGTGTCTCTTCAACATCTACCCATGTTATCTTCTTGTCATTCTTTACTTCTTCAACTCCCGAGTTTTCTTCCTTGACCTTGTATATCCATTTTACTTTCTTCTTTCCAGTGTCTCTCTCAACCATGGCTGACTTGGTCTCATTCTTAGAGTTTTCCTTTCCTTTGAATCTATTTTTTATCTTGAATTTATCTTGTAGTTATATTTATGGGATTCATGACGAGTTGTCTAGAAAAATTCTCCTTACACATGATACGGTTGAAGCATACAACCTGGTTCTTGCCTCTTGAGTCCTCTTCTTCCCAAAATTGACTTAATGGTTCTTCTAGGTAGTACTTGTCTATGTGACCTTTTATTTGTAATTTAAACATACTATATTCATTTCATATTCGGTCGTACAATCTCTCCATGGGTGTTCTTTTTCTATCTTACTCATGCAATCCCTAGCTTTGTGTCCAAAAACATGGCATGAAAAGAAAAGTCCTTGAAGCTTACTTGAGATCCTCCTTGCATTTAGCTACCTACTGATATTCCTATGTTTTTTATGTCCTTCTTGTCTTCAAAGTTTCATTGGCATGGCACAAGGACTGATTCACATTTCAATTCCTTTTTCCTTTCTTATTCTATTTCCCTTAAGGTCTTCAATTTTGCATTTTTATCACGTTCTTCAACCTTGGATTTTATAGTATCTTGACTTGATTCGTGATTGGGATCATGATCCAATTCACATTGAGTTACTTAAATTTTAAGAACTAGGTCTGACTTATCATTTGGATGTCATTGTTTGTGGAGAAAGTTCTCAAGATTTCTTGTACTTTCCTCACTTCTTTGATATGTCATCAATTTACTTGTGGTTTGTTCTAGCTCATTCTTTAGGGTCTTCAATTATTCTTCATGGTTAAGGAAAAATTTCTCTTTGTCTCTTAGATATTTTGACACACTCTCAACAAATGATGTCATCTCATTGAGTTCTTAGCCATGATTAGCTTCCATGATCTTGATTTTATTCTTTAACTCATTTATAAGGGCTTGATAAATCTCATACTTCTTTTGCAACACTGATTCTGATAATGAACCCATGCTTGTGTCTTTAGGATCACCTCCAAGATGTTAATCTTGATTCAAGAGTACTAGGCTCGATATTAATTGTTCGACACCGAGAGAGGGGGTGAATAATTGCCTGCATTCAATTCTTAACTCGATTTCAATTCACTTTATTTCTACCATCAAAACCAAAACAACATCTACAAGCAACTAAAAAGAGAGAAATCACATAGAGTAGGGATTTAATGTGGGAAACCCAAACTAGGACAAAAACCACTTGAAACCAAGAACTAGCTTAGTACAATAATGTCATGTATCTATTTACATTGATTTCAAAGTTGATCTTCCACTCAACATTGAGTCAGAATTCGAAAATTTGACCAAGCTACTACTTAGTCTTTGACAAGCTTTAACTTGCATGGAATCTTCAACTCCCAACAACAATCAAGATTCTACCTATTATACATTTTCAAGATTTTTATCGCACTTGGTTTTTTATTTTACAATGAAGGTGACCTCTAAATTAGCTCACTATTATTTTGTCTTCTCTCCTAATCTCCCTCTTTCCTTATCCCCTAATCAACATTCAAGCTTTATCATATAAGGTTCATTTCACACATATCTTCATGTCACAATCTACACCCCGAATCAAACAGATAAGGTTTTACTTTTCATTAATTTTCATACATCACACCTACTTCATTAACTAGGTTTCACACATTCTCACAAAATCTTTTCATCAATTCTTCATTCACGTGCTCTCTAGTTTTTCACTTCAAATAGAAGGTCTTCATACATTCTCCTTCATAAGAATAATCATCTCATGCCTCACTTACTCTTTATACAAATTTCATCTTCATAGCTTTACATAAAGTCACATTTCTCCATCAATCCTCTCATCATCATTCTCAATAAGAATTTTCAAAAAAATCACAACTTCAACATGTATTTGCAATCTTTTATAGTTCAAAATTTTTTACTAGTCTAAAAAAATTAATTTTTAGACAACTTAGACACCTAGACATGACTTTTTAACTCAAATTCAAGGAACCTCAACCTATCTTCTCTTTTCCATACGTACAAAGAATTATAATTGACCATTTAGTTGACATATAGAAAATAATTATAGGTGTTGGCACTATACATTCTAATCACTTATAATTGATAACTGTTCATCTTAAAAACTTTTACCAATCTAAATTATAATTGTATTTCAGTAAAATCTAACCCTACATAAGGAGTTACATGGTGAAGGTATGCTACATATACTTCAAATATTATTTATCATCTCTTTTCACCCCTTGTACTTCTTCATTTATGCTTCACTTCTTTATTTGATTTCATATAAACACTTTAAGTGCAATCATTAGATGATATAGTCTTCAAGCCCGAGGAGAAGTGGTTTTGAGTTCAAATAAGTTCATTCCAAAATGATCAAGATATGTACATGGTGTTAAATCTGAATCAAAAATACTTTGAAGGTTTGGAGAAGATAATAATAGTTCAAGTAAAATTCTTGTTCACATATCAAAAGAGCTTCGGTCACAATGATCTCAAAACCCTTACACAATTCAATGTCATCAACAAGTTCTAAAATATCAGGCATGAGAAAGGAGCTTTAAAGAGTGTGGAATATCTTCAACAAGCATTGCAGTTGTAGGAGAGTGTGTACTGATCTTCTTCGTAGTGTCACCACTTTTACATTACATAGCACCACTAGAAGAGCTCAATGGAATGATTAGCATATTAGCATGGTATAAGGGCACATAAAAGATGAGAATGATGTTGTACATATTATCCAAGATAATGACAAACTTGATATCATGCATGCACACTCAGATTTACCATATTTCCATGCTTTTTCCTAGTTAGGGTTTCAACATCTAAACCCTATGACACCATTTTAAGGCTTCTAATGTACTAGATATCATTTTTACACTTACATAACTAGGCACTCAAATCAAAGGAGGAGCTCACTACATGGTTTAAGTATTCACTAGCATGGAATAAGGGGATAATATCATAATTTATAGGTAATGCTTCAATATTTCATGACAACCACAAACATATGCACTCGTCCTAAAAATGAACCAATTTTCATGATGGAAACATGATATTAGATCTCTAGATCATATTTTGAGACGCTCCTTACATTAAAAACTCCTCCACACCGATTGAAACCAACCACGAAATAACCTTTTCTAGAGAAATAAAAATTTTCGACTAAGATGCAATGTTACTTGCATCAACACAGGTATTCTACATTTGATAACCTTAACTAAAATAACCAATCACTTTCATTAGTCCTTTAAATGACATAATTATCCTCTTCCCATTCTCTTCGAGAGAAGACATTATGAAGTGATCTTTCCAAAATGCACATTTTCATACAACACACTCATGCTTGAATATAAAACATACTACCATCTTGACCTAGAGAGAGCCTTTTATGATTTTGAGGGGTTGCATTGACTTGCACACAAGATTTGGAATAAAAAAATCATTTTTTTCCCATCGCTTCAAAAAGGAGACTTGAGGAGAGAGAAACCACGTTAGAAAAATGATCGAGAACTTCTTTGTGTCTTGTCCAAATTACCTCAAACGTGTTGAAAAAGTTCATGCTTGGAGAAATATTTAAAAATTCCTTCTATTTTTTATATGAAGGAGGCTTGACAAATTTTTTGGACGCTAAGTAGCTAGTGTGCTCATATTGCATTCCTCAATAAACCCATTTTAGGAAAACTTACATAGCTTCAAAAATATTATTTAAAACTTGATGAAACTTGACATGAAGCACTAAAAACATCCACATATATTATTTATTATTTTATTTCTCATAAATATACCTGTATGAGATCCGACTAATCTCATTTACCTCAACTTTCGCCGCTTTAGTTCTCAAGTGCGCGGTTTTGGTGAGAACATGAATTCTACTTCCAAAAGATAAATTAAACCTTATACATGATTATACATTCCTTAGGTAGTGTTCCTAGTCCCCTCCCATTATTTCTTGGTCTCATGGCCTCGCATAGAACTCTTACACCTCATTAGGCTCTAGAACTAGGCCTAAATAAGCCGATTCATACAACTATGACTCCAAACATTTGACTTGTTTCTCATTCCAAAAGCTATTGCACATGATAGAATCATCATGTATAACCTATGGAACACATGTGCCATGTGTAACAACCATATCCATACCTCCATCAGTCTCATACCCCATCGACTAAGATTGTAACAATCAACCTTCATGTCCCCGAAATGAGCCTCACTTTAACACTCACACCTTTTCCATCAATGAAATCACCAATGCACCAAGTTTCAAAAATCCACTATCATAAATCCATTGCATCCATGATGTCCTAGAAGGGTTCTTTACTATCTTCCAAAATTCATCCATGTTAGTGTGATCCCATTCTATATAGTTGATATTAATGTTTGAATCAATATTCAAAGAGGGGACCACCCTCGATACTTATACTTCATCTCTTTCTCTTCTTTTAACACTTCAGCCTTAGATTTTCCTTTTATTGATTCAAACATTGAAGGGTGAATTGAAAACCTTATTTTGGAAAGCCTCTAGATGCTTAGAAATTATAATCAAGAATTTCACCTTGATTTACACACTAAAAATCCCAAAAATTATTTATAGGGTTTTCTTCCCTACTCAACACCTTCAAAAACACAATGCACTACTCTAGACCCTACCTTATGTCTGAAACCTTAGAATTTCTAAAAATTGAGTTGAGGTAATGTACTTGTTTTGCATCTTGAAAAAAACGTCAGGTATTCAAGATCCATGGGCAGTCCACAACTAAAAATCAAACTCACAAGGTGAAAATGACTTGAAAAATATCAAATATATAAGAAAGTCACATTAATTACATGTTGGATTACATGTATGGGACCAAATATGATTTGGAAATAAATGCATTGAATAGGTATGGAGAGTTGACCACACAACATATCTTTCTTACATGTTATTGGGTTCTTAAGCCCACATAAAGGGACCAAATGTATTTTGGGGATCGGGATTCATCGACATTAGACATGTTTTGGAAATGACATGTTCCAATGTCTCTTACCCATAAAAACCTCGACACGGTGGGTGTATCGGGTTTTAGGTTTGGAAAACATTCAACATGAAACATTCTTAAACCATCACATTTTTCAATGCAAGGAAATCCCAAAACCAAAAACACTACAAGTGTTTTGGGGTTCAACATTCAGAAAACATATGACAAATAGCATGCGAATTCCACAAATTATTCTAATGTCATCAAATCCTAAACCCTGGAATACTTTTAGGGGTTTAGGATACACTTTAAAAATTTCATGAAAATGTGCACGGTGATCGTAAAAACCCAAAATACAATAAAAATACCTTTAATTCATAAATTTCTTCATTTTTTCAAAGATGTCTCAAATAAAAGATCACCAAGATGAAAAATTTAATTGGATACCGAAATTTTATTGTAAAAACTCAAAATTTGGTATAACAGGTCTACATAGAAGTTCTATCTAGATCACTTCAACATAAATATTTTATTATGATTATATTGTTTCCACTTCTTAGTTTTTGTTATGTAAAATCACATCATGTGGAGTTTTATAAAAGTAAATAAAGCAAAAATATTTTCTCACATGACATTCTCAAGATGTAGTCTAGCGAAAATACATCAACTCTTATGAAATTTTTCCCAAATATTCTCTATATCAAGAGAAGACAATATGAAAAACATATATTCAAGTCTCAATAACTCCAATCTACTTCATATATATGCCAATCTAATCTTAGATCATCTCAAATTGAAATCAAGCATTGTCATAAATAGAACTTCAAGGGGTTTTAATTCTAGAAATATCTATCTATGAACATTTTAATTTTATGCTCTATTTAGAAATCATAAAGGGTATATTATATCTATGGTTTCACCTAATATTAGTATTGAATAATAAGGTAAAATATAAGGGGGTGGACAATAGATTTTCATTCTCTCTTACACAAGCACTAGAAAGATACATGGAGTTTTATCCCCTCATTTGGGAAATGTAGTGCAACACTTGGTCATAATAAACAAGGGGTTGGCCACCAAGGGCATTCCAACTTCACCACACACACCAATTTAATTTTTTTATCTAATTCCTATTTGAATGCTAGCATAAAGAACTATGTTTCTTATCGTTATAAGTGCATGTGCCAAGATTCTAGAAGAAGAAAATGCATATGAAAGTAGTAAAGATATTTATGAAACACTAAAAATAAATAGAAGTGAGAAAAAATCCATACACTAATTCCAAAAAGGGAAACATCACCATATCCTAGTTTCCAAGTATAACGCTAGCCTCTAGTGTGTTTTTAGGGATCCATTTCCTATATGAAGCATTTTTTCCTTTTCATAATGTGTTTACCTAATTTTAGATCTAATTTTTTTGAGAAAACATTAGTGAAAGCTAACTCAAATCATCCTCTTGAGTTTAACTATATTTTATAAAATGTATTTATTGAATATCTTCTCTTTATAACATTTACATGTAATTTCATATATGAATGTTGGAGCATTAGTATACAAAAGATGACTATACATTAATTTAAAGTTATAACCAAATTAATTAGGTAAACACATATGAATTAATTATGTGTGTGAATAATATCCTTAAAGGATCTCATGTTTGAAATATGATAGTTTGTTTTGAAAATTCTTCTACTTATCTTTCTCGCTTTGTGTCGAATAAAAGATTAACAACTCATCTCAAGTTTTTGTTTTTCCATGTGCATTTTGATAAGAAATTAGGATGAGTATCTTGGTGTAAGGGAAACAAAATTAACATTGTATGATTATTTTTAAAATTTGTAATGTTCTCATTATTTAATCTAATTTTTCCACCATGGAAACATCACTTCCCCACACTTGATATGCTTTCCTCCCATATGTTCCTTGGTGCTCAATTATAATCTCGCCCTTTTCATTTAAAATTTTCAAGTATTCCGCCTGGTTTGATGTACTTTATGTCTTCATGTTTGGATGCATGAATAAAATTTTCCTTCATTGAGGTGTCATTGTCAGTCCTTTCCTATGGTTGTGGATCATGTTGAGTAATAGTATTATTTATAGTTTTATTTTCGTGGAGAAACTTTTTGTAGTTTGGGCATGAATGATGGGGTTTCCCCTTCATTTATTTTTTCCACAATCATGTCTCCTTTTTAAATTTTTTCCCAATATCCACGGATACGTGGTCGTCTCTAATTGGATGTGGCGTGGCGGGTCTATTTGATGAAATTGTCACTTTTTGTTATATTTGTAAATGCCTGAATTAGTCCTAGGGACCAATGAATTCTAATTAGATATTTGAAACTATGAAGCGGTGTGAGAAAAATTTTACTTTAGCCCCAGGAGGTGTACACTTATCGTAAATCAAGTGGTTACATGAAGGTGGGCCTTTTTATGTTTTGATACATTATGGAAAAAGATGTGAAAATATAAAATGAATTCCTAGGACCAGAAAAAGGGCACATGGCCATTGTTTATTATAAAATTGGGGAAGCGGGTCACTAGGGCACTTTGTAAATTTTGGCTTTGTTTTGAAAAGGAGTAAAGTTGTAAAAATAAGCCGCTGATACCCAGATAAAGCCACGTGTTGAGATTTCATCAAAAGTGGATGGGTGAGCCAAAATGTGTAAAAATACACAATTACTTTGAGCATCACAAAATACGAAAGATACCCCTAGGCCCGCTTCAGCTAAAATATGTTCCACGTGGATGAATCAAATGTGAAGATGAAAAAAATTAGAGTTAACGGCTATGATATAATGCATTTAATTTTTCACCATTAATGCTCCTATGTGAACCAAGGGCCTTAAGGGATATGACTACATTCATCCTTTATTGTTATTTTGATGGTCTCTTGTCATTTTTATCAGTGAAGTGCAATTGGAATTATTGTGGAGCTCAATTTGTGAACCTGAGAAGTACGAAATTTGTTGTTTTGAGTCAGAATTACTCAGGGCACTTGTCAAAAATTAGTTAGAAATTCAAACTCGTGTATTGTGTATGCTCCGTTGGGAAAAAAGTTGAAGTAAAATTAGGGTTTTTGAAATGAATACTATACAATTTTCTTCTTCACATTGGGGTCACGTGTGACCTAGACAAGGAAAAAGACATATTTTATGAGTGCCGACTTAAATGATTTTCATCAAATATTAAATAGTTCTCATTTGAGTGAATCTTTAAAGGCAATTCACGATAGCCACATCACCTCAGTGGGTGCCATCCCACCCTTTGTTCAATTCCCAAAACTAGTATGGTTTTGTGCCATGAATTATGACTCTGAGAAGAGGGAAGTATTAGACGGGAGTGGGGATGTAGTGCTAATAATGACACTAGAAGCCATTAGAGTATTACTAAAATTACCTATAATTACTGAACCAATTATTATTGGCATCAAACTAGCCTTGCAGGACTATGAAACAAAGAAGAAGGATTATGCCAAAATGATAAACACACAATGGCTCCTTACAGAGAGGAAGGCATCAACTAAAATCCCCAAAAGGTTGGTTAGGGCACAATTCGTTGAGGAGGTTGAGGATATCATTGTGATTTTGAGTTGAATGGTAGGTTTGGAAACTACAAATGAGTTTAAAGAGTGGATGACCACATTTATATGGATTATTCTTGAGAGAAAAGGAAATATTTGTTGGGCCACCTTTATTTCAGATGCAATCCATGATCATATGATTACTCTGGCAACAAGGATTGAGATAGGGGATACTGTAGAGTTGGAGTTCTATATGATGACATATCTGATTTATAATGTTGCAAACACAGAGACATTTTCCAACATTGTCACCATGTGCTGATTTTAAAAAGTGCCCAATGCATGAAATTTTCCCTCAATTATAGTTAACCAACTGGAGTGGAAATGTCAGATTGGTAAATGATGCTTTCTTTACACCGATTATTTTCTTGTTCAAACTAGAATGGGGATAGTACAAAATGTCTGAGCATGTAAGGAAAGTGATTATGGAGTATGGGTGCTACTTCATTTAGTATAATAAGTTCACTTATATTAGGGTTAGTGGTTTTGAGGGAAAACCTTTTAAATTGCCTAGGTATGTTAATGAAAAGTTGTGTTTATGTGAATTGGTAAGGAAATTGGTGCTTGTGCACAAGTTAATTGTTGGGAGACACAAAACAAATGTCAAATTCCCTATCAGAATTGGAAGGTATTCATGCCCTTCCATTATAAAGGCCAAACTAATTGGAGAAGAAATGAAGAATTTGGCCATGGAGACATTTGAGGCTAGAGCCAATTATGACATTCGGTGGGTATTTAACAATGTTGCTAACACTTTTGAGCATGAGCCTCACTTTGAGGACTACTAGATGAATTGTAGGGATGAAGAAGAAGTCCGGTTGAGGGATTTTTCAAGAATGACTTTATCACAAGTGGTAGACTTCAAAATTACAGTCATTCCAGAGGGGGTTGTAGACGACTTACACACAGTGAGTAAATTCTACATTGATCAAAAGATAGAAAGTCAACCTATAGCTCCCCTAGATTGGAATGAGGAGGAGTATGATGATCCCTACATGAGGATAACCGATGTCATGAGGAGAATAGTAAATTGGTTGGTTTAGATGAATATTGACTTATCAGTACAAAATACAAGATTCCTAAATCATTTCAGAAATCTGGGAAACTTAAATGATGATATCCCACCTCTAAAGGAGGGCGCTGATAAAATTGACCCATTAGGAGGAAAATCCCTCTATTACCCTCCAAAAGGCCTACTGATGGGCTTATTGATGAATGGACAATAACTACTAGTGAGACAGGTACTTCCATGTCATCCCTTAGGTAGAAAACTAAAAAAATGCTTTTAAAGTCCATGGAAAATGCCCTTATTACTCCTGTAGTGCCACTCCAGGAAAAGGGACTAACATCACATGTGGTTAGCCCAAATGTTGTCCCAAATCCACATAATACTAAACATTTAATGATTGCAACCTTTTCAAGTGGTCACATTCAGCCCTGCATCGCACAAAGATGAAAAGAGAACAATTAATTGAAGTGGTTTGAGCAGCACACACAAGAAACCCAAAATTTTCCACCACCCAATCTTGGTAAGGGTAGGTTCCCATACACCAAATAAGTTCAAACATAGGGATGGGGTAATTGATCCCCTAGAAGTGGAAAAAACTGATAACATCCAGAAGCAATAAGATACATCATTGTCGAGTATGGGGAAATCAAGTCCCATGATCCCTCATTCATTATTCATGGAAAAAGAGGTGGAATGCACTCAAAGCTCAGTTCCCAAGGGAATACTACAGTTGATCTGGTGGATAGTTAGTTTCTTACCCCAGGTATGAAAATTCTTGAAGCTCTACTTGTTAAAGATATCAATCCACCACCAGTTGAAACAATGCATAAGGTTGTAAATGTACAAACTGAGGTGATTGATATAGATGTTGATGAGGGATTATCCATGCTAGATGCACTCAGTTTGTCTATTGATGAACCCTTGTTAACACCAATGGTTAATATTAAAGCAAGTAAGGAATCAAAAAGAGATCCTCATGTACTAAAAACTGAAGTAAGAAATCAAGAAGTGAATTTGTCTTCCCCAAAATGAATGATTTTGAAATGGATAAACTAGAGCTATTGGTGGAAAAGGGTGTTAATACTAAGTTGGTGGTAGAAAATGTTGTGCCCATTCCTGTTGAGGTTACTAAGAGTGATGACCTTCTTCAAGAAGAAAAATTTTCTTTTGAAGAAAAACTAAAAATGGCACAAGATATAATTACTGATGAGGAAATTGTTATTGGTGGAGAATCACAACTTTCAATGGGAAATGTGGATTCACTTCCAATAGAAAAACCTGCCATAACATTTCCTGAGGTATCATTAGGGCATGAAAGTAGTAGTTTGGCAACTCAACCAGTTTTGGGAGTAGAGGAATCCATTTCCCAAACTTTGATACAAAAGGGTGAAGGGGAAGAAACTCATGCCACCATGGTTTCAACTAGAGAAATAGTAAAGGAGTTCCCTTTGAGTTTTGATGTAGATCAAGTTAAGGATGATCAATCTGAAGTGCCAGATCAGGAAAGGAAGCATCTAGAGGAATTAATGGTACAAGAGTGAAATTGACTTAGGGATAATTGGGATAAGTGGTCAAGAAAAAAATTATTGGTGCAACAGGAACAAGAGGTGTCCAAGAAAATAGTAGTTGTTCCTAAGAAACTCCAGCAAGGATCACAGGAAACAAAAGTTGGAACAGGTTTGAAGAAGGGATGGATTAGTGAATTAATTTCAAATGAAGAAGTGGCCCTTCCTATACAAGTAGTTGACCTTACTGCTTTATCCTTTCCAAAAATAGTGAGAGCCCCAAAAAGGGCCAAAACCATCACAAGGACTCTTACTGATTCATCGGGGGCAAGAACCCTAGAGATAGAAACTCCTTTTGAGGGTAAGACAAGAAAATACATAACCAATGATGATTACAACATTCAGATTATTCCCTTGGGAAAACCTTCAAGGGAACAACTAAAGCAAGGAGTATCTAAAGCAGTGAATGGTCTTTTACAAAAGGTGGATGAAGATGGGATGACAAAGAAGTAACTTAAGGAACAAATTAAGGCCTTAAGTTCATGTTTGCAACAACTGATAGGAAAAAATAGTCATGAACAAGTAGGTACTTATGTGAATACCCCTGAGGGAATGGATAAAATAAATAGTGTTGTCAAGAAGGTCCAAGTGGTGGATACTTGGGTTGAACAACTAACTGAGAAGGGAAAGGAAGTTATCACAGAAGCAAGGAAAAATATGAGGACCTCAGAGGTCGATTAAATGAAATTGATGGAATAATTGAAGACTGTGACAATGAGATTTTTTACTTGGAGGGAACTCTCCCCAAGATTGCCTACATAACCTGGCTAAGTGACGACCTAATTTCTCAAAAGGCATCGTACCAATAGGATGTAAAGGGAGTCAATTTTCCCTTTAAGAATTGACAAACATCAGGTTCGATACCTTAAATGGAATCAAGAGGAGGCTTGAAATCGAAGGAACTAGGTTGATGATCTATTAGATGCCATTGATCAAATATTAGAAGACATGGTGGCAAACAAATCCAAAAAGAGCTATGGCGACTTAAAACTTGATTTCTTACTTAATTCATTTGAAAGTAATATCTAGACAAAAGAATTATCTCATGAAGGTATTGAAGTTATGATAAATATTGATAATAGGATTGAGGAATTGAAAACAAGACCACTGGAATATAAGCAGAAAATGGCTCAATGTTTGGAATTAATATCAAGACATGCATTGATTTTCTACATCACCTTGAACCTGACAAGGATGAAGTAAATGGATTATTCCAGATATATGATGCTTATGTGGCCAGATTACTAGAAGAGCAAGATGCAAAGGAAAATGGTGAAGAGGAGGAGGATGCTGACATAAAAGATGATGAACATGTTTAAGCACTTTCTTCCTCATTTTGTATTTTCTTTTCATACTCCATTGAATTGATATTGTGAATTGATATTTCTGATACATTAAATGTAATTATCTCTTTGAAATTTTATTGTTTCTTTGTTTCAATTGTAAGTTAAAAATATGTAGTAGTTCATAGTGGATTAGATTAAAATTTCACATACATTTGAAACAAATATGTGAACTATTGACATCCTTGTATTGCTTACAATATTGAACAAAAAAACAATATAGTTTTATATAGGGCCCTTTTCCATGACAAAAAGAGATGTACATACACCGAGATTGAAACAATGAAAGGCGAATAACACCTAAGCATTCTTTTGTCCTACTTCATAATTTCCCTCACAGGGGATGTTTTTTCTTCCTCAATACAAACTCATCCGAGTCTTGTGCTATTTGTATGAAGACAATCGACCCTGTTAGGTCCTTGGACATCCCCATGTCCATCAAAGACTCCAAAGTCATCCTAGGGCAGCCCATAATTTCCTTAAGATTAATTCTCTTTTGGTATGATAATACCCAAGATTAATTCTCTTTTGGTATGATAATACCCAATCCTAGAGGTTCAAACCACCTAAAAAGAAGGTTGTTTTCTGCTTCCCCTTGTAAAGGTTCGACTTGCCAGGATTAATTTGAAGAGGGATGTTTGGAGTGATAAGAGGGGAAGATACTACATGTTGGTGACTGGATGAAATGTGAGGCTTTGAACTAGTTCCTTTTTCCCATTTCTCGGAGAAAGGTTTATTTTCCTTAGAGAAGGAATTGGCTGAGGTCCTTTAAATTCTTGCTCAAAACAAGGGGAAAAATGCATCAAACGTGTGGATAGCTGAGTTAAAAACCTTCCTCTGCTGTCCTGAGATGAAGAAAGTGTTTCCCTTGAGTGGTGAACAAAAATAGATTTGTATTCTTTCGCATCCGAGATGATGACTGGAGACTGATTTTTTGTTTCTCCCTTCCTCTTTCTCAAAGGTAGTGTTGCTGTTGGACCTGGTGGAAGAGGCACATTTTCTTCCTGTTTCTTTTCCAAGGAATGAATCCTCTTCTCCAACTCATTCACTTTGTTGGAAATGGCAGGCACCGTATCAATGGAGGTTTTTTCATACAATATGTATGATTCCTTAGGAATTTCTTTTGATACAAATTCCTCGTTGCATAAGAAGGGGCATTGAAAACTAGTTTTCCTAGAGACCTGAGGCCTCCTCTCAACCCAATATCTTTTTAAATCCTTAGGTGTTTTCATATGCTCCCATCTAAAAATATGGAAATACATAACTTGGAAAGATGTGAATACAAGATTGATTCTGATCAACCTAGTTAAAAGCGCTAAGTGAACTCATTGATATGTCATAGGTCCTTTTGTGTCTCTTGTGCATTCTACTTCAAAAAAGGCCCTAACAAAGGCCTCATCTGGGCCACTCAGATTAAAGATTTGATTCAGATCTTCCAAAGAGATTTCTTTCAAGTTGTGTGCCACAAGTGTCTTTTCCATTTTTCTGGTAAAGATTTTGCTATACCTAGAATTAGGAAAGAGATACATAATTGCAAGGGGGTAGGGTTGAGCTTTATAGCCCTGAAGGTGACACATATCTCTGGTCTAGAAAAATATTCCCCCTGAGATGAGAAGGATCTTTCTCAGTTCACACAAGGGAAAATTAAAAAATGAAGGAAAGTATAGATGAGCATAACTGGTAAATTATGATGATTTGACAAACATCATATATGGAATTTAAACCAGTAAGATGTGAAGTGAAGTGCATTGAGCCCAAGAAGGATTTCAAGAAATGAGCATAGGTGTGCGTCATGTCAAAAAGCATATGGAGATGCTCGGTGATCAATCTGAAATGATTGTTAATCAAAATTAGAAGGAAAGTTTCAAATAACCCATAAAAAGTGAAGACCTGAACATCCAAATGCATTACGTATTGAATACATCGAAAAGACTCATGTTTCGTACACCTGGCAAAGTACGGGATGAAGTTCATAAATATAATTTTCTAGAACATTTTTGTAACGAACAAAGTATTCCTTGGAATATTTTTTTTGGGGGAAAACCTTTGAAGAAAATCCAGTGATATAAAATTATGTAAAAGCCATGCCAAGAAAGAGGGGTTAAAATTTTCAAAGAATTGTAAAAGAAAAGAAAAGGAGAGAAAGAGAAGAGAAGCCATTTTCCTTAGGAACCCATCTGAGAAACCTATTTTCCTGTGTGTCTTGAATTTCAGTCATGTCAAGATGGTTGCATTTGTCTAGCCATTGAAAAGCTTTGAGATTGTGAATAAAATTTCCCTTGTTGATGAATTTCAATGAACCCGAGTAAATTGTGTCAATCATGAGCAGAGTTGTTTTCACTTTTATTTTGAAATATTTTCAAGTAATTGTCAATGTTCTTGTTGCAACCTTATGTTAGTAGTCCCTTTGAATTACACAAGATCAGATCTCTGTGAGAGTATTGTGGCATTTGCAATTTCATCATAAAGAGAGCTTTCATTTTATGATGCAAATAAACAATTTAAATTCACTTTAATTTCATTTGAATGATCTAGATTGTTTGTAAGTCTATGAGTGCATCTTAGGCGTAATAGATCAGGGATTTCGATGTTTAATTGAGCCTTTAACATGAGATTTTGTGTTAAAACCTTGAAGGATGTATGAAATTATGCATAATTGAGCTTTCATAAATGCGTATTTTCTGGTTGAAATTTCATTCTTAACTACTTAATGACATGTATGCCATTTTTCTAAGTGAAGTCATCAGCATTTGTTAAAATTTCTCTGGATCTTGGTATAATCAACTTTATCCTATTTAAATTCCCAAAAACAAACTAAAAATTGAGTAATGAATCCTACAGGAACTACCCATGTTTGCATTGAATGTTCATAAATTCTAAGGGAATTCATCGATTTACCCATTCCTTACCTCAATATGTAGGAGAAATCATTTTTTACCATTTCCTTTAGTAACCTGGATTTTGTTTAGAAGGTTTCTTCATCCTCTACAATGACAACTCGTGAGAGTTAGACTACACTATATTGACAATACCTTCTCAAGATCTTGTCTTAATTTTGTGAAAGGAAAGAAAAATACTATAAATTTTTAGATGTTATCCACCAATACGGGTTATAAAATGGGTCCTCTCACCTTGGTTGAAGGCACAACCTAAAGTATTCAAGGTAGGTCAAACCCTGTACACAATGTTATCCATTTCTTCCAGTTCGAGTGAATGAAGAGTCAGCTAAATCCTTCCCCGGCTACAAAATGACTCACACTCTGATTTATCTGTCTCCAAGCATCTTGCTCAAACTATGGTGTTTCTCAGTCACAAAGGGATAATCAATTTGGGTACTAAAACCGATCTGGTGCCGTTGTCGGCGACTATTTTTACAAATGCATACACATACCAACCTGGTAATGTTTCTTACATGATTTAAGTACAAATATGTTGTTTAAATGTCATCCTTTGTTGAGATTTGTAAGATTTGTGCAAGATCACAAGTTCATCATGCAGTATTTCTAGTTTCTAGTGGTTATTGTACTAAATTTGCATCAATAGTGATAAATGTGGGTAAAGGAAGGTTGGATCTACTAATCTTTGTAGAAATTAAGTATTGATAGACATTTGACAAACTACTTATAGTGCATTCACACATCTAAGGTGAGAATCCTTGGTGGCGACTCCAAATTGGTTTAAAATTTTGATGATTACCAGTGTCTTAACCTGTGTCAAGTGAAATTTTTCATTAATATTTGCAAATTTGGAGGGAAGAAGGTCTTTCTTCACTAGGGATCCTACTAGAAAGTTATTTCCTAGAACTAGGAAAAGCAAATTCAGAAGGAAAACAAGTCTGGAAAGTGGTTGGAAATCAAGAATCAAGAAAGGAGATATCATTTTTGAAAGGTGATCAACATGTGGTTGAAGATTACCATACGTCTTTAAGTGATTCTAAACCAAGTAGTCCTCATGTAAATTTAAATTCCCCGACTGGAGAGGGGCCATCATTTGTATCTGAAAAGCGTGCCTCTCATTTTTTCCCCGTTTCTTCCAAGGTTGATAGGATTTTCCAAGAAACTAAGTCATTAGAGGATATTTACTTTGAGTTATACTCCTGTGCTCTAAAGACCCTCGTCCCTTATCATTTTGATTCTCCTACAAGATCACCTCCTCAAGGAAATATGGCTCAGCCTCCACCTAGACCTCCTTTTGTTGTCAATACTTTTGGACCAATAAATTTTAGAGGTATGGTTAGATATCCTAATATGGTGCCACAAGATGTCAGAAATAGGTTGCCAAAATTTCAAGGGAATAATGCCATCACTGGTGACTAGCATTTAAGACTCTTTGTCAATATGATGGAATATTTTGAAATTGAGTTTGAAGACATGTATATAAAGTTGTTCATTCATACTCTTGAAGAGGATGCATGTGATTGGTACAAGTATTTACCAGATAATTCAATAGACTCATGGACCAAGATGAAAAATTCCTTTAGACTGCAATATGGGGATAAGATTGATCCCAGGTTCCTTCTATCTAAGTTTTAAAATATAAAGAAGAATCCAAATGAATCTGTCCAAGATTTTAATACTAGGTTCAACAAAACCTTGAATAGGTTACCTATAATCCTAAGGCCAAGTGATGAGTCCTATTTGATAAAATATTTTGATGCTTTTGATAAAAAGGCTACTTATTACTTGAGAGATAAGAACCCGGAATATTGAGGCATGATTTCACCATGGCCTTACAAATAGAAAATAACATCAAGGTAGTTGGAAATCCTCCTAAGAGAGAGGGTGTCAAGTTAATCAATCCTGAGAGGCCTCAGTCAAATAAAGTCATGGATCTGGAAGAGGTTGTGAAGAATTTGGTCAGAGCAGTTAAAGAGATATCTTACAAACTAGCAAGAGAAGAAAAAGGGATAGGACAAAGTTCCCATGGTCAGCATAAGCCACACGGTTACGATAGATCTAGAAATCATCCCATAGGTGATCACATATCAGATAAAAGAGGGAAAGGGCCCATGGGATCAGGAAATAAATAGCCTCAACCCAGGGAAAATAGATTGGTTCCTGATCCTTTGACTGCTAGGATTGCTACCGTAGAAGAGGCCAATGTTATTGAGTGGTGTGATAGGTGTTTCTTACCACATTCCCCATGTGATGTAGATAAGGAAGTTGAGGAAACAAATGATGATGAGGCATATGGTGATGTGTGTATGATGGAGTTCTTTGAGAAATCACAGCAAGGGGAAACCTCAACCGAATTTATAAGGGCCGAAATGTTGAAAATAACTAGTATTGTGTTCACCAGGTATTACCTATTACTCCTATTAATACTTTTGAAATTGATATGGTATAAGCATTTGATTTTCCTAATCATTTTTTTGAATACTTAAGGGCCTTGATGATTAAAAAGTATGATGGAGGAATCCCTTCAAGAGGATAGGAAGCTGTTGATGAATGCAGTAGTTGCTTAGGAGAAATAATATAATACTATAAGTAAGGTTGTCAAAAGGGGGAGGGCCACAAACCAAGCCAAAATTCCAATTCTTACCAATATCCTGAAGGAAACCCCTAAGAAAGATACATCTGGCAAAGGCCTAATTACCCCAAATAAAACCTGTACTCCTGCCCATGCCCAGACTGTGAAAACTCCTATACTATCAGATGAAATTGTGAATCTTCCTCCTAATATTGTCCTACCCAAATATATTCCTTGTGACATAGCCCAAATCTTGAGTCAAATCAAGGTTACTATTCCCATTGTTTAATTACTTAGGATCCTGAGCATAGGAAAAGGGCATTTGGATATTTGGGATTTAAGGAAGAAAATATTACCCAGGTGTAAATCAAGAATTTCCGTGCTTGTTACCTATCTAAGTTAATGTACCAAACTAAGCACAAAAACCCTGAAAAACTCAAATGAAATTGATACCTAATAGATAAGACAAGATGCGAAGATGTAGATAGAAAGGAAAGCCAATGTAGACAAGACGGGCGCACATGAGCGATCCTGTAAGGCAGATCCGAGAAACCTACGAGACACAGGTACTTGACAGAAAAAGACAACGTTAAAAGATATTTGGGTGGACTACCGAAAAGTGGGTCAGGAAGCGATAAGCTCCCTCGGCAGATGTCAGTCCACATTTTCAATTAGAAGAAGAAGCATACATGATAAAAGAATGTAAATAAATGTCTAAATTTTCTGATCAAAAGTGACAAACAGAATGTAAACAACGGACAGAAAGCAACAGAAAATAGGAAACTGTGAAAACAATGCTGGATTTGTGTTACCTGAATTATTTTACCTGTGTGCGGGTTGATCAACATCGATTAGGAAAATTGGCATCGAATGAGATAGGTCAGCGTTGACTAGAGAAAATCAGCGTCGACTGGGGACGGTCGGCATCGACTAGGGGAAAAATTGCAGGAAGATTGAGAAACAGACAGTGAAAGCTAGATCACCAATGTCCACTAGATCAGCAGGAGCCTTTGGGATGCTGACAAAGCTCCACCTTCACTAGACGCCGGAGCAGAGTCACCAAGAGATCAATGGAGGCTTACGATGTCGATGTGGTAGGAGAAGAGTAATAGTACTCCTCTCAAGGATTGATTTGGATGGAATTAGCTTTCACTCGATAGATAATGCTCAGGCTTGATGTTCAGAACTCTCTGTCATTCTTTCTGTCTAACTAGAACTGAATTCTGGCCCTGTATTTGTAATCGGCGCCAATCGAGATGTAATCGGTGCCGCTCTGAAAAATCAGCATCGACCGAGTACCGGTCGGTGCCGATCAGGGAACAGACTCCCGAAATGGCCAAAAAGGATGATTTTGGAAGGATGCAAGTGATCCCTCTAACTCAAATATGGGAAATATCCCACTGCATGGTTTGGGGGAGGAGAAATAGGGGGGATAGATGGATAAAATTGATATGGGAGGTTAGGAATTGATATGGGGTAGATAAGCGGTTAAGATATATGTAAAAAGTGTAATTAAATAGTTAATATTTAATTATCTATGGGTAAAACATAATGGGGTGAAATAAACTTAGGATAGATGTTTAAATCAAATATTAAATAATACCCTAAGGGAGAAGTGGTGATATAAACGTGCCCCAGGTTACCCGAGAAGGAAAACACACGTGGGGGACACTAAATTGGGTAACCAATTTTAGGTGTCTACACTAGGGAAAGAGTGTAAACAATGTAGAGATTCCTCCTATTATTGTAGAATTAGAAGTACCAAAAGTATTAGAGGAATTAGGTGAATCACCTGAGGTATATTTGGGTACATATCTGGTTGAATCTCAACTTGATGTGGATCCATTTTATACCACTTTAATTATTAAGGATAGGTTGGTACATAACTGTATGTTTGATTCAAGAGCCTCATGTAATGTAATGCCTCTTGAGGTAATGAACAAGTTAAATATCAAAGTAACAACAGATTTTGGGAAGTGTACTACTATGGATTCAAGAGAAGTGCCAGTAATTAGATATGTCAAAGGATTGGTAGTGCAACTAGCATCTTATCCAGGAAAATGCTTAACCATGAATGTAGTTATTGTGGACTGTCCTACTAAGTGGGGAATGTTATTGTCTAGAAAATGGGTAGCTAGTGTAGGTGGAAGTGTAAAAATGGACATGTCATTTGCAACCATACCAATTGAGGGAAACCTTGTGAAGTTGTATGGTGAGAAGAAAATGTTACACCTCATTGAGGACCCTAAAAATGCTTCTTATGAAGTATTATACACATATGTTGATGTTGATAACTTTGTGGGTTATGTTAATTTTAAGGAGCATAAAATTGATGAGTGCAAGTATCCGAGCAGTTAGTTTTCCTGTAATATGATGTTTGTTGGAGCTTTTTGTATATATGGTAATGGCATTGGTGTTGTCTTGATATCTCCAAGCCATGAGGAGTTTAACTTTTCTTTTAAACTTAATTTTGAGTGCACAAATAATATTGCAGAGTATGAAGCACTGCTCTTGGGTTTAAGGATTTCTTGGAAGTATGGTGTCAGAGATATTATTGTTAAAGGGGATTTAGAGTTGATAGTCAAACAAGTTAGAAATTTGTATGCAACAAAAAATCAAAGAATGAAGCAATATAAGCATGCAGTTTGGGACTTAATTGAAATGTTTGATTCTTTCAATATAATACACCATGATAGGAAATACAATATTGTAGTAGACAAATTGGTAGTATTGGGATCTAGGTTTGAGAATTGTATAGTATCCCCCTATTGTGAATATGATATTGAAATATTGACCAAGCCATCATCTGTCCCGATAATATCAAGCATTGGAAATTTTTGAAGATGATGCCCAGTCCAAAGGTTTTTGCAAAATAAAGGAGAATTTACCAATCAAAGTATGGAATGGGAACCAATGGTTTGTGCAAGTGAAGGAAAAGAGACCTTATTTGGTAAAGACATTATTTAATTGAAAACCAATACTATTCCTAGAGGTTTGGTTGCACTGGAATCAAATTTTGATAATGTTGACCGCATTGTTAATAGACACATGTCAGCCTCAAGAGATGTTAAAGAACATAACCTAGGCACAAAGGATAAACCTCGGAAAATATGGTTAGGTAGAAACTTGGAGAGAGAGGAAAAGCAAGCATATTCCTAGTTGTTAAAAAAGTACCAGGACTGCTTGGCATGGTTGTATTCAAAATTGAAAGCATATAGGGAATACCTTTTTCAAAGCACGAGATACCCCTAGAGGCTAATGCCAAGCCATTTAGGAAAAATAAAAGACCAATTAATCCACTCCTTTCACTAAAAATGCAAGAAGAGTTGAAAAATTTAAAGGATGGAGGAATCATACAACCTACGAGGTACTCTTCATGGGTGGCGAACTTGGTACCTGTTCGAAAGAAGAACAGAGACATAAGATTGTGTGTCGACTTTAGAAATTTAAATAAAGAATCAATTAAGGACAACTATCCCTTTCCAAATATGGATAACATGTTGCAATTGGTTACAGGTTCAGATTTTTTATCTACTTTGGATGGTTTTTTAGGTATAACAAAGTGGTTGTGAAGCAATCAGAGAGAATCAAAACTTCTTTCACTAACCCATGGGGTACCTATGTGTACGTGAGAATGTCATTTTTCCTGATGAATGTTGGAGCCACATTTCAAATAGAAATGTATGTAGCATTCTCGGGTTATATAAAAAGCTTCATAGTTGTGTATCAGGATGATGTGACAGTTTTTTCAAGGAAGAGAAGTGATCACCTGTAGCATTTAGAAAAGATGTTGTTAAGATGCAGGGAATATGGTATCTCACTGAACCCTAAGAAATGTCATTTTGGGGTTCAAAAGGATAATTTTCTCGGACATATTATATCAAAAGAAGGGGTCATGATTGATCCTGAGAGAGTGGAAGCCATTAGCAAAGTTCTTATTCCAAGAACCAAAAAGGGAATTCAATC
This sequence comes from Taxus wallichiana var. yunnanensis, assembly GCA_018340775.1. Lineage (NCBI taxonomy): Eukaryota > Viridiplantae > Streptophyta > Pinopsida > Cupressales > Taxaceae > Taxus > Taxus wallichiana. The sequence goes on from CM031239.1 coordinate 40,987,080, forward strand.
CTTTTTCAGGAAGATAAATTTTATTAGGAGATTTATTTCCAACTTTGCTGAATTGACTATCCCAATCACTAGTATGTTAAAGAAGGATCGAGTATCAAATGGGAAGAAGCATCTATTCAATCCTTTACTGGGATCAAGGAAGCGTTGAAAAATGCCCCTGTTTTAGCAGCTCTTGATTACAAAAAGGCCTTCTAAATGTTTTCCTTTGCTTTAAGAATACCATTGCATTTGTGCTATTACAGAAGGATGATGAAGGAGCTAAAAGGCCAATTTCTTTCTTTAGTAAAGAATTACAAGGGGAAGAGTTGAAGTATACTATCATGGAGAAACAAGCCTTTGCTTTGGTCAGAGCCACAAAATCTTTAGGCCATATATTTTAAGTTCTAAAGTCATAGCTTATGTCCCTCATACTATGGTCAAGGATATCCTGTCAGAAATGGAAATTTCCAGTAAGAGATGTCGATGGGAAAATAAGTTGCAAGAATATGATATGGACATCCAAACTACAAAATTGGTTAAAGGTTTGGGCTTGGTAAAGCTAATGATAGAAAGAAATCTGCAAACAATTGAGATAAATGAGGTTGATGAAGAAAGGCTGAATATTCTTGAGAAATTAATAAATTCGAATGGTACAAGGATATTATTTTTTATCTTAGACATCTGCAATGCCCCGAGTATTTAAGAAAAAATCAAAAGAGAGCACTTAGATTGGATTCCCAAAAATATATCATCACTAATTATGGGTTGGCTTGGAAAAACCCTGAGGGAGTTCTCTTAAGGTGTATCACTAAGGACGAAGCCCCAAAGTTAATTGTTGACTTCCATGGAGGATTTTGTGGGGGAATTTCATTTGAAAGAGTAACAATCCATAAGATCTTAAGGGACAGTTAATGGTGGCCAAATTTTTTTAAGGATAAAAATTTATTAGTAAGAAAATGCGAGAGCTATCTATGTTTTTAGGAATATTGAAAGCTTCAGGATCCCTCCCATTGCAGCTTGTATCAATTGAAGCCCCTTTTAAGCAGTGGGGGATGGACTTCATTGGGGAGATTTTAGATTCTTCAAGTTCTAACCATAAATGGATATTGGTAGCCACTAACTACTTCACAAAATGGGTAGAGGCAATCCCCACTAAGAAAGCAACCCACCAAATTATCATGGACTTCATTTTAAATCATATAATTTACAGGTTTGGAGTGCCTGCTAAAATAGTTGTTGACATTCGAGATAAACCTTTGGTAGCCATGTGTCAAGAGTATGGGATAAATTTAGCATATTCTTCCAACTACAATCCCCAAGGTAATGGACAAGCAAAATCAAGAAACAAAAATATGTTGAAAATAATTAGGAGAACCTTGGAATTAAATAAACGAAAGTGGGGTAAGCAGTTGAAGTTTTCTGTTTGGGCTGATAGAATTACTATTAAAAGAGCTACTAGAAAGATCCCATTTGAATTGGTATATGGAACTCAGGATCTCCTCCCCCGCATATAAAATTATCTTCTTGTCAATTTATCCAAAAGTTGGAGGATCAAGAGATTAGTCCTTATGATGCACGTATAAATCAAATTGTTGAGAAGAGAATCTCATCAAAGACATGTGGAGTTTAGGGAGAATTTGAAGAAACTATTTGATAAAAAGGTAACCCCGAGAGTTTTTTAGTGTGGGAGATCTTATGCTACTGTGGGATAGAAGACATGAGGATAAGGGAAAACATGGAAAGTTCGACACATTATTGATGGGTCCTTATTCTATTGACATTAGAATTGGCAAGCATACCTTTTTCCTAAAATATTTAGATGGATAAATGCTCAAGTTTCCTGTTATTGATAGGCACTTGAAAAATTTCCTTGACTGATTTCTTAGAATTAAGGTACGCATCATTGTATAGTGTACAGTTTTTGGTTTTGTTCTATTTTCTACTTTTTTTGTGTTTCAGTTTTTCCTGGTCCTTAGTGAACGGTTTTTGTTGGTTTCTCGGTTTATTCCTGAAGGGTTGGCTATTATTACTTTTCTTTGGAGGTTAGTTCTTGACTCCATGGCCCAATGGAGTTTTGGCACATGGTCTGATATTGTTGTGTTATGTTTTGTTCTTGAGGCACTTACAAGGAGTGCCCATCCCCAAGTCAGAGCGAGTGTTGGTGCTTAATTATAATCTCACCCTTTTCGTTTAAAATTTTCAGTCCACGGTTTGATGTACTTTCTATCTTCCTATATGGATGCGTGAATAAAATTTTCCTTCATTGAGGTGTCATTGTCAATCCTTTCCTATGGTCGTGGATCACATTGAGTCATGGTATTATTTACAGTTTTCTTTCCATGGGGAAACTTTTTGTAGTTTGGGCATGAATGATGGGGTTTCCCCTTCATTTATTTTTTCCACGATCATGTCTCCTTTGTAAATTTTGTCCCAACATCCATGGATATGTGTTCATCTCTAATTGGATGCGGTGTGGCGGGTCTATTTGATGAACTTGTCACTTTTTGTTATATTTTGCAAAATGCCTGAATTAGTCCCAGGGCCCAATGAATTCTAATTGGATATTCGAAACTATGAAGTGGCATGAGAAAATTTTTACTTTATCCCCAAGAGGTGTACACTTGTCATAAATCAAGTGGTTGTGGGAAGGAGGTCATTTTTATGTTTTGATACATTATGGAGAAAGGCATGAAATATAAAATGAATGCCTAGGACCCGCAAAAGGACACGTGGCCATTGTTTATTATAAAAGTGGGGAAGTGGGTCACCTGGGGAACTTTGGAAATTTTAGCTTTGTTTTGAAAAGGAGTAAAGTTGTAAAAGTAAGCCGCTACCCTACCGACGCCTGTAAATCCATGTGTTGATCCTGCATCAAAAGCGTATGAGCGAGCCAAAATGTCTAAAAATACACAATTTCTTTGATCATCAGAAAATACGAAAGATACCCTTAGGCCCTCTTCAGCTAAAATCTATTCCACATGGATGAATCAAATTTGAAGTTGTAAAAAAGTAGAGTTAATGGTTGTGATACAATGCATTTAATTATGCCGCCATTAATGCTCCTATGTGAACCAAGGGCCTTAAGGGATACGAATGCATTCATCCTTTATTGTTATTTTGATGGTCTCTTGTTGTTTTTATCAGTGAAGTGCAAGTGGAATTATTGTGAAGCTCAATTTGTGAACTTGAGAAGTGTGAAATTTGTTGTTTTGAGTTAGAATTGCTTGAGCACTTGTAGAAAATCGGTAAGAACTTCAAACTCCTGTGTATTGTGTTTTTTCTATTGGCAAAATAGTTGAAGTAAAATTAGGGTTTTTGAAATGAAGACTATGCCATTTTATTCTTCTATTACATTGGGGGTCATGAGTGACCTAGACAAGGTAACAGACACATATTTGATGAGTGTCGACTTAAATGATTTTCATCAAAGATTAAATAGTTCTCATTTGAGTGAATATTTAAAGGCAATTCGTGATAGCCGCATTGCCTCAATGGGTGCCATCCCACCCTTTGTTCAATGCCTAGAACTAGTATGGTTTTGTGCCATGAATTATGACTCTGAGAAGAGGGAAGTATTAGATAGGAGTGGGGATGTGGTGTTGACATTGACACTAGAAGCCATTAGAGTATTACTAAAATTACCTATAATTATTGAACCAATTATTATTGACATCAAACTATCCTTGCAAGACTATGAAACAAAGAAGAAGGATTATGCCAAAATGATAAACACATAATGGCTCCTTATAAAGAGGAAGGCATAAGCTAAAATCCCCAAAAGGTTGGTTATGGCACAATTTGTTGAGGAGGTTGCGGATATCATTGTGCTTTTGAGTCGAATGGCAGGTTTGGTAACTAAAAATTATTTTAAAGAGTGGATGACCACATTTATATGGATTATTCTTGAGAGAAAAGGAAATATTTGTTGGGCCACCTTTATTTCAGATACAATCCATGATCATATGATTACTTTGGCAGAAAGGATTGAGATAGGGGATACTGTAGAGTTAGAGTTCTATATGATGACATATCTGATTTATAATGTTGTAGCACACAGACATTTTCCAACATTTTCACCACGTGCTGATTTTAAAAAGTGCCCAATGCATGAAATTTTCCCTCAATTATAGTTAACCAACTAGAGTGGAAATGTCAGATTGGTAAATGATGCTTTCTTTGCACCGATTATTTGCTTGTTCAAACCAAAATGGGGACAATATAGAATGTCTAAGCATGCAAGGCAAGTGATTATGGAGTATGGGTGCTACTTCATTCAGTATAAGAAGTTCACTTATATCAGGGTTAGTGGTTTTGAGGGAAAACCTTTTAAATTACCTAGGTATGTTAATGACAAGTTATGTTTATGTGAATTGGTAAGGAAACTGGTGCCTGTGCACAAGTTAATTGCTGGGAGGCACAAAAAAATGTCAAATTCCCTATCATAATTGGAAGGTATTCATGCCCTTCCATTATAAAGGCTAGATTAATTGGAGAAGAAATGAAGAATTTGGCCATGGAGACATTTGAGGCTAGAGCTAATTATGACATTCGGTGGGTATTTAACAATGTTACTAACACTTTTGAGCATGAGCCTCACTTTGAGGACTACTGGATGAATTGTAGGGATGAAGAAGAAGTCCAGTTGAGGGATTTTTCAAGAATGACTTTATCACAAGTGGTAGACTTCAAAATTGTAGTCATTCTAGAGGGGGTTGTAGATGACTTACACACAGTGAGTAAATTCTACATTGATCAGAAGATAGAAAGTCAACCTATAGCTCCCCTTATTGGAATGAGGAGGAGTCTGATGATCCCTACATGAGGATAATCGATGTCATGAGGAGAATGGTAAATTGGCTAGTTTAGATGAATATTGACTTGTCAGTACAAAATACAAGAGTCCTAAATCATTTCAAAAATCTGGGAAACTTAAATGATGATATCCCACCTCTGAAGGAGGGCGATAAAATTGACCCATTGGGAGGAAAATCCCTCTATTACCCACCAAAATGCCTAGTGACAGCTTATTAATGAATGTACAATAGCTAATAGCGAGATAAGTACTTCCATGTTAGCCCTTAGGCGAAAACCTGAAAAAATGCCCCTATTACTCCTGTAGTGCCACTCTAGGAAAAGGGAAAGGGTCTAACATCACATGTGGTTAGCCCAAATGTTGTCCCAAAGCCACATAATACTGAAAATTTAATGAGTGTAGCCATTTCAAGTGGTCACATTTAGCCTAGGCCACACAAAGATGAAAAGAGAACACCAAAATTGAAGCAGTTTGAGCGGACACACAAGAAACCCAAAATTTTCCACCAGCCAATCCTGGTAAGGGTAGGTGCCCATACACCAAAGAATTTCAAACACAGGGATGGGGTAATTGATCCCCCAGAAGTGGAAAAAACTGATAACATCCAGAAGCAGTAGGATACATCATTTCCAAGTATGGGGCAATCAAGTCCCATGATCCCTCATTCATTCTTTGTGGAAAAAGAGGTGGAATGCACTCAGAGCTTAGTTCCCAAGGGAATACTATAGTTGATCTAGTGGACAGTTAGTTTCTTACCCTGTATGAAAATTCTTGAAGCTCTACTTGTTAAAGATATCAATCCACCACCAATTGAAACAATGCATGAGGTTGTAAATGTACAAATTGAGGTGATTGATATAGATGTTGATGAGGGATTATCCATGCTATATGCACTCATTTTTTCTGTTGATGAACCCTTATTAACACCAGTGGTTAATATTGAAGCAAGTAAGGAATTAGAAAGAGATCCTCATGTACTAAAAATTGAAGTAAGAAATCAGGAAGTGAATTTGTCTTCCCCAAAATGAATGATTTTGGAAATGTATAAACCAGAGCTATTGGTGGAAAACGTTGATAATACTAAGTTAGTGGTAGAAACTTTTGTGCACATTCCTTTTAAGGTTACTAAGAGTGATGAAATTCTACAAGAATAAAAATTACTAATATAATTAATGATGAGGAAATTATTATTGGTGGAGGATCACAACTTTCATTAGGAAATGTGGATTCACTTCCAATAGAGCAACTTGCCATAACTTTTCATAAGGTATCATTAGGGAATGAAAGTAGCAATTTGGCAACTCAACTCGTTTTGGGAGTAGAGGAATCCATTTCTAAATTTTTGATAAAAAAGGGTAAAGGGGAAGAAACTCATACCACCATTGTTTCAATTGGAGAAACAATAAAGGAGTTCCCTTTGAGTTTTGATGTAGATCAAGTTAAGGATGATCAACCTAAAGTGCCAGATCAAGAAAGGAAGCATCCAAAGGAATTAATTGTACAGAGTGAAATTGACTTAGGGACAATTGGGATAAGTGGTCAAGAAAAATAGAATTATTGGTGTAACAGGAACAAGAGGTGTCCAAACAAATAGTAGTTGCTCCTAAGAAACTCTAGCAAGGATCACATGAAACAAAAGTTGGAACATGTTTGAAGAAGGGATGGATTAGTGAATTAATTTCAAATGAAGAAGTGGCCCTTCTTATACAAGTAGTTGACCTTACTGCTTTATCCTTTCCAAAAATAGTGAGATCCCTAAAAAGGGCTAGAACCATCACAAAGACTCTTACTGATTCATCGAGGGCAAGAACCCTAGAGATAACAACTCCTTTCGAGGGAAAGACAAGAAAAGACATAACCAATGATGATTACAACATTCAAATTATTCCCTTGGGAAAACCTTCAAGGGAACAACTAAAGAAAGGAGTATCTGAAGTAGTGAATGGTCTTTTACAAAAGGTGGATGAAGATGGGATGACAAAGAAGCAACTTAAAGAACAAATTAAGGCCTTAAGTTCATGTTTGCAACAACTAATAGGAAAAACTAGTCATGAACAAGCAGGTACTTATGTGAATACCCCTGAGGGAATGGATAAAATAAATAGTGTTGTTAAGAAGGTCCAAGTGGTGGATACTTGGGTTGAACAACTAACTAAGAAGGGAAAGGAAGTTATCACAGAAGCAAGGACAAAATATGAGGACCTCAGAGGTCGATTAAATGAAATTGATGGAGTAATTGAAGACTGTGACAACGAGATTTTCTACTTGGAGGGAACTCTCCCCAAGCTTGACCACATAACTCGGCTTAGTGAGGAGCTAGTTGAGCAAGAAGGCATCATACCAATAGGATGCAAAGGGATTCAATATGCCCTTGAAGAATTGACAAAAATCAGGTTAGATACCTTAAATGGAATCAAGAAGAGGCTTAAAGTCAGAAGGAATTGGGTTGATGATCTACTTGATGCCATTGATAGAAGATTAGAATACATGGTGGCAGGACAAGTCCAAAAAGAGCTATGGGGACTTAAAACTTGATTTCTTACTCAATTACTTTGAAAGTAATATCTAGACAGATGACTTCTCCCATGAAGTGTTAAAATTATGATGAAGATTGAGAATAGGATTGAGGAATTGAAAGCCATGCCACTGGAATATAAGTAGAAAATGGCTCAATGTCTGGACTTAATATCAAGACAAACATTGATTTTCCAGCATCACCTTGGACCTGATGAGGATGAAGTAAATGAATTATTCTAGAGATATGATGCTTATGTGGCTAGATTACTAGAAGAGAAAGATGTAGAGGAAAAGGTGAAGAGGAGGAGGATGCTTTGGCATAAAATATGATGAACATGTTTAAGAACTTTCTTCCTCATTTTGTATTTTCTTTTCATACTCCATTAAACTGATATTGTGAATTGATATTTCTGATACATTAAATGTAATTATCTCTTTGAAAATTTAGTTTTTCTTTATTTCAATTGTAAGTTAAAAAGATGTAGTAGTTCATAGTGGATTAGATTAAAATTTCACATACATTTGAAACAGATATGTGAACTATTGACATCCTTGTATTGCTTGCAATATTGAACAAAAAACAAGATAGGGTTCTATAGGGGCCCTTGCCCATGACAAAAAGAGATGTACATACACCAAAGATCGAAACAATGAAAGGAGAATAACACCTAATCATTCTTTAGTCCTACTTCATAATTTACCCTCAGGAGGGGAAGTTTATTCAAAAAAATTTTCTTGCTCAGTACAAACTCATTTGAATCTTATGTTGTTTGTATGAAGAAAATCGACCTGTCAGGTCCCTTGAAATCCCCATGTCCATCAAAGACTCCAAATTCATCCTAGGGTGGCCCATAATTTCCTCAAGATCAATTCTCTTTTGGTAGGATGATACCCAATCCAAGAGGTCCAGACCACCTGAAAAGAAGGTCGTTTTCCCCTTCCCCTTGTGAAGGGTTGACTTGCTAGGATTACTTTGAAGAGGGATGTTTGGAGTGATAAGAGGGGCAGATATTGCATGTTGGTGATTGGATGAAATGTGAGGCTTTGAACTAGTTCATGCTTCCCATTTCTTGGAGAAAGGTGGGTTTTCCCTGGGAGAAGGAATTGGCTAAGGTCCTTGAAATTCCCCCTTAGAATAAGGGGAACAATACATCAAATGCATGATAGATGAGTTTTAAATCTTCCTCTACTATCCCGAGCTAAAGAAAGTTCTTCCTTGAGCGGCAAGCAGAAATAGATTGGTCTTCTTCTCCATCCGAGATGATGACTGGAGACTGAGTTTGTGTTTCTCCCTTCCTCTTACTCAAAGGTAGTGTTGTTGTTGGACCTGGTGGCAAAGGCACATTTTATTCATGTTTCTTTTCCAAGGAATGAATCCTCTTCTCTAACTCATTCACTTTTTGGAAATAGCAGGCACCGTATCAATGGAGGTTTTGTCATACAATATGTATGATTCCTTAGGAATTTATTTTGATACAAATTCCTTTTTGCATAAGAAGGGGCATTGAAAACTGGTTTTCCCAAAGACCTCAGACCTCCTCTCAACCCAGTATCTTTATAAATCCTCAGGTTTTTTCATATGCTCCCATCTAAAAATATGGAAATACATAACCTAGAACGATGCAAATACAGGATTGATTCTAATCATCCTAGTTAAAAGCGCTAAGCGGACTCGTTGATATGTCAGAGGTCCTTTTATGTCTCATATGCATTCTACTTCAAACAAGGCCCTAACAAAGGCCTCATCTAGGCCACTCAGATTGAATATTTGACTCAGATATTCTGAAAATATTTCTTTCAAGTTGTGTGCCACAAATTTCTTTGCCATTTTTTGGTAAAGATTCTGCTATACCCAAAATTAGGAAAGAGATACATAATTGCAAGAGGGTAGGGTTGAGCTTTATATCCCGAAGGTGACACATATCTCTAGTTTAGAAAATTCTTCCCCCTAAGATGAGAAGGATCTTGCTCAGTTTGCATAGGGAAAAATTAAAAATTGAAGGAAAGTATAGATGAGCATAACTAGTAAATTATGATGATTTGACAAACATCATGTATGGCATTTAAACCAGTAAGATGTGAAGTGAAGTGTACTGAGCCCAAGAAGGATTTCAAGAAATGAGCGTAGGTGTGCGTCATGTCAAAAAGCATATGGAGATGCTCAGTGATCAATCTAAAATGATTGTTAATCAAAATTAGAAGGAACATTTCAAATAACCTACCAAAAGTGAAGACCATATGTCCCAATCAGACACAAATGGAATACATCAAAAGACTCATGTTTCGTACACCTGGAAGTACAAGATGAAGTTCATAAATATCATTTTCTAGAACATTTTTGTAATGAAAAAAGTATTCCTTGGAATATTCTTATTTTTTTGGGGAAAATATTTGAAGTAAAGTGAGTGATATAAAAGTATGTAAAAGCCATGCCAAGAAAGGGGGTTAAAGTTTTCTAAGAATTGTAAAAGAAAAGAAAAGGAGAAAAGGAGAAGAGAAGCCATTTTCCTTAGGAGCCCATTTGAGAAACATGTTTTCCTGTGTCTCTTGAATTCCAGTCATGTCAAGATGGTTGCATTTTTCCAGCCATTGACAAGCTTTGAGATTGTGAATAAACTTTCCCTTGCTGACAAATTTCAATGAACCCTGAGTAAATTGTGTCAATCATGAGTAGAACTATTTTCACTTTTATTTTGAAATATTTTCAAGTAATTAACAATGTTCTTATTGTAACCTTATGTTAGTAGTCCCTTTGAATTACACAAGATCATATCTTTGTCGAGTATTGTGGCATTTGCGATTTCATCGTAAAGAGAGCTTTCATTTTATGATGCAAATAAATAATTTAAATTCACTTTACTTTCATTTGAATGATCTAGATTGATTATATGTCTATGAGTGCATCTTAGACATAATAGATCAGGGATTTCTGATGTTTAATTGAGCCTTTAACATGGGATTTTTGTTAAAAACTTGAAGGATGTATGAAATTATAACCTGAGATTTCAGAAATGTGTATTTTTACGGTTGAAAGTTCATTCTTAATTACTTTATGACATGTATGCCATTTTTCTAAGTGAATTCATCAGCATTTTTAAAAAGTTCTATGGATCTTGGTATAATCAACTTTATCATGTTTAACTTCCCAAAAATAAACTACAAATTGAATAATGAATCCTACAGGAACTACCCCTATTTGCACTGTCTGTTCATAAATGCTGAGGGAATTCATCGATTTACCCATCCCTTACCTCAATATGCAGGAGCAATCAGTTTTTACCATTGCCTTTAGTAACCTAGATTTTGTTTAGAAGGTTTCTTCGTCCTCTAAAGTGACAACTTGTGAGAGTTAGACTATGCTATATTGACCATACCTTCTCAAGATCTCCTATTAATTTTGTGAAAGGAAAGAAAAATACTATAAATCTACAGATGTTATCCACCAATATGGGTTACAAAATGGGTCCTCTCACCTGGTTGAAGGCACAACCTAAAGTAGTTAGGGTAGGTCAAACCCTATACACGGTGTTATCCATTTCTTCCAGGCTACAAAATGAATCACACTCTGATTTATCTGTCTCCAAGCATCTTGCTCAAACTATGGTGTTTCTCAGTCGCAAAGGGAGAATCAATTTGGGTACCAACATGTTCAATAATAGGATATTTAAAACAAGGTGTTGGAATCCTCCAATATTATGGAGAGTTGGGGATTTTAATAAATTAGTAGCTACGAGTGTGCTATTAAATATTTATGTGGAATATGGTGGCATACATAAGGCATGTAAATTTTTCAATAAAAATCCTCAAAGAGAGGCATTCGGGACTTACAAAAATGGTTCAATTGAAATGGCCTTTGAAACTTTAATAAATAGAAATTATAGGTACAAATCTATCCCTAAAACCATTTCCATATCCTTCTCATAACATAGTTTTCCATATTTCTACTCCACATGCCATATTGTTACTAAATCACTATCCCCACATGAATTAAAATAAGATATTTGGAAAGGCTAAGACATCCTTTTAGGCATAATAGGAGGCATAAATTTTTATCTTATGTTGTTGCATTTTTTTGGAGGCATTTATGTAAGATGCATAAGCATACACAAGGCACAATGAAATTTTAAGGTTAGGCGCATATCGGTTTCTTTTGGTGACATAAATTTATTTCTTTACGAGATGTGAATTTATTATATGAGATGCAATATGATGTTCCTTGAAAATGTACCAATTTTCAGTTATATAGTCAAAATTTTCAAACATCAACCTAGTTCGTGCCATCTTGGTGTTTTAAAAATCTGTACCTCTATCAAAGCATAATGGTGAGCTAATTTTGTTGGTTACAATTTCAATTTCATGTTGAAATAATTATATATAATGGGGGAATATTTAGTTAAATTCTAGAAGGGATTACTTAGAAATTCAAGTTTTTAATGGTTGAAGCTATGCAAAGTGTTATATCAAGGGGTATTTAAAGTAAGGAGATGAGTATGGAATTCTATATTGATCCTCTCTACACATCATTATAAGCTAATATTGGAATATAATGCCATTTTTATGAAGAAGTTGAAATGTGTTTTTCTTCCACTTCTACTATGATGAAACTAAATCATAGGAATCATCCTTTTCCTGAAAATTTGGTTATGTAATTCCCTTATTTATTGATTTGGAAGCTAATATTAATTTATTTTCAACTCTTTCCTGACCAACCACACAAAAATTCCAAGTTGATGTTTGATGAATATTTTTCTTCTCTAGTTTGTTTCAAGACCTTAGTATGGGAGATGAAAATACATATCATATCTTTGTCATTAGTGCAGGGGTTTCCTCTCCCTAACCATATGTTCATGAATTTTTACCCCTTGTTTTACATCTTAACAATATAACTGGAACTCTTGATATATATTGGTTTTTATCATAATGAAATGGATTGGAGTGGTTTTGATTATTATATCTATTGATATTTTAGAATTAATAGTAATGTTATAGGACTTAACATTATTAAACCCTACATTTGAGTGAACGGAAGGGGACAAAGATGGATACGGGAAGGAATCACGTGAGATTGCAAAGGAACAGAGCAATGAGGGTCCTCGTGCCACGTGGGTAGGTGTGGTTTCCATGAAAAAATCATGTCTCGTAAAAGAAAATCGGGAAGACAGAGATCAAACACCACATCTCTAACATACCAAATGCAGTCATTGAGAAAACTATGCAAAAAAATAATATGGCCCTAATAGGAAAGTTTCATCGGCCAAGACCTAACGTGGATATTATTAGAAGATGAGATTTTAGGAAATGGAAACCTAGAGGAAATATGGAGATTTCCCTTATGACTAAAGGGTTTTTTCTCATCTAGTTCAATACACTGGAAGACTGCACCCATGCTCTGGTTGAAGGACCATGGTTCCTGGGGAACATGGGCCTATTTTTAAAGAGATGGTCCCTAACTTTTGATCTAAAAAAGAAAACATAAATGTGAATCCCTTATGGATCAGACTACCTAGGTTGTGGCTAGAATTTAGGGACGAGGATGTTTTAATAGGTATATCAAGATCTTTTGGTTATCTAGTGGCTTTTGATGGTGCTACTAATGTTAGAACAAGACTAAATTATGTAATAATATGTGTAAATGTGGACCTAGAAATATATTTACCAGATATAATCAATCTTCACTCTAAGCTAGGTATATGGAGAAAGTTACTAGAATATGAAACTACCATTCCAAGATGCAAGAAGTGCAATAAATTTGGTCATGGCATGAAATATTGCCCCAAAAGTGGAAATATAAGAGAGCCCAAAATAAAAATGGAATGGCAAGAAAAATCAACAGATATAGTGGAGCAAGGAAAAGATGTCGGACAAGGTAGTAATAATCCAGGAAAAAAACAACATGAAGAAAAGGAAAATCCTCCTCTTGCGAACATGGAAAAACAGGACCAAGTATTTTTGGAGGAAGGAGATTTTTTTGAACAAACTCAACTAGAGGAACTTCTAATTCCATACATAGAAATGGAAGAAAAGGAGAAGGAAAATGAAATGACACATGAGAAAACAATGATTGGGGAAAGCGGAGAAGGAAGATGAAACTCAAAAGGAAGATAAAAATTCAGAAGAAATGTCTCAAGATGAAACAAAATAAGTTCTAGAACAGAGGCAAGAAAAAATTCAACAAGAGAATAAAGAATCGTGAGATACCACGGAAAAAAATAATAAACTACAAGAAAATAATCGAGACACAACAAGGATCAACCTAAGAAAGATGAGGAAATAAAAATCCTGATGACTCCTACTAAGGGGAAAAAATAAAAAAATCAAGAGGCCTCATCCTCTAGGACTCCTAAACACTCTAGAGTAGATGTAGGAGGTTGCAGCACTAGAGGAAAACAATAAAACAAAGTGGAGAAAAAATAATTGTAGAAAAAGAAATAGGAGCAGGGAGGCAATCAACATTAAACCAAAAAGGGCCAAAAAAACCTCATAAGATTAACATAAGAGGCCTCAATGGAAAATATAGAAAGTAAGTGCAATATTATGGTGGTAGGCTTCATCCTACAAAATGGGTTGCTCAACTCCATTATCAATTAACTCAAAAATAGAGATAGCAAAGGAAAAGTCATGGAGAATTACAAGAAGAGGTATGAATACATTAAGGATATTGTGCATCTATCTACTCAACTTTTCAATCATAGTTGCTCTTGTTTTTGTCTTTTATCTTTGTGTCTATTATTACACTTTGTATGGTTTTTTGTTGGTTTTGGACAGTTTATGAACTATATTTTGACCAGTTTTGGGTTGGTTTTATTCTATATGATCCATTTGTTTTTTATGTGTGTTTTAGTTTTGACTCATGAAATGTATATGGTCATATATGGATTGTAGATCCTTATTGTAATAGGGTAGGGACCCTTCCAAAACCCTCCTTTTACCAATTATCAGAAAATATTAATGGTTTCTATTTTGAAATTTTTGACCATTTGGATTTTTAGGGAGTTTTATATTAGTTTGGAGGTGTATTTTATCCTGATGCATGATGAACATATATCTTAGGAAAACTTTCTTGTAGTTTCCTAGTGAAAATCAACCCACTTTCTCATATTGTAAAACTACCTTTTGGACCCTCTTGTAAATGCATCATGGTAATTTCCCTCATTATCTAATAACTTGAGAATTTTAACCTTTTCTTTAAATTTATGAATCAATATTTAATGAAACAAATATTGAGTGCGATCATTTGTTTAGGCCCCATCTAAGATCATTTTTCTGTTATTAGAGAAAACAACCTTTCTAACCTTGTAAAATCCATCTAGAATCAATGTATGATAGACATCTAGGATCATCAAGGTTCAAAATATAATGGTACTAGGTGTTTCCCTAGATTTAAATTTATGGAACAAGTAGATTTTCCTATAATAATGATATATATTTATCTACAAATCAATCTCAAATCCGTTTGTCACTATTTTGACTTATGTAGTTTTAAGTTTTATGCATGGATTTACCAAAATAGGTTCACCTTATCAGAAAACTCTTGTGTTGACTTTCCTATAATATCCCTTGCTAGGGGAATGGGGTGGAATGTTATTTTTAGTGTTTGGACAACCAATGACCTATTTTTTTCTTAAAAATAGCTAATTCAATTAATTAGTTTGAAATAATTTTTCGCAAATGAATGGAACTAGTCCGTTGTCACTTCATATTAACTCTCACTAAAACCATGGATGAAATTTTAGGAATTTTCCTTAATATTCCATTAGTTTTTGGAATGCATCGAGATCATTTATAACACTCAAGATGCTCTACCATACTTCATGTCCATAGGAAAAATTGTTGGTTAAACACTTTATGGTAGTGATTGTGTTTGAGACATGGGTTTTTGTCCTTTGTTGATGAATGCATCTTAACCCCATATCACTATACACTACAAGAATTTTTGAATTTAGACATCTATATATGGTTCTTGTTACATAACATTTTTTTATCACCCCGAGGTTAGATACCAAAAACCAATTTTGTTGATATCCATTTATGTTTCTTGTTGTAATACCATGTTTTTTATCACCATGAGGTTAAATACCAAATTGGATACTAGAAAACAAAAAAATTTGGTATCTATATTTGTTTCTTGTTATATAACACCATTTTTATCACCCTAGTATCAAATTTGTCAAATTATTGTCGTAGATGTTGTTTGTTAAAATGTTTAAGATAAAAAATTATGAAATGAATCTATAATATTAGAAAAATATAATTACACATGTAAATATTTATGTCATAAAACTATATAATAACTTATTATAATGAAATAATATTAATTAAATATGTATAAGGGATATAGGGCACATGGAAAATAAATTTTCTCCAATGGGTTAGGAGACCCAGTGTGAGACTCGAGATGTGTGGTTAAGTTCAAATTTCCCCATCTCAATATCAACAAGCTTAGTGATAACCGTAATTTGATGTGATATTTAATTTCCATTAAATAATATCTATAAAACATACTTTAAATAACTATTATAAAACAATAATAAAAATAATTAATCTAAATAAATTTAATATCAAAATAGTGTTGAAGAAACTTCATTTTAATGTGGAGGTAAGATAAATTATTGAAAATTAAGAGGGAATTTTTTTCCTTGGAAATTGATTGAGAGGAAATAATTTGGGCATTTTGGTACTAATTTTAATTTTTGAAAATGGAAAATGTCTTGTTCATATCAAATAATTTAGTTGTAAGGGAGAATTAATATGGGAAGAAATTTGGTCAAGCATAACAAAAAAATAAATAACATGGAAAAAATTACGAACATCATGTTGAAATCATCAAAGCCTTAAAATTCATTTAAGGTTTTTGAGGTTGAAACTAAAAAAATTACAAGCATTTTTCTCAAATCAAGATAAATCACTGGAAAATAATATCACAAAGGTACATTCCTTGTGGTTATCTTAATAGCCTATAGTATCATAAATTGTATTTTAAATCTATGCTTTTATTCATTGAACAAAATTTAAATTTAAAATACATAATATTATTTGTACCATTTTCAAATTTATACTTGAGCCAATTTTCTACGACTTCTCATTAGTGACATTGTAATTAGGTTATTAATTTATAGAATTATGTCTTTTGAAATGATCATTATTTTCAATTATAGCATGACCTATAGTATTTGAAGTAAATTGTAAAAATGAGGAAGATATTTTAATGTATATTCACTCTATGATTTTATAAATTAGTGAATGTTAGAATAACAATGTAATTATGATGGGGTTTTACAATATTTGTCACAAAAAACCATAAATAAGTCTTTCTCTTTAGTCTTCTATTGATTCAAGATTTGGGTTATTTATTTTTTAAGTAACTTGCAGTTGAGATATTATAAATTCTTTGGGAATTTGTAAGAATGCTATTATTTTTAATATGAACTACCAAGAAATGGTTTTAAAATCATTAAAGTGATATGAATCTTATAATTACCTTAAATAGGGTCATATTGGGGTGCATTTTGAGATACCTTTTCACTTAAACAAACTACTAAAAATTGAGAGGGTTAAAGTCTATGATTTATAATTATAAAAATGATATGTTTTTCTCTTGTCTATACCTTGAACTAATCTCTCCACTACCACTAATAACCCATAATGTTTTTACTCTTACCTAAGCTCTACAAAATCTTAAAACTCATTATCTTTGTAAGAATTGAACAAAGGTTACAACATAAAATATGATAATATGAGGTGATTCAAAAAGAAGTGTAAAATATTCTTTCCATGTAGATTGAAGCCGATGCATGGCCTAGAAAAATACTTTATATATGACAATCATGTTCTAAAATTATGTATGGAAAATATATTGTTCATTCACCCATCTTGAACAACTTGAGGTAATTGATTAAAATATTGGAATCATATATCTATTGTTTCCTCTTTTCCGTACTTGTATAGTCATGCAAGAATAAGGAAATACTTCTTGACTTCACTAGTGGATGCAAGAGTAACCCTATAGTTCTAGCAAGTTATTACCTAGGTAAAAATTGTTAAGTCTTGTATAATAGGCACCGAGAATCTTAAGTCATGAAAATTATGATAAGAAGGAATTGAGGAGATTATATTGCTTTCATGACTATATTTATTCAAGCTTGTGCAATACTCATAATATTACACATACTTGGAATAAGGGGTTATCTTCATAAGAGAGAAAAATTTGTATTAAAAGGATATTGTAAAGCCATTTTGGAACCCTCGCTAGGGAGGGTACATTTTGACTATGTCCAAGATCTTATCTATTTGACATGCTAAATCCATTCCCTTGAATTTTAGAATTTTTCCAATATGTGATAATATTTTTTATCGCATGATCTAGTAATTATATTCAATATGAAATAGATATTTTGATTCCTATTAATTTGATACATTTTCATGGATTTAAGATTGAAAATCTTGATAGGTAAAACTGGTAGTAAGATAAATTTATCAAGAACTCTGGTGATCTACAATAGAAAATATGTTTCTTAGGATCCTATAGGGATCACTAGATTGAAAGGAGAATCAATAATTATATAATAAAGTATATTTGTTGTTATTATAAAACTCATAAAATAGAAATAAATTGAGTTATCATATTTTTCCACTTTTAACACTTGTCAAGCACTTAAGGATCTTGTAGTAATAATAGGAAAAATGCAAACTCTTTACAATATTAGAACTTTTTTGGAAAAGATATATTTATTTCATGTTGATTATATTATAGGAGAAATTTATTACTTCATATTAATTAATGCTAACCAAATATTTGAGGAAAAGGTTTCCAAAATGACTTTGGTTTCTTAGATTTCCATGAGTAGATTTTCTTGAACTATAGTCTAGGTAGCATAAATGATATGCATTATTATAAATATGGAGTTTTGAGGATTTTATATGAATTTAATATGAGGATAAAATAGAAACCTACATAAATTAGTGACCTTGTATGATAATACTTGTCATTTATTTCCTAGTTCTTCTAACATTATGAGTTTCCTATGCAAGCTAGAAATCATAAATAGAAATTTAGGCATGACATCAATTATCTATGCTTAGTTTCAATAATTTTTGTTTGAATTAAAAATGTGGTTATAATTTAAAATATACTATAGGTGCTATGAAGATATGTGATTAAAACATGTAAAATAGTTGGAATTAGAATCCCTTGTTATAGATGTTGAGATAACATATTCATACTATACTAGTTTTGGGTTATTTCCTAACTAGATATTTGGTGTTTTAACACTTTGTAAGTTTCATTAGGAGATCATGTCATTACTTTTTAAATAAACTATTTTAGATGAGTTTGTTTCAACTCGCGTACATCTTCAAAGGATCTTGTTGAGAGTTTTCTCCACTCCTTGATATGTGGAGATATCTTATCTCCCAATTTAGGTTATCCCACCTATTTGTAAGGTGTGCATTATTTTTATATAGATTATTTATTTAGGTTGTTCCTATATGAGGAACGTCATGGTTTTTTGAAATAATAAATTGTTACTTATTTCTTATTTACATTGTTCTTTTTTAGTCAAAGCTTATTGCTTTATCCATATATAGATCTATTTAGCTTCTTTGATATGGTATCAAAGTATTACAATGTTGTAGAAAAGAAAGGATTTAAGGCCTTTCAAACATATTTTGTTTATGCAAAGTTTTCTTGTAGAATTTTTTCAGAAAGTTTATTTAATCTATTATTCTTCCTATTATGAGGAGTATTTGTGTGGAAAAATGGACTGATTTGAGGTAATTTTGAACCCATGAATATTTTTATTTAGAGATTCTATTTTCTATTTTGGTAAAATGAGGATTTAATTCCTTGTAGGTACTTTAAAAATCTCATCAGTGTCACTTTATATTATTTTTTCCTAAGACCATATACCTTCTCTTTTTGACACTTTTATTTTTTGCAAACTAGCGCTACCCCTTCATACTAAGTGTTGGTATTTATGATGGTGCTAATTTTATCTTGTTGGGTGTTGATTTTCATTGGTTAGAATTCTGATTTTCTTCTTTTTGGAATCTATTTGGTTATATATATATTATGGTACATTTGATACATTAAATTTTTTTAAACTAGTAGAGAAAAAGGTGAAAATCCCTAGATTCATCAATATCCACATTCATCTCACCATGTGGACACAAGGAATAATCCTTAAGTCACCCAACCAAATGAGTTGACTATTTTTTCCTTCAATTTGCACTTGGTAAGAGGTTAAATATAATTTTCTACATTAAATTTGTTTTCAAGTTAAGTAGGCAAGTTAGATGGTAATTTTGTTAAAACTCACAAATAAAATTCAAGAGGTCACATGTTAAATACCCACAAATCCTTTCCTTTTACAAGAAATATTTGAAGAGTTATTTTTAAATCAAAGTAGTGTTTTTATTTTAAGGGGAATTATTTATTTTACAAAAATGATTTTTTTTTCAAAAGGCTTTATTGTAAAATTGTGTATTTTGTAAGAAAAAGTAATTTTGTAAAGTGAAATATTTAGGAATTTAGTAAAAGGGTGGAATTTTTTTTCGAATAATCATGTCAAGATCTACTTCCCTTTTTTCTAGTTGTGGTGATGGATCACCACCCTTGTTAGCCACTAAATTCCATATATTTTCACTCCTAGAAATCTAAATTGCAATAATTTCTCCAATCCCAAGGATTATGGAATGTTTTTAAAACAACCATACATGTGTTCACCACTTTGTGAAGGACAATTATTTATATGTTTGCAAGTAGGATGAGGAACTTATTTTGATATCTCGTGAATGTTGCAAAGAACCTATAGTTTCATATCAATAATGCAAAATCACAAAGCAAAATCTATGTGAGCGATTCGAAAGTCAATTTGGAAAATAAATGAATTTGAAAAGTTGTAATTGGATTTACTGAGTTTACAACTTTTTATCCTCAAATTTCACTTCTATTGAACATTTTACTAAGTTTAAGTAAAATTATAAGTCAAAAAAATGATGTTTGTATAGATAAGGATAAATAATTCATCTTTTATTATGTCAAAAATAAAGGGTCCATTTACAATGTTTGCATCTGATTTATTCTCAACTATGGATGCTTTAGATGATCAATTTAAGATGTCATAATTTTATATATTATATGAAATATTGTCTCTTGACTAAACCAAATTGATGTCACTTGATGTCATTTGTAGATCAAATCATGTGTTGGTAGCTAATTCTTCAAAGAAAAATGGAAACTAAAACAAAAATCATTATCTTCATATAAGCTTGTAGAATCACCCAAGCCTTTTGCTCCCACTACCGAGACTCCTAAGCCTTCTAGTCTTGGTAAATCCAAAAAAATATTTTAGAAATGTATGACACATTTTATAGTGTAACAAAAATTGTCATGAGTCTAAATGTTTTATTAGAATTAAATCATTGGAAAAAAACATTGAAATGAAATAAGATTTCAGTTCCATCACCTTCATATTTTTATAATAATGGAAAGGAAAAATATCTTTTAGATTTTCTCTTTGAAATATAAGTGGATTTTTATTCTAGTTTTTCTCACCATTTAACACAATCTTGGGATTTGTGAGTTAAATATCTAGCGCATCACATCAAAAAAATTGATGGGAAACTCCTCTTTGTTTGAAATAATAAAATCTAGCACTATAAATATGTGAAATGGTTTCATTCATGATGTACTTCATGTTCCTTAAATTTATTCCATATTGTTTTTCTATTTATCAAATCTATAATTATGGTAGTGGATGGATTTTTACCGGTAGTGTTGTAATTAATGAATTACATGATACTAATGATATTGTATCTACAGTGTAATGGATCCCATTCACTTTTGCATCTCTTTGAAAATTTTGGCACCTCTACAAGATCTTCTCTTGTTTATCACTTTGATTATATAAGTAAATTACACATGTATATCCATTACTTGTAGGAGATTCTAAGTTCCATCAAGGTCCACATATCGAGGTGAGATAATGGTTAACATGATACATAAATAACAGGAAATATCTTTAATTGACATATTCATTTGAAGACAATACTATAACTCTAGAAAAATTCATTTTACTCATATAGATTATTATTTGGTTACATAATCACATTACAACATATTTTTCAAAATACCAACTTGACTATAAGCCCTTACTCTCATCATATGCCACCACTTAGACTAGATAGTCGGCCCTAAAGAAACCTTCATGTATATATATATATATATACTAGTGGGACTTTCTCTTCACTAATCTTTCAAAATCTATTCTTAGCCCTCGATTTCTATTTCCTTAGTTAACTTATTACATCAGGTGGTAGTTAACCCACATGTCACCACCGCTAGATCCTACATAGTGAGTGTTATTACTAGTTCCTTGGCTATATTTAGCACCATCCTTGCTTTAATCACCTTGTGAGATATCCCTATAGTATAATCTCCAATTATCTCGTATGTGTTCATGTGTTTCTTCCATACAAGTTCTCCATATCTCTAGTTTTATTTATATTTGTTGTATCACCTATATTCAAGACATCCTTTTTATTCTTACATGTGATTTTCCAATTTATATGTGCTACATGATAAACACGTGGATACCTTATACATATTATTATGCTACTTATATTTCAAAACTTACTTTCTTGGATCCCCCATTACTCATGTGCATCGGTATTCTTCCTTCTTCATGCACTCTTACCTCTAGCCTACTTGTGCACTTAAATTCAATCCTCTTACATACTTCTATTTTCTCCCTCTTGCATGCACCCTTCCTTAATTTTTCCTTGCATCCTTTGAAGAATGGTCTTAATGAATAAATAATGTTTAAACCCCAATATGGGACACAAGAATAATGAATAAAATAATTTAGGGTCCAACATCATCCTACACTAACTCTATTAACTTCCCTCAGAAATTATTTTTGTGATTCTTCAAATAATTCTGGAACCTCTAACTTGAGTACATCTTCACGTTTTTTTAGTTATTGATGGCCTTTTGGAAGAGAGGGGTTAGGTTATCTAATTGAGAGGATAACTCAATAAAATTATTTTCAACTTTGACACCAATTGTAGTTTATGTATGTAGCTCCTTAAACTACGTGCTTAACTCTATGTGCACAACTTCTAACTCAGTCTTAGCTTCTTTGGTAAGATTTCTTAACTTGATCCCATTTTCAGTAGTCTATTCACTAACCCTTTCAAATTATTCCATTAGTGTATTGTGAGTGGCATTATCAATGGAATCATCCTCCATTTGAGCTTCTAATGATGTTTGATTTTTGTGTCTTCTCATAGCCGCGTGCTAATAATTTTGTTTTATTCAAAAATCCCTTAGGAATGTGTGGTTGTGTCATCCAATTTCTTAGTAAAATTTGACACACCTCAAGTGTTTTCCCACAAACAACCCTTATGTTCTCTCGATCTCCCTTTTATTATTTGGCCCATTCCTTTTCAATGTCAATTCACTTGAACAATATATTAATATTTTCTCTAATTCATAAATATTCTCACCCGAATGATAGGGTGTGTCTTTCTAAGATTAAGATCATGGAAGATAATATTCTCACCCAACAATTTTTATTTAAAGTATTGTTATCCCATAAAATTGGCAAGGGCAATTTTACAGATAACCATACCGAAAGTTTTGTTCCGATCCCTCGTTAGGGATCCCTTACGTTCGGAACGTTGCAAAATCCCTTCCCGAGAAATCTAGTTTTCGAACTTAGCCATTTTTGGTCTTTTTGGGCGGGTGCATATAATCACTATGCAACATCACATGTTCATGCACCCCCTTTTAATCCTTTGGCACATGTTTTTTGTGTCAACAGGCATTTTGGTGTGCCTCCCCTTGTTGGGTCTTCCCTGCGTGCGCCAAGGTGCGTGTGCCTTCCTGTCAACAGATCATTTGTTGCGCTCAAAGTGCGCAAAGGCACACATATTCCTCTGTCAACACCACTTTTGGTGCACCATGGGTGCACATATCTTCGTGTTGACAAGCGTTTTGGTGTGCCAAAGGCGCATGTTTTCTCGTGTCGACAACTCCTTTGGTGCGCCACTTGAAAAGGTTGGTGGTGCATTTATTGCTAACTCACCTATAAATAGGCGCGTCTGCACTGTCATTGTCACCAACATAAATCACGTGATTTTTCTCTGAGCCTGTCAGTGCACCTGCCCTGTCACTTTCGATCACATAGTGGACCCGTTTGCACGTTCTTTGCTATTTATCCGGGTAAGTGGCCTTCTTTCTTTCGTGCGTTTTGTTTTTGGGGTTTTTGAATGCTAGGTTGGTTCAGTTCAGATTGAAAAGAATGAAATCATGAGCTTTCCCCCCTCTGTCTTTCCACATATTCCTCCCCCTCTTTCCAGATCTGCTGGTAGAGGGAGCTTTGTCCTGAAGTAATAGCTTGGAAACCTTGGTTTAAAGCCATTTCTATCACCCAAGCAACCCTGCATCAAAAGAAGTTTGAAAGAATCAAACCCCTCAGAGAAAGATCAAACCTTAAAAAGGAAACTGAATTTTCCTTCTCCTTTGGTGCATTGGCGCACCATGCAACACAATGAACAGTTGCGCCCTTGGCGCATCTGTCGTCCTGTTACACAATGAGCAGCCGCGCCAATGGCACGCTTTCCCTCCTCTACATCATAATAAGTTGTGCCCTTTTGGTGCCTTCCCCACTTTGCAAATGCGCACTTCCCCACTTTGTGCATCAAACTTGAGTGCAACATCACAAATTCTTGCCCCTTGGCGCACACCCAGCATCCATGTAGCAGTCTTTTCCTATGCGCCAAATGCAAAACTATAAATGGCGCAGGCGCGTCCCTCATCGCAACAACATTGTGTCATGCAGACCTTCCATGCGCCGCGCCAAGTTCCCCTACGGCGCATGAACATATGATGTTACACGCATTAAGCGTGCGCCCTTTGGCGCATCATCCTGTGCCGTGTAACATGAAAGTAATCCGTGCCCTTTATAAAATAAATACACATGGCGCAGGCGCACTTGTGCTTACAGAAACAAAAAATGCACCCTACAGTGTCTATGTGCCATGCGCCCTTTGGTGCTGATTTAACCCTTGCAACATCCCTTTCCTGTGCGCCTTGCCTATTTAGCTCTGTAACCTGCAATATCCATGCGCCATGCGCCCTGAGGCCTCAAAATTGCTAACTCTTTCTTCTGTCAACATTTCAATGGAAAATCAAACAGCTGACATGGCTTTCTCAATTGGGTTTCACTTCTTATTCTTGTAGATCAGCAGCTAAGTTCAGAAGAACATATGTCAACATCAAGCAAGAGACCTACCAAATCCAAAGGCAAGGCCAAGCTCACAGAAGAAGAAATGAAGTATAAGTATCAGAGGGTCAGAATGCCCGACTCCCAGGCCGAGTGTGACCTGGACATCAGAGACTCAGAGTTGGGTCATATCGATATGGAGGAGTTCTGGGTCAGGACTCAGAAGGTCACAAGAAGTCCATGGATGGACAAGCTGATGGGTAGTGCCCTGCACTTTGCTGGAGGAATCCCAGTCAGTGCCGTAAACAATGAATTTATGATGGTGGTTTCCCGGTGCTACAATAAAGACACAAGATGTGTCAGTAAATGAGAAGGGCGAGGTCATAATTAACCTCACTACCCACCACTTTGAGATAATACTCGGCATTCCTCATCACCGGCACTTTGTGGCCGTCAGCCGAGAAGATTGTATCAAAGCCTGGGACGACAATGAAGATCAGTGCATGTAGCTGATGAATGAAGTTTATCTGAAGAACAAAAAGGTGGTGACCTGTTGGCCACAAATCATTCACCGCAGTGATTTTTCAGAGGAGCTTAGTGACACCATCACGTTCCTGAGCAGGGTGTTTGGGCTTCCTGACGCCCACTATTTCCACAAATGGATGCGTTGCGGTATTTAGAAACAATGAACAAAAATATGCCGATCGATAAACGCTTTTGGTGGGAAGAAATCATAAGCAAAGCACGATATCGAGCAAGCTGCAACAATTCCCCACAACGGGAGGTTCTACATGAATTCCTATGTTGTTTACGCTGCAGACTTCAGAAAGGGACTACCCAGCTCTGATGCGGAGTGGGGTTTGGCCCCAAGTTAGAATCTATGAATACTATCCAGAGATGAAGCTGGAGAATAGCATCCCTCAATTTACAAAGATCAATGATGCATTTTTCTATTTCATCATCTGACTGTTGAGGCCAAATATGACTTACGGTCGCACGACCAAGAGCATCGTGGTAGCCACAGAGAAATGGGGGGCCCTGTTCACCCAATTCCCCACATTCACTTATCTGAGGGTGGCTAACTTCTTGGGAGAGCCAACTAGACTGCCAAGGTATGCTGGACCTAAGTTGATTCTGTTAGAGCTGTCAAGACAGCTAGTCACCTACCATGAGAAATGCCTCAAGAGAAAGAAGGGTGGAACTCCTTTCCCCCTCACAGTGGGTAGATATACATGTCTGACTCACCACAAGGTGAAAGACATGTTTGCAGAGCTGGAGCTGCTGAATCTGAAACATGACTTCCCAGCAAGGCCCACCTTCGACCCGAGAAATTGTCTGCCTAGGGCTAAGCTTGATCCGATCCACATCCCTCAGATCGAGGATATCTACATTGACCTATATCATGAGGTGGAGCTCAGGAGGAAGGACCATTCTCATTTGGCCTTAGCAGAAATCATCAATACGGGGTAGCCATCATCCCCAAAGGCTACCAAACTACTAAAGAGGAAGTGGATCAAGTGTATCTTGACACAGGTGGGGATGATTGGCCTTTTGCGGTAATTGATAGAACTAAAGCACCTCAGACAATTGAGGAAAGGGTAAAGGAAACTCTGCGTGAGAACAGAGCATTGGTGCCGAATGAACGGACTCATCTACCTCGGGGTTGATTTCACAACCTCTCCATTGGGTAACGCACCTCCTCGATCAAAACAATAGCCTAAAGGCAAGGGTAAAGGTAAGGAGGGTGAATCCAGCACTACTCAAGAGGAAGCTCCTGCAAGTCCTCCTTCCACTGCACCCGAACAAGTTGTAACTCTAGCTTCTCCAGAGAAAGAAGCGGAAGAAGATGTTCCAATAGGCCCATCCACTCAGGATGTCGCCACTGCTGCAACAAGCGAGGTCCCTTCTGTCCCTTCTTCTTCTCCTCCTTCCCCTCCTCGAGTGACTCAAGTGACCATTCCTTTGGTCATGTCCTCTCCCCCTTCTTCTACCATTCCTCCCGCTTCTTCGTCCATCTTCTCTTCTCGCGGACCTGTCCCCCTCCATTTCTTCTCTCATCTCTGAGCTCCCTTCCCTTCCTATGTCTTCCTCTTTGCAGTATCTCTTCCTCCCGTGAACACTTCCTCGACCTCCCTCTCGATGCCGCCTCCAAGTGTCTCCACGTTTTTCCCTTCTACTACTGCAGCTGCCCCCTTCTCTGTTTTTGGTCCTTCTCCCATAAGTCCAGCCTGGATCTCCCAGCACTTAAGTCAGTAGAAAAGGAAAGTTCCCATCGCACCGATGGACTTCTCCGTGATCCCATCAAAAGGGGCAAAGAAGCAGAAGCCCGTCACATGCTTCTCTCAGAGTGCTTCGGGAGAAAGGGTAATGGAGATCGCATACCCCAATCCTCTGAAGGATAAAAAGGATCTGTCTCGCCAGATTATACAGTGACTCAAGTCACAATGGGTACGTCTTCTGAAAGCCTTCAGGGAGAGGCCCTATCTATAGTTGACACCCTCTGTAAGAAGCTTCAAGAAGCAAAAGAAGAGAAAAGGCTATTGAAAGAGAAAAATAAACATCTGCTCCAAGCCTTACAGAAGATGGGCAGTGCACCTCCCACAACTGCCGCCGAGACTCCTGAGCCTCTGAGCCAGGATAAAATTAATGAATATGCAAAGATCGGCGAGTAGGGCATGGCAGTTTCAGCTTGGAGGAGCCAAATCCTCAAGGACAGTGAAAGAGTGATCGCCAAGTTCTCTGATTTGTATCTAAACATCAACAAGGTGAATAAGGAACTCCAAGCGTTAGCGGGACCCATATCAGAAGAGCTGGACCATGCTAGGCTGCAGCATGAGACCTTTCAACAAATGTTTGACTGCTCAGTCAAAGATCTGGTCAAGTTTGGTGTTTTCGGCCATCCCAGGGCCCTCAATAAAGTCATTTCCACTCTGGATTACCGGATGGATCAACTAGAATTCGTCCTTGAAAAGATCGATAAGGTAAAAGAAGAAGCCCTGGACGTGATGCACCAAATGGAACAAATCATTCTCAACATGTCTCCAGGGTTACTTACTCCTTCTTTCACCTTAAGGAAAGTTGATGAAACCATCTAGATCTTCAAGGAGATCGTTTCGCAAGGGCTGGGGCGAGAGGTCACTTTTGACGCAGAGTCTATCAATAACCTATTGGCCTGTCGAGATTTCATCAAGTTCCTAATAGAAAAGAGAGAAAGAATATTCCAAACTCCCAGAGAAGCTCATAGACGAGTGGGAGACTTGCGAGGTGATCAGCGAGCGACACAAGGATCCTTCCCAGGATCAACTAGAGCCCATGATCAGCAAGTTCATGGAATACCGCGCCCAATTCCACATCTCGTCACCTGAGCAGCAAAGCGAGAGGCGAGGCTACCCCCTTTCGGCCCGCGGGGATGACGATGATGAATAATTTCTCTCTTCCTCTCTCTCTCTTCCGACTTTCTTTTTGTAAAATGTCTAAAGTATGTTGACACAAATGATGACATCATCCATGTTGCACCATGGGATGATGTCATCCATCAAGTGGTCAAAAGTCAACATGACTTTGGGATATTTTGTAGATATTTTGTAAATAGGTGGTTGGCTCCTTTTTGCCTTCTTTTCTCTCCTTCTTCTATAAATACTCCAATACTTGTTGTATTGAGGGGTGGATATCTTTCAGATGAAAAATAGAAGTGAGGAGAAAAGACTTTGAGCTTTTTGTAACAGAAAGAATTATTAATACAATATTTAGACTTTGTGCTGAATACATGTGTTATTTGCATTAGATCTTTCTTATGTCAGATCTGTGTGTTTATTTACATTAAATGCCTTCATTTTATTGTCATTTATTCATTAGTATTGCTTTGCTCGTTTATGCAAGTAGGTTTGGCTCTGTTTACTACCAATCCCAAAACATAAACCCTCTGACCTTTCTGCTTTGGAATTCATTTCTTTTCTTTCTTCGGATCTGATCTTTCTTCATCCTCTCTTTCATTCCTTTCTTTTCGCAGTCGGAAACACCCTACTGGGATGAGATCCCAAACCCCGAAGGTAGAATATTGTGAGACTTGCACAGATTCCTGCTGGTAGAATAGCAATAAACCAGTTTCGCTTTGTTGACTCAAAGAGGGGCTATGCCCTGCACACTGTTGGCTCGTTTATCCATAGATCTACCCAAGCGACAGATTTTCGGACCAACAATTTTTGGTGACTCTATTGGGAATGAACAGATCTATCAGATCTATGATAGTGGTAGGATAGAAAATCTAAAAAATCAGAAAAATCACTATCTGTTTGCAAACTTTAACTTTTTGTCAAAAATCCAAAATTTTGCAAAAGTGACCCGAATTGAAAATTTTCTTCTGAGATCCATAGATCTGGCCTAGTTGGAGATCTTTAGTTCGCTGAGTTTTTATAAAAATATGTATTTTTCCGTAGATCTGAGTTTTGACTATTTACCAAAAAATTTCAAACTCTTTGAAAAAGTCAAATTTAGATCGAAAATCAGCTTGCTAATCTTCACTGTCATTTTATCCTCGTTGTTATTTGTCATCAAACCGCAATCGGTTTTCAGAAGAGGATAAAATTTAAATATTTAGAAAAGTACATGCTGCTGGTTTTTGTCAGAAAAACCAGAAAATCAGCAGGTACAACCCAAAAAGAAATTTTAAATCCCTTCCCGGGAACCACAACATTCTAGATCTGGAAGGTACGTTGGCAGGTGAGCCATTTACGCATGGTAGGTGAGCTCGTGGAGAAGTCGATCCTACTTTGATGGCTTCAAAGGCACAATTTCAGTGTAGCACCGGCGCGCTTTTCATCATTAAGTTCAGCTGATCGGTCAGCCAGAAGCGCCTCACCCCCACGGAAGAGCCGGTTTTCACAAGGAGCCTCTACATCCCTTTGCAGTGCTTTATTGCTCAGTGGAACCGCACTCCCAGCCTTGAGTTCTTTTTCCAGCTGTCCAAGATGGCGGTGCCATGGGGAAATGCTATGGGTCCTCTCGCATTACCACATCCTGTCCACGCGCTCCCTCACGGAAACCGAAAGAATTTTCCCAAATTCGACGGGAAGTGGGAACAAAGCACAGATTCACACATATCTGCATTCATCATGTCATGCAGTATTCTGGATGTAACTCACGAAGATGTGTCGGTTCACCTTTTTCTGGAAACTTTACAAGGGCCTGCAGCAGAATGGTTTCAGCATTTGCCGGCCGGATCTATTACAGTTGGGCCACCTTGCGGGATGCTTTTGAAGACAGGTACAAGCCTTCAGAAGATGCATTTGCATTATTATCACAGATCACTCACCTGAAGAAGGAGGCCAATGAGACCATGCGTGATTTCATCGCCAGGTTCAATGCATTAATCAACCGTGTCCCTGTTACCATGCTTCCAACACCGGAAAATCAGAAGTGTTTCTTTGTGAACGCTATGAGCTCGAAAGTAAGTTTCTTACTCCTGCAAGAGCAAGTGGCTACCTTGATTCTCACCCAGGCCGCTGCCATTCGAATTGAAGATAATTTGATAATATCTAGTGAATTGAAAAGGGAATCATCCAAGCCTAAATCTTGGGCCCTTCTCCACTACTTCGTCGATCCCGGTATTTCAAAAGATGGCGAGCGACTTACTTGCATTAAAGAAGTAGTTAGCCCAAGCTTCTCCCAGTTCCTCATATCGGGATATTCCACGGAGGAACTTTGTTTCCAACAATGTTCCTCAAAGGCGCGCTTACCATGTTGCTCGCGATTGGCGCTTGAGGCTCCTCGGTCAGCGCTCTAGCGAAATCGAAGAAGAGGAACAAGATTATGAAGAACCTTCATCTCAGGGTGAAGATGATCAAGACGTCGGTGAGCCGACTGGTGACTCTACTATCGGGTATATGGAATTTGATGAGGAAGAATCTGATGAAGAGGAGGGTACCCAAGGCTATGCAAGTGGACAATCATATGTTGTTTTTACCGCTCGCAAGGAAAAGAAGCAGAGGTGCTGCCCATGTGCAGAAGGAGAAGGCCATGTCAAATGCCTCCAACCATTGCTAAAAGAGGTAATCCTCTTCCTACTCAACTCCCTATTAAGTCTTTTACAAGGAAATCTTTTCCCCCCATCTCTCCTCAAAATCAGCCTTCTTCTATTCCCATAAGGACCAGTAATCCTACCCTACCACCACGAAGTGAGGGACTCATTCCTTCACCAGCGCAACCTTTGGCCGCATTTGATATCATAGATCATGCTAAAAAAACCAAGATCCAAATGTCTGAAGCCGAGTATCTTCAGTCAAATCCCGAACAACTTGTGAGATTGACCAAGTATATTCAAAGTCAAGCTGTCATAACTAATCAGGTTTCCCCAAAAGGAATCCTTGCCACTCCTCCTGCATCCCGCATAAATGTTGCCTCAACATCTGCATCAGGCAAGATAGAGCCTTTCTATCTCTCCCTCCTAATCAATGGCCACAAGCTAAGTAATTGCATAATTGATTCGGGAGCTTCTGATAACGTCATGCCGGAAAAAGTCACCCATGCTTTGGGCCTCACCCTTACCAAGCCTTTTGGTAGATGTTATTCCTTGGAAACTAAGCAGGTGCCGTTGATTGGTCAAATCAAAGACGTGTAGTTCACATTTGCGGCATTCCCAGAGAAAAGAGTAAAGATGACCGTCTTTCATTTTGACATTCCAGTGACCCTACGGAATTTTTTTGGGAAGAAGTTTTTGTGAAGTTGGTGGGGAGATTCATATGGATTGGTCTAAAGCTAGAATCCCCGTCAAAGGTGTGATGTAGACTTTGGAGCCAGAATCACAAAAGAAGTACTTGGTTACTAACTCTGAAGACCCCAAAGCTCAAATTCTTTTTGAATCATCAGGAATGGGGAACTATTTCTTGTCTACCAAGTCGACAAAATGGTTGTTCTTGTCCAAGAAGAAGATCTTAATAAGATCTGGACTTTGCAGTTCGATGGCAGCTGTGCAACCAGTGGATGTGGCGCCGGAGCCGTGCTAATATCTCCCGAGGAAGAAATTATTCCTCTCTCTTTTAAGTTGCAATTTTTCAATACAAATAACACTGCTGAGTATGAATCTTTGTTACTCGGCATGCAGGCAGCAAGAGAGAGAGGGATCAAAAATCTGAAAGTGCAAGGTGATGCAGAGCTAGTCATGAATCAAATTAAGAGGATATATCAAGTAAAGAATGAGAGGCTCAGGCACTACCGTAATGCGGTGTGGGACAACATCGAGGAATTTGACGCTTTTTCAATAGAATCCATTCCAAGAGCTCAAAATGACATGGCTGATTCATTGGCCGTTTCAGCATCCCTCATGCTCCCTCACCCAGGTTTGAAAACAAACAAATACACCATTGAGGTGGTTTTCCGCCCAAGCGTGCCAGACAATTCTCAGCATTGGCAAGTGTTCAACGATGACAATCAACTCATTTCCTTTCTAGAGAAGGTGGAAAATTTTAAGGAATTGCACTTTGAAGGATCCACTTCCACTTGCCGTGAATCAGTCACCGATCAAGACGATGAATCCGAAGGGAACGACGACATATGTCAGCTCAAAGGAAATAAAATTCCGAAGGGCCTGGTTTCTCTGGAGCGGTTGTTCGACAGGCATGACCGTTTTGTAAAAAATAAAAGGTGAGATGATCCTGACTCATCCCCAGAAACCGAACCGGTTAATTTAGGTTCGGTAGAACACCCATAATTTGTGAACATTGGAAAATGTTGCACGCCTGAAGAGAAGTGGAAATTCGTCAAGTTGCTGAAGAAATACATAGATGTATTGGCATGGTCCTATGCTGATCTAAAGTCTTTTAAGCCAAAGGACGTCCAACATGACATCCCGTTGAAAGAAGACATCAAAGCCTTTCACCAGAAGCAGAGGCATTATAACCCTAAGATCTCAGGTACTATCCAGGCTGAAATTTAGAAAATGTTGGATGCGAGAATCATTTTCCTATCCATCACAGTACTTGGGTAGCAAATATTGTGCCAGTGTGCAAGAAGAACGGTGAAATACGCATATGCGTAGATTTTCAAAATTTGAATCAGGCTTCCTTGAAAGACAACTACCCACTTCCTATAATGGATCAAGTTCTGCAAGCAGTAACTGGATCAGAGATGTTGTCCATGCTTGATGGTTTTTCAGGCTACAATCAGATTGAAGTCTCACTGAAGATCAATTTAAAACAACATTCACTACTCCCTGGGGTACATTTGCCTATAGCAGGATGCCTTTTGGCCTAACCAATGCTGGCGCCACTTTTCAGTGGGCCATGGACCTTGCATTCAAAGGTATGATGGGGAAGGTCATTGTGGTTTATCTAGATGACTTAATTGTGTTCTCTAAACAATGAAGTGACCATTGTGATCACCTGGAGCAAGTATTGGCCAGATGCCGAGAGCATGGGATTTCCTAAACCTGAAAAAGTCTATTTTTGGAGTCACAGAAGGAAAGTTGCTAGGGCATGTTGTTAGCAAAGAAGGAGCGAAGATAGATACCGAAAGAGTTAAGGCTATTCAGAGCCTTACTCTACCTACAAGAAAAACTAGTGTTCATTCTTTCTTCGGAAGGTGAACTTTCTCGGGCGTTTTGTTCCCGACTTTCTTGAGAAGACTTCGTCACATATTGGACATGATGAAGGGGTCACCAACTTTCCGATGGAGCGAGGAAGGGAAAAGGTCATTTGAAGAAATAAAAGCTTCCGTTGCTCACGCACCAGTTCTGGTATGTCCCGATTTCTCCAAAGATTTTATCATGTATAGTTATGCATCTGAGCATACTGTGTCTGCCATCTTGATGCAAAATAATTCGGAGGATGTTGAATCTCTCGATTGCGTTCATGAGCTCTCCCCTCAAGCCTCACGAAATAAAAATGTCTCAATTGGAAAAGCATGCCTTCGCCATTGTCAAAGCAGTCAAAAACTTCAGGTATTACATTTTAAATTCCCATACGGTGGTGTTGGTCCCTGACACGGCAGTCAAATCAATTCTAACTCAACAGGAGTTAGGAAGCTTGCGAGGAAATTGGATTGCAAAAGTTCAGGAGTACGACCTGGATATAAAACCAACCAAGCTGGTAAGAGGCAAGGGCCTATGTCAGCTTATGGCTGAAAACAAAGATTCAGAAAGCCCTGAGGAAAATGATGATTGTACCAATGAAGTGCAAAGCCAACTGGAGAAAGCCCATTCTCTCCCTCTAGTCCTATTTGTCACAACCAGCGATGAGTGGTATTCTGATATTGCTTTCTTCCTCACCTACGGCGAATGTCCAGCTCACCTAACTGCAAAGGAGAAGCGCACTATAAAGCTCAGAGCAGCCAAATATGTCATTTGGGATGACGGCTTATACAAACGCGGGATAGATGGTGTCTTCTTGCGATGTGTCGACAAGCCACAACAGGTGAAGTTACTTGAAAGTTTTCATAATTCAGACTGTGGAGGCCATTTTCCTCTTCGTGACAGCACACAAAATCATCAAGCCGGTACTATTGGCGCGCTCTTCAAGATGCAGCCACCTGGGTAGAAAAATGTGAACCTTGCCAGCAGTTTGTGGCAAGCCCAAGTTGGTTGCTTTTCCCCTCAGGCCGGTCGTTGTCAATGAACCATTCAGGAAATGGGGAATTGATTTTATTGGTGCACTCAATCCCCAATCGAGTGCGGACATAGTTATGTCCTAACAGCAATGCAGATTACTTCACCAAGTGGGTGGAAGCCATACCTGTCAAACATGCCACTTCCGAGGTTGTTTGTAGTTTTATCAAAGAAAATATCATTGTCAGGTTTGGCATTCCCAACAAGATTGTTGCTGATAATGCTTCTAACTTCTCCTCACGGGAAGTTATTAGTTTTTGCTATGAATATGGGATAACTTTGGCTCACGCCTCAGATTATTACCCTCAGGGTAATGGTCAGGGGAAGAATCCAGTAACAAAAACTTGGTGACCATCATACGAAAGCTGGTAGATGAGAATCAACGAATGTGGCACAAGTCCTTATACGACGCTTTGTGGGTAGATCACATTACTCCCAAGAGGTCTCTCGGTATGTCACCTTTTCAAGTGTTATATGGCACTGATGCCGAGCTTCCCATTTCCATTGAAATCCCTGCTCTGTGCTTGGCACGAGCTATTGAAGATGAAACTTTCCAAAATTCTCTAGAAAAGAGGATCATGTATCTGACAGAGCTCGAAGAAAAGAGAATAAGAGTGGTCGACAAGATCACCGAACATCAGAATCAAGTCAAAAGATTGTTCGATAAAAAAGCTAAGCGAAGAAATTTTCAGGTGGGAGACCTCGTCCTTCTGTGGGACAAGTGAAGAGAGCCAAAAGGCATGCACGGAAAGTTTGATTCCCTATGGAGAGGACCTTTCAAGATCAAGCAGCTCAATGGAGAGAATAGTTTCTATCTCTCATATCTGGATGGAACCAAACTCCGCTTCCCTACAGCGGGCAACATCTGAAAATCTTCAGGAAGTAGAGCTTGCTCTCTTCTTTGTACAGTTTGCTTTAGTTGTGTGTTTGTTTTTGTCGTGTGTTTGCTTTCTGTTTGTTGTGTGTTCCCTTTTGTTTTCCCTCTGGTCACCCTTGTTTTTGACTCTGTTACCCAATGGATAGGCACATGAGATCTGGGATTCTCTACCCCGAGTTTGCTCAGGGATAGTCCCCAGAAAGAGCCAGCTGTTATCCGTAAAATTGGCAAGGGCAATTTTACTGATAACCATACCGAAATTTTGTTCGATCCCTCGTTAGGGATCCCTTGCATTCGGAACGTTGCAAAATCCCTTCCCGGGAAATCTAGTTTTCGAACTTAGCCATTTTTTTGGTCTTTTTGGGCGGGCGCATATAATCACTATGCAACATCACATGTTCATGCGCCCCCTTTTAATCCTTTGGCGCATGTTTTCTTGTGTCAACAGGCATTTTGGTGCGCCTCCCCTTGTTGGTCTTCCCTGCGTGCGCCAAGGTGCATGCGCCTTCCTGTCAACAGATCATTTGTTGCGCCTCTTTTTGGTGTGCCAAAGGTGCACATATTCCTCTGTCAACACCACTTTCGGTGTGCCATGGGCACACATATCTTGTGTTGACAAGCATTTTGGTGCGCCAAAGGGCGCATGTTTTCTCATGTCGACAACTCCTTTGGTGTGCCACTTGAAAGGTTGGTGGCGCATTTATTGCTACCTCACCTATAAATAGGCGCATCTGCGCTGTCATTGTCACCAACGTAAATCACGTGATTTTTCTCTGAGCCTGTCAGTGCACCTGCCCTGTCGCTTTCGATCACATAGTGGACCCGTTTGCACGTTCTTTGCTATTTATCTCGGGTAAGTGGCCTTCTTTCTTTGCATTTTTGTTTTTGGGGTTTTTGAATGCTAGGTTGGTTCAGTTCAGATTGAAAAGAATGAAATCATGAACTTCCCCCCCCCCTGCTATCTTTCCACATATTCCTCCCCCTCTTTCCAGATCTGCTGGTAGAGGGAGCTTTGTCCTGAAGTAATAGCTTGGAAACCTTGGTTTAAAGCCATTTCTATCACCCCAAGCAACCCTGCATCAAAAGAAGTTTGAAAGAATCAAACCCCTCAGAGAAAGATCAAACCTTAAAAAGGAAACTAAATTTTCCTTCTCCTTTGGCGCATTGGCGCACCATGCAACACAATGACAATTGCGCCCTTGGCACATCTGTCATCCCTGTTACACAATGAGCAGCCGCGCCAATGGCGCGCTTTCCCTGCCTGCTACATCATAATAAGTTGCACCCTTTTGGCGCACTTCCCCCACTTGCTGCAAATGCTAACCATGCCCCACTTGGTGCATCAAACTTGAGTGCAACATCACAAATTCTGCGCCCTTTGGCGCACCCAGCATCCATGTAGCAGTCTTTTCCTATGCGCCAAATGCAAAACTATAAACGGCGCAGGCGCGTCCCTCATCGCAACAACATTGTGTCATGCAGACCTTCCATGCGCCATGCCAAGTTCCCCTACGGCGCATGAACATATGATGTTACACGCATTAAGCGTGTGCCCTTTGGCGCATCCTGTACCCGTGTAACATGAAAGTAATCCACGCCCTTTATAAAATAAATACACATGGCGCAGGCGCACTTGTGCTTACAAGAAAAAAAATGCACCCTGCAGTGTCTATGTGCCATGCGCCCTTTGGCGCTGATTTAACCCTTGCAACATCCCTTTCCTGTGCGCCTTGCCTGTTTAGCTCTGTAACCTGCAATATCCATGCGCCATGCGCCCTGAGGCCTCAAAATTGCTAACTCTTTCTTCTGTCAGCATTTCAATGGAAAATCAAACAGCTGACATGGCTTTCTCCAATTGGGTTTCACTTCTTATTCTTGCAGATCAGCAGCTAAGTTCAGAAGAACATATGTCAACATCAAGCAAGAGACCTACCAAATCCAAAGGCAAGGCCAAGCTCACAGAAGAAGAAATGAAGTATAAGTATCAGAGGGTCAGAATGCCCGACTCCCGGCCGAGTGTGACACTGGACATCGAGAGACTCGAGTTGGGTCATATCGATATGGAGGAGTTACAGGTCGGGACTCGAGAAGGTCACAAGAAGTCCATGGATGGACAAGGCGATGGCGAGTGCCCTGCACTTTCTTTGGAGGAATCCCGATTAGCGCCGTAAACAATGAATTTATGATGGTGGTTGCCGGTGCTCTGATAAAGACACAAGATGTGTCATAAATGAGAAGGGCGAGGTCATAATTAACCTCACTACCTGCCACTTTGAGATAATACTCGGCATTCCTCATCACCGGCACTTTGTGGCCGTCAGCCGAGAAGATTGTATCAAAGCCTGGGACGACAATGAAGATCAGTGCATGTAGCTGATGAATGAAGTTTATCTGAAGAACAAAAAGGTGGTGACCCGTTGGCCACAAATCATTCACCGCAGTGATTTTTCAGAGGAGCTCAGTGACACCATCATATTCCTGAGTAGGGTGTTTGGGCTTCCTGACGCCCACTATTTCCACAAATGGATGCTGTGGTATTTAGAAACAATGAACAAAAATATGCCCGATCAACGCTTTGAGTGGGTAGAAATCATAAGCAGCACGATATCAGAGCAGCTGCAACAATTCCCCACAATGGGGAGGTTCTACATGAATTCCTATGTTGTTTACGCTGCAGCTTCAGAAAGGGACTACCCAGCTCTGATGCGGAGTGGGGTTTGGCCCCAAGTTAGAATCTATGAATACTATCTAGAGCTGAAGCTGGAGAATAGCATCCCTCAATTTACAAAGATCAATGATGCATTTTTCTATTTCATCATCTGCCTGTTGAGGCCAAATATGACTTACGGTCACACGACCAAGAGCATCGTGGCAGCCACAGAGAAATGGGGGGCCCTGTTCACCCAATTCCCCACATTCACTTATCTGAGGGTGGCTAACTTCTTGGGAGAGCCAACTAGACTACCAAGGTATGCTGGACCTAAGTTGATTCTATTAGAGCTGTCAAGAAAGCTAGTCACCTACCATGAGAAATGCCTCAAGAGAAAGAAGGGTGGAACTCCTTTCCCCCTCACAGTGGGTAGATATACATGTCTAACTCACCACAAGGTGAAAGACATGTTTACAGAGATGGAGCTGCTGAATCTGAAACATGACTTCCCAGCAAGGCCCACCTTCGACCCGAGAAATTGTCTGCCTAGGGCTAAGCTTGATCCGATCCACATCCCTCAGATCGAGGATATCTACATTGACCTATATCATGAGGTGGAGCTCAGGAGGAAGGACCATTCTCGTTTGGCCTTAGCAGAAATCATCCAGTACGGGGTAGCCATCGTCCCCAAAGGCTACCAAACTACCGAAGAGGAAGTGGATCAAGTGTATCTTGACACAGGTGGGGATGATTGGCCTTTTGCGGTAATTGATAGAACTAAAGCACCTCAGACAATTGAGGAAAGGGTCAAAGAAACTCTGCGCAGAAAGAGCATTGGTGCCGAATGAATGGACTCATCTACCTCGGGGTTGATTTCACAACCTCTCCATTGGGTAACGCACCTCCTCGATCAAAACAGCAGCCTAAAGGCAAGGGTAAAGGTAAGGAGGGTGAATCCAGCACTACTCAAGAGGAAGCTCCTGCAAGTCCTCCTTCCGCTGCACCCGAACAAGTTGTAACTCTGGCTTCTCCAGAGAAAGAAGTGGAAGAAGATGTTCCAATAGGCCCATCCACTCAGGATGTCGCCACTGCTGCAACAAGCAAGGTCCCTTCTATCCCTTCTTCTTCTCCTCCTTCCCCTCCTCGAGTGACTCAAGTGACCATTCCTTTGGTCATGTCCTCTCCCCCTTCTTCTACCATTCCTCCCGCTTCTTCGTCCATCTTCTCTTCTCTCGGACCTGTCCCCCTCCATTTCTTCTCTCATCTCTGAGCTCCCTTCCCTTCCTATGTCTTCCTCTTTTGCAGTATCTCTTCCTCCCGTGAACACTTCCTCGGCCTCCCTCTCGATGCCGCCTCCAAGTGTCTCCACATTTTTCCCTTCTACTACTGCAGCTGCCCCCTTCTCTGTTTCTGGTCCTTCTCCCATAAGTCCGGCTGGATCTCCCAAGCACTTAAGTCAGCAGAAAAGGAAAGTTCCCATCGCACCGATGGACTTCTCCGTGATCCCATCAAAAGGGGCAAAGAAGTAGAAGCCCGTCACACACTTCTCTCAGAGTGCTTCGGGAGAAAGGGTAATGGAGATCGCATACCCCAATCCTCTGAAGGATAAAAAGGATCTGTCTCGACAGATTATACAGTGACTCAAGTCACAATGGGTACGTCTTCTGAAAGCCTTCAGGGAGAGGCCCTATCTGCAGTTGACGCCCTCTGCAAGAAGCTTCAAGAAGCAAAAGAAGAGAAAAGGCTATTGAAAGAGCAAAATAAACATCTGCTCCAAGCCTTACAGAAGATGGGCAGTGCACCTCCCACAACTGCCACCGAGACTCCTGAGCCTCTGAGCCAGGATAAAATTAATGAATATGCAAAGATCGGCGAGCAGGGCATGGTAGTTTCCGCTTGGAGGAGCCAAATCCTCAAGGACAGTGAAAGAGTGATCGCCAAGTTCTCTGATTTGTATCTGAACATCAACAAGGTGAATAAGGAACTCCAGGCATTAGCGGGACCCATATCAGAAGAGCTAGACCATGCTAGGCTGCAGCATGAGACCTTTCAACAAATGTTTGACTACTCAGTCAAAGATCTGGTCAAGTTGGTGTTTTCGGCCATCCCAAAGCCCTCAATAAAGTCATTTCCACTCTGGATTACCGGATGGATCAACTAGAATTTGTCCTTGAAAAGATCGATAAGGTAAAAGAAGAAGCCCTGGACGCGATGCACCAAATGGAACAAATCATTCTCAACATGTCTCCAGGGTTACTTACTCCTTCTTTCACCTTAAGGAAAGTTGATGAAACCATCCAGATCTTCAAGGAGATCGTTTCGCAAGGGCTGGGGCTAGAGGTCACTTTTGACGCAGAGTCCATCAATAACCTGCTGGCCTGTTGGGATTTCATCGGGTTCCTAATAGAAGCAGAGAAAGAATATTCCAAACTCCCAGAGAAGCTCATAGACGAGCGGGAGACTTGCGAGGTGATCAATGAGTGACACAAGGATCCTTCCCAGGATCAACTAGAGCCCATGATCAGCAAGTTCATGGAATACCGCGCCCAATTCCACATCTCGTCACCTGAGCAGCAGCAGAAGCAGGCTACCCCCTTTCGGCCGCAGGACGATGATGATGAATAATTTCTCTTCTTCCTCTCTCTCTCTTCGACTTTCTTTTTGTAAAATGTCTAAAGTATGTTGACACAAATGATGACATCATCCATGTTGCACCATGGGATGATGTCATCCATCAAGTGGTCAAAAGTCAACATGACTTTGGGATATTTTTGTAGATATTTTGTAAATAGGTGGTTGGCTCCTTTTTGCCTTCTTTTCTCTCCTTCTTCTATAAATACTCCAATACTTGTTGTATTGAGGGGTGGATATCTTTCAGATGAAAAATAGAAGTGAGGAGAAAAGACTTTGAGCTTTTTGTAACAGAAAGAATTATTAATACAATATTTAGACTTTGTGCTGAATACATGTGTTATTTGCATTAGATCTTTCTTATGTCAGATCTGTGTGTTTATTCTGTTAAATCTGCTTCTGTTTTATTGTCATTTATTCATCAGTATTGCTTTGCTCGTTTATGCAAGTAGGTTTGGCTCTGTTTACTACCAATCCCAAAACATAAACCCTCTGACCTTTCTGCTTTGGAATTCATTTCTTTTCTTTCTTCGGATCTGATCTTTCTTCATCCTCTCTTTCATTTCTTTCTTTTCGCAGTCGGAAACACCCTACTGGGATGAGATCCCAAACCCCGAAGGTAGAATATTGTGAGACTTGCATGATTCCTGCTGGTAGAATAGCAATAAACCAGTTTTGCTTTGCTGACTCAAAGAGGGGCTATGCCCTACACACTATTGGCTCGTTTATCCCTTGGAGTAATTATTATTATGTATATTTTGTTGCACCACTTCTCTAGAAATATTTAGCATCTCCTCACCTACTTGTGTCTCATATAGGAAATAATTTTTCCACAAGGATGATTGTATATCCACCTCTCTGTTGGAGCATTGTGTATGCCATCGCTAGCAAATCAATAATGGGATCCTCTATATATACATATAGAGAAAAATATAATTCCTTTTTGGAGAACTTCGTGGTTATGGATTATTTCATGTGTTCCCAAGAAAATAATTCTTTCACCATTTTTTTCCTGCCAATACTTTATGTAGATGTAATTTCAAGATTGGTGTGGGACAAGATGGGATTCTTCATCATCTTCATCCTTCGATCTTGTATTGTCCATATTCCCTTATCTTGACATCAATCTCCTTCCTCCTTGTCACCTCCATGGCCTCCTAATGCACCTCCATGGTATCCTAATACACTTCCACCTTATCCCTGCATTCCTTCTTCACTCCCAAAATCATCCTCAACCTCAATCACATTTGGGGTTAATTTAGGAATATATGATTTCCCAAAGCACCTATGTCCTTGGGATCCCCATATGTGTATTATCTTTCGCATCGGAGTGGTTTGCATTTTTTCATCTATGTGTAATTCTTCTTTTGGGTGACATTTCCTTCTCTCCACCTTCCCCATTCTTGGTACCTACATGTTTTAACGTATTGGATTCTACTGGCCCCATGGTAGTTTCATTGAATTTTTCATGTTGTTCATCCTTTCCTTTATTGGTGCCTTTTAGTGAAACTTTGGGAGGTTTTTGCACTTGATTTTTGTTTCTTTTTAGATGGACCTTATTTTCCCTCTCCTTCGAGGTGGTTTTATCATGTTTCCCCCTTTCATTGATTTTTATATTTCTCGGAATGGGGTTTCTCTCAAATGAGCATGATCATCTTCTCATGAGTTCCTCCTCTCCCTGGGTATCTCCTATGGTCTTCTTCTTATTTAGGAATTTATAATATAACAACATTTGTACCATTTTTCCAACCACTATTGTTTCTCTTACTTAGGGAATAGATACCAGACTCGTGCATTTCCATATGTGCATCCTAGTCAAGCTAATTATATTTCTTATGGAGGGTGTGGACAAATGCATTGAATTTTAATGCCTCAATCCTTATCTTCTTTTCCTTATTTATCCAATTGATTGATCACAAAAAATAGTTCATAGTGAAGGAATAGAGCAATTTGGACCATAGGAACCAAATCCCATTTATTTGTTTAAATCACGTTAAACAATAGTGCATTGCTATAGAAAAATTTTCTTCCCCCTCCAACTCTTTGGGTAATTACCATGGGATCCTCCAACCTTGTTTAGAGGAATTCTATAAATTCATTCTCCAATTTCCAAATCATGTTTTATATGCATTGTTGAGGGTTCTCGGGGCCCTAGGAACTATTTGTATCTTTTGGAAAGGGATTGGATTTCTTCAAGGAATACCCATATTGGATCTCCTTCTCCCTCGGCATGTCATTTTATTAAAGACCAAAAGGAGAAGGATCATGTCCCATCAAAATTTAATGCCTACATTTTCAAGTATGAGATATGCATCATCCACTATGATGTCCACAATGAATTGAGACGAGTTGTACTGTGTCCCTAGTTTCATTTTAAACACCACTTATAAACATGAATTGTTTACCTCTGTCTACCTTTCTTTACCTACTAAATTTGATTTTAATATTAACGTTTTTAATCTTGTCCTAAGGTATTAG
This sequence comes from Taxus wallichiana var. yunnanensis, assembly GCA_018340775.1. NCBI lineage: Eukaryota > Viridiplantae > Streptophyta > Pinopsida > Cupressales > Taxaceae > Taxus > Taxus wallichiana. Next base: position 41,029,845 of record CM031239.1, read on the forward strand.
ATTTCTAAGATAAGGAATGATTTCCCTCCTTGCTTGCATTTTAGGAGGTATTCAACCCTCTCAACCTCTTGTTCATTTTCCAGGGCATACACTAGATCTTCCTCGGTGATGATCAACCATGTATCCTTCTTAATGAGGTGGCAAGTGATCCTTATGCACCAACCTACAAAATAAAAATGACCATCACATGTTTTTGAGATTAGATACTTAAATATCTCTATTGGTTTATTTAAAAAGGGTAAATCATACAACCAAAGAACACCCACCTTTTCTATCATATTCTTTACACTATCATCATATATAATTTTTCCTACGCCATCCTTCTTATCAATGGTATATACCAAATCCTTTACCATTAATCCATCTAATCTATAAGTGAGATAATTAAAATTTGACATCTTGCCTAGTCCTACCTATTTTTTCCATTTCCCCACTTTTCTTGCCTCTTTGGGGTACCTTATTTTATAATTTAAATGTATGATGTTAGATATTTGATTTTTCTTTGCTCTTTTTCTTAAGGTCATTATTTTCTTATCCTTTCTTGGCGGGTTTGGAATAACTTGACCCTACTTTTCCAACCTATACTTATTTCTCTTCTATAAATACTTCTTCCACACCACTTGATGTTTACGTTAATGAAAAATCATAGTACCCCCAAATGAGTTATTAGATATTATTTTCTAAGGCAGAGTCATTTGGTGTGATTGTACAACATTGAGTTTTCCCCAAAGTGTGGGACTTAGAAAACAAGAAAAACTCTCCATATTAAAGGTCGGTTCCTATTCCTCTATTTAGGAGCATACGTGAGAACTTGTAAAGGATCTATCTCTATACCTAATCTAGTTTTACCAAGGAGAAAGGGATAAAAAGGATACAAGGAAATCAAAGCTAAACTACAAGGTGATGCACTGAAGGAATGATGAACATAGTTTTTCTGATAGACACAAACCAACAAAATACATACAATAACTAAGCACAGATAACCATATTTATAATGAAAGACCAGATGAGAGAAAAGGAGACAAGAAAGGATCTAGAATCAATCACAAACATGTTTTATTGCTCTATAGATTGATACAATACATTATGAAATGACCAAGAGGAAAGAAGCGTATTGCAATTTTAATGGAAGGTCTGAACTCCATGAATTCCTTTGCCAGAAGGAAAGGGGAGCCTGCAAAACAAAGAATGTCCAACCCTTTACAATGAGTCTCGACCCTGTATTTATAGATTCAATCAGAGGGAAGAAAGAGAGAGAAGTGGGAGAACCGGTTTAGAGCTCAACCACTGCCATCAATGTCTCTTGTAAAATCTACCCCAAATCTGTCTTAACTACACCAATTACTGGTTCGACGCCTCGAAGGAGGAGGAAACGGTGGATCGATCGAATCGATCCGGTTGTCGGGGCAAATAGATCCCTGCATTAAAGACACGAAGATGTTTTTCCATATTTCTCCCACCTAACCTCTCCAAACTTAAATTTTCATGCCTCCATTTCTTAGCAAAGGCCGAGATCTTTCCAATGTTGTCATATTTGCAATGTTTTGATCCACGAGTCGAAAGATATGACCCTTTGAAGTTTATATTGGGTATGTACAAAGGAGCAAGAAACCCAGTTTGAAAAAATAGGCCCATTCTTTAATATGGGACACATGGGAGCAGATTAGGGAAAATAAGGTTTGCGAGTCCATGATTTATCTTTTCCCCTTTTCCACAAAATCAAAAACTCTCGTGGCCCCGCCAATCCACTTGGACACGTGGCACCCTTTGGTTGGCTAGGGATATGCGCTCCAATTTTTATTTGTGCCCTTTTGACAAAAGGAAAATTTTCACCTTTTCCTTCGACTACCGCTTTGACCTTAACTCGGGTTCAAATGATAACTTCTTTCCCTTTAGGCGGGGTGCGACCCATTTGGTAAATTTTACACCTTTGGAATAAAAGGGGAAAAAAATCCACTTTTCCACCGACAATCTACCTAGCGTTCTTTGGTTTAGGCTTGCCATGTGGCACTTCCTCTACTGCCTACCCAATTTCTATATTTTGGTTAAGTCCTTTGCTTGGGAGGGTCATATTTCTTGACCGGGGACATGCGGTAGTCTGGGGCTTGTCTAGAAACCCTTCCTTTATTTTACTCTTGAATTATCACCATTTGGATACTTGGCGCCTTCCGCTAGTCTGTCTCCATGTTTGAATATTCAACCTGACCCTGTTCCTTTTTTGAAATGGAACGCATGGAGGCTTCACACTCACTTAGAAACATGCTTAGGATTTTACCTCTGGAGGATTGTTAGGTTAACACTTGGAAGCCTCTGCAGATCCTTAGAATTTTCAGCGGCCCCTCCTACCTTTTCAGACCTTGGGCTACGCAGAAGAACCGGGTGCTCCTTCGTGTTTCCACCTTTGAACTAAATTTTGGAGATGCACTAATCGATGCATGGCAGCTTCCACTTGCACTTTTATACTTAGCCAATTTTGAGGCCCACCCTATCCACCTTTTGACTCTATTTGACCATTTTCTATGTGGAGGGTTGACAAAATTTTGAGTCTCCCCCTGTTGGATTCAACTTTGAAGAAGTGTCATGCAGACATGTGGCTCTCTCTGCTATCTTCTCCATAATTATTTGATTTCGGACTCATTTTGTATTGTTTCAAGCACGAAAAACTACGTATCTTCACCATTTTTCCTCTCTTACTCCTAGTTTCTCTCATGCGGCACTACCCCTTCTTTTATGACCCTACTTTTTTTTTTTGTTGTCGAGCCCATTTGTAGCCCTGAAAAATGGATTTAAGACATGGAAACGAATCAACAAAGTCGTTTCTTCTTGTGTAGGGTCGTTTAATATTTCTCATCCCCGCCACCCCATTGTTGAGTCTTTCTGCGACCCATTTGCAAGATCTGAATGTGATTTCTTAGGTTCTTTCTATGTGGGGTCATGGTTGATCCAATATTTTTCCCAAGAGGTAAAATATGGATAATAGTTTCTTTTATAATTTTTTTTTCCTAAAGCTTCCTCAAAATTGATCTTGTGGTACTATGTGATATTTTGACACATTAAGTTCTTGATTCTTACATGGATCCTTTTAGTTACGCATCCTAGTACCGGTATTTTATCTTTCTATTAGACTGGAACTAACTTTGATTTAATCTAGGGTGCCTTATTTCCCAATTTTTCCTCATTCTACTCAAAGAAATCAACCCCCATGTTAATCATGATTGAGGGTTAGATGAAAGTCACTCTTACTCCTCCACTTTCCTCTTTCCAATCCTTTTCATCTATAAAATCTTTAGCACTCTTTTAATCATGACTAGTTTTTTATTTCTCGAATGAATTATATCACTTTGTCACTTTTTCTCTTATTTCTCACTCGGAGACCTCAATTTTAAGCTGCAAGGTAATTCCAAATGAGTTTCCCTATTTATACCCTTTTGAATAGGTCATAAATGATTCATTTATTATCTTTTACATGCATGAATTTTTACTCCATCAACTACAATTAATGTGAATTTATTGACAATTATCCCATGCTTTCTGATTTCTACTTGATGTGATGTCCCTTAAGTGTTCCTTATGAATTTCCTCATCTTTTGTACTCTTTTTTGTTTCATTTTCACCTCCAGTTATGTTAGGTGGATTATGTTCCTAGGCCACATCTCTTTTCCTTATGAATTTCCTTCTCCTCACATGATTTCCTTACCATGTAGCTCTCTATAAAACACCATTTCATTTCTATGTTCTTCTTCTTTATTTATTTTTCATGCACTCTTTTATCCCTTCTTTGAATCATCTTCCCCTTCAAGTTTTGTCTCAATTTTCTCTCCCTTTTCCATGTGTGATTTTCTTCTTTTCCGTTGTCTCTTATTTTCATTTTTAGAAGAAACATCTAGCATGTTCATGCACATTGTCCTACTTGATATCTTCATATATGTTATTTGGTACCAACTTCTTCCCAAAAAAATATTGTGTGGTCCTCTACACATATTAATGTAAGTTCCGAGAATATAATGTATTATGTATAGACCATTAGAGCCAAAATATAACCTACAACATTTCATAAAACAAATGCGCAAGTAATGTGCACTTATTACATTTAGGAAAGAAAACTAATACTAAGAACTAAAGTAATGACTAGTCTAATGGAATAAACTTTATTTAATTACAACATTACTTCATTGGTAGTAGGGTTTCAGCCTATTTCCATTAAATTATCTTGACATAAGTTTTCCATTGAGGTCCTTTAATTGACATGCCTCAGCTGGAATAAATGTGCTTTAAGTCTTCCTGGATGATACACATATTTAATTCATACATCAAAACCTTCATAGCTACTACAATTTTTTTGTTTTTTATATTGTGATCATGTCATTCCTTTTTCCTTTCTTTCTCTATGTTCAGATTCCATTGCACATGTATTCTTCTTTCATCCAATTGTAATATGTTTGTTAGGCACTTGGTGATTGAATCCTCATCATCTAAACTTGAAATTTGAGTGATGCATAGTGATGGTTCCATAAATTCTATTGGAAATACTACCTCTGTTAAAAACACAAGTTGAAATGGTGTTACTTTATTCAACCACTTGTATGTTGTTCTATAGGCCCATAGTACTTCTAAAACGTTTTCATCTCAGTCCTTGCATCTGATATCGCAAATATTTGTTAGAGTTTTTCTTATGATTTTGTTTAATGCCTCAATTATTCCATTGTATTGCAGGTGATATGGAGTTTTTTTTGGTTTACAACCATAAACTCTTGCAACAAGATTCTTATATTATCATTCAGAAAATGTGTCCCTCTATCACTTGTAAGGCTTAATGGACATCCATAACGACTGATTATATTCTCCTAAAGAAATATTTGTGTGGTCAGCATTGTACAATTATTTTTGTGTGTTGTGTCTTCCTATCTTGTTAATTAGTTAGTTGTCATAATGATATATCATGTAGTTATTTGTCACATAAGCGGGATTGATGGGTATGATAAAATCAATTGCCCATTTTACAAATGGTTCTTGTGAAATAGCCACTATCAATGGTATTTGATCCTACTTATTGATTTTGTGACCCTTTGACACTGGGATTATGCTTTTTCATACTCCTTAGAATATTTAAACAAGTTTTTTCACAATAAATGGGTTGTAAGAGTTTTCCTCATCATAGCTTCTTTGCCATAATGCCCTCTTGTTATTACTTTTTGTGTTTTACTTATAATATCTTTTCAATCATGATCTATTACACACCTTCATAGTATTTAATCATGCCCCATTTTTATAATTTTCATCTTATCAATTATTAGGGTATAAATTTTACTATGAGTTGTTTTCTTTGGGTAGTAGTGTATTTTTCTAATGTGACCCCATTTTATAGAATGAAAACTATGTCCTCTCGATTCATCTAATTCACTTTGTATTTGAAATAGTTTTTCATCATTCATGACTTCCTAAATTGGTTTTTCTTATTCTCCTATAGCAATGTGTAGTAAATGATCAGGACCTACATTATTTTTACCTAGTTTTACTATATCCAAAAATCAGAATTCTTGGAATAGAAGTATCCACCGACATATCCTCCCATGTAGTACCAATTTATTAGCCATGTATTTCAATGTCATGTGAACCATGAAGAATACAAAAAAATTGCTAATAAATAGTGTCTAAGTTTTTGTAGTGCATACATCATTGACAATCCTTCACACTTCGTGGTTATATAGTTCTTCTCTGCACATGTTAGTTTCCTCTCGGAAAAATAGATGGAATTATCTAAGGTGATTTTTCCAGGATAATTCCAATATTTCTCCAATATTTTTTCATAATGTATGTATATGTACATCTACATATTCCTAATAGCAGTTATTCACCAACATGAGAGCTCTCAATAAATTTAAGAGCATGTTTTACGCTAGACAGATCAAATTTTTAGTCTCACACCTTAGTGTGAGAGAATTCATCATGGGATATGAAATCAGTTAAAAGAGAGTTGGGTGGGTGAAAAATATTATGGAGTAGTATGTGACCATAAAAGACAAAAATTATTAAGATCTAGAGCATTGTGTGAGTATTTTTCTTTTGATGCTCAAGATAATCAAAAGACCTCATTCTTTATGAAAGAGGAGAAATAACAAGAAAAGAAAATTTATGTATCAAAATGATAGCAATAATTGGTTTAACAATATGTCTAGATTCTTATATGGGTATTTATCCTCCTAGATTCTTATGGTGGACACTTATCATCCAAGGCCATAATGATGAAAATTATAAAGATGGTATAATTATAGACCACATTGCTCACCGATTCTCATCAATGGGTTAGAAAATGTAAAAAAATGTTCTTTCTTCAGCGATAAAAGGATGATGGTGGCCCTCCCACTTCATCCCATTTAGGTGGATGAATCATTTTATTAATGAAGGATTCATTTTATTGGCATGATTAACATCATGTCAAGTGTGGGTATTAATTAGGTCTTGATAGATAATTATTATTCTACCAAGTGTATGGAGGCTATGGAATTCAAGAAATCTACTAAATTATCTATCCTTTATTTCTTTGATGACATTGTGATAAGATTTGGGATTCCCCAAACCACTATTTTTATAATACAAGAGCTTGTTAGGATCTAAATTTTTTGATTGGGCTCTTAGAATTAGAATATATTTGAATACTTCTTCTAATTACAACCCTCGAGATAATGGTTTAGTAGAATCTATTAATAAAAAATTGATCATAATATTGAAAAGAATAATGGAAATCAATCAAATATAGTGACATGCCAAGGTGAAAAATGCTCTCGTGGGCTGATAGGATCACACCAAAGGAAGGAATCACTAACTCTCCCTTCATCCTTGTGTATGGTAGAGAACAAATACTTCCTCTATCTCTAGAGTTTCCTTCATTAGATTTGGCCCAGTAGTTATATTTTAAAGGTGAAGATCAAAGAACAATCGAATGATAGAATTGGTTAAGATTTAGGAATTAAGGCAATCCACCATAATCATATTAGAAGAGAACTAAAGGTTGAACAAGTAATGGTTTTAAAAAAACCTAAAGCACATGTTTTCAAAATAGGACATTCGGTCCTAAAATTGGATGAAAACAACGATAAACTAGGGAGACACTCCAAGTTTGATGCTCTTTGGACTGGGCCATATTTCATCATTGCATGCAAGTAGGTTAACTCTTTTGAGTTGTCTAAACCTAATGGGGAGAAACTTTAGATTCCCTTTAATAGGATCTATCTCAAACCTTCTGATTAAGTCTATTTTTCATTGCATCTTGTATATATACTTGTGTTTAATCATTTTTCCCTTTCGTGTTATTGTTGTTGGAGGTTCCTTCCTTTTTTGTGTGTTGACCACCGATTGATTGTATTTCCCTCAATCCTTTTGGTGGATACCTAAATAAGTGATTTTTATAAGTGTTTGTCTCATTTGAATTTCACATACCATGTCCGTAGATAATGATAGAGTAATTTGATTCGAGGTAAAATTCAAAGAAATATTATTGATTTAGTGTCTAATGGATGCTTCATGGCTACTGGTATTCATCATATAACATGTAGATGTTCCATAAAATTCACCAAAATTTTGTTTAAAATTTCACCCACATGAAGTTTTTAACAACTTGTCAAATTTGGGACTTAGGCACTTTTTCTCAAGAAATTTGTGGAACACTATGTTAGTCTTCCATAGAATGTGTGAATGTTTTGTTCCATGGGTTCTCCTAACTTATCAAAAAAATAAATGGATCCCAAGCCTTTAGAAAAATTTTGATGGATTTATTGCCTTGCGGATGATGATAGACCTTCGCAAAATTAAGGAAGTCAATCTTCCATGGGCATTAAAATCAATTTCTCACGGAAAAGCTGTGCGGAAGAAGAAAGTAGGTTTGAATGTGGCTAAGGTTGGAAGTTATGGAAAAAATAACTTAGTGAAGCATGGAATTCAAAGATAAAATTTTGTGGGATTGACAAAGTTACATGGGAAAGAAATTATATTATTGTATTATGTAAACAAGATGGGTTTAATGTGGAATACATCAATGCTATAGAACAAATGAACGTAGTCACAAGTGGAAAAAATGCAATGTCAAGAAAAATACTTTCGGTGCATAGAAAAATCATTAAATGGTTAGGTGCATAATATCTAAAAAAGGCACAATATGTGAGGAGTTGCTAAAATAAAGAGACGACAACAGAGACAAAGTTGTGCCTATTTTGAATTAGATGCTCAACTACTCCGCCTACATAAAATTAATGTTAGTGGCACCATTATTCTACACTCACGATCTAATGGTGGGTTCGAGGAAATGTTAGGTTCCCATACCGATCCTGCATGAGTTCCTTTTTGGTGATGGTTGAAAAGTTCATTGATCATTGGATCTAACATATTTCTTCTCCTCTCTCTCTTAAAAAAATTCTATAATTGTAAGTTCTTTGGCACATTATATGGGTTCTTTTCTTTTTGAATTTTTAGATCCTTCTTGTAAGCTTGTAAGGATATTTCTCATGGCCTCTGTAACTTACATGTGGGTACTTATTTCCTTGGTTATGTATCTATAATTGGTTAAGTGTTGATGTTAATATAAGCATGACTTTGTTTCTTTGAATGCTTCACGTTTATCCGAACATCTTTTTCCTCTTGTGCACCTTCCATTTTACTTCCTTCCAAGTTGTGTGTCTTTTAGATCTTCACATGTGTGTTTGCATCTATGTCTTTTAGAACTAGGATTGATCCATTTTCAAGTTTGGTGCATCACCCCCTTTTTTTTAGTTTTCCCTCTCACCCTATCCCTTTGGAGTTTCTTAGCTTAGGATTAGATAGGGTAGAGTAGAATTTTTAGGATAGTTGTAGTGTCGAGGAGAATGAAAGTAGACCTCTCACTTTGGAGTTTTGATCTTCATTTCCCCCACACTTTTAAGATCATTCATGTTTTCACTTAAATGTTTATTTTTTATTTAGTAGGGGTGTGAATTTTAGTGACACTAGTTTTGGCACACCCAAAGTGGGACTAGTTTGATGAATTTTATACCATCTCCACTAAGATTGGTGTGTGTCTTGGCTGGTTTTTAGCCTTTGGAGGAAGTTTTCTACACATTTGGTGTCTCCCAAGTTTACATATATATATTAAGAAGTCAAGTTTTCACTTTCATGAGAAGGATACAAACAAGAAATAGTGTATCAAGAGGTAAAAATTTTAAATACTTGCGACTCTCACCGAGAATAAGTAAAGGAAAAGAGGAATCATTGTAGACATTTCTACCACCTTCAACTATAATTCTTTCCACTCCTCCTCGTGATAGACTCCCATCTTTCTCCATCAGAAATTTAAGGCCTATCCCCTTCATGGTACATCAAATAAATATACCATTTTTTATCTTTAATGGTGGCATTCCCTTGGCTCTAAATGCCCAAAATTATATACCAGTGTCTTCTCTAAAAAGTATTAATTTCTTCACTGGTGAAAACCTTATAACTCCCGTAGATAAAAAACATTACAAATTTTTAGATCATATCCATGATGTTGTAAAAAAAATTCACTTCATCTTATTACTGAAAATTATGTTGCAATTAGGCTTATTTATTCTTCATTAAAAGGAAAATTGTTTCAATGGTATATAAGTTTGAGTCCTACTTCCATTCACACATGGGATAATCTTGGGACAACACTGGGTCATTAGTTTGATGAAAGAGTAGATAATTTATCTCTATGATGGAGAGAAAAATCACACCCAACTAAAAAAAAAGGTTAGCACAATCAAAATATCTCAAATTTGTCCTTAACTTTGAAAAATAGCTCACTTTTTCAAGCCTATATACTCTTAAATCTTGTAAATTTTGAATTTATAGCCTTATTTGGGTTATAATATCTTTTCATTCTATTTTTAGAACCTCCTCCAAGCCATATAGACAATCAAAATAATGAAAATCAGATAAAATCTTTAGACTTGTTTACCTTTTCTAAAATTGTACTAATTTGGTCTTTAAGAACATTTCCATTTGAGTTCATGTTAGGAATAATCCACCAACTCTAGAGAAAAACCATTAAAAATTTTGGGTACCCATTTATCTCCTTATGGTGTGGGAATTTTTTTGACTTAATTCCAAACCTAAACCTACTTATCACAACTTCCTCCTCTTTGGTTAAGCATAGATTCTTATAGCCCTTCTCCAAGCGAATTTAGGTATAAATATTTTTGGACTCTTCAAGAAAAAATAAATAGAATTTAGGATACCCTTTATCATATTTCCCATATTTATGAAGTTTTGAGACTAAAGCCTTAGTGTAAACCCATTTACTCCAACTTTGTTCTATCACAATTAGGTCTCTAATAGCAATTTACAACTTTGATAGAGGACTGTCATGTATTCCTAGAAAGCGTGAATTTTTATGAAATAATTATTTTTGAATCCTAAAATACATTTAATGTAGATGATTTTCTCATATTTTTAGTTATTTACAACAACTCTAAGGGATTCAAATGTCATACTCTTTTGCAAACCCTAGGTAGGGTTTCTTCAAGCCTAGTAAAAGAAAAATGATTATAAGAACAAATATTCACAATATAAAACCTTGCAATTTCTTGAACAAAAAGATGGTTATTAGAGCGTTTATGAGCTTCTTCACATTGTGCTTAAGTATATTCACCTTCTCTAGCTTATTATGAGATGAAACTTCATTGTTGATGATTTTTGACTCTCCTCCTTACTCCGGTTTTGTCCTTCTTGCCTTATCACATTCTTAAGAATTGAAAATAGTAACTTTTACTTAGAGAAATCACCTTCCTTTGACTTCTCCTCCATCTCAGATATGAAACTTGCATAAACAAAACTCAAAGAAATATTATATTGATAAAAATGAGCCTCATCAACCTTCTTGACTATCTCTCGCCACCTCATGCTTTTTTCTTCATGTTTCTCTTCTTGAGTTCCTTCTTGCACTTGTAGATCTTTTTCTTTTGGATTTTTTTCATCCAACTTTCATGACTATGATTATCTTTCCAAAATTTTGATTACTTTATGGCATTATCACGCTCTAAATTTTTCTTTTTCTTGTTTGATTCTTGTGTTCCTAATATCTCTCGTTTGTTTTTTCCTCTCATCGATCTGCAGATATACTAGTCTCATCTTCCTTACTATTTCTCCTTTGTAAAATTGATTGGTATTCTTCCTCTCCACTTATCCATTGCCAAATTTTCTTGGTTATACCTAATCCATCATACCATATTCTCTATGAGTTTTACCTCTTGTAGATTCAATACTAACTTCCTTATTTTTCGAAATTAAGTTTTCATGCTCATTAACATAACTCTAGGATAGTTTTCACTCCATGATTGGTTATCCTTGAGTGGATTCAATGTATTTTTAACTCCATACTTCATGAGAGCATAAGTGTTAGTCCATCCATCATGAATATCTCTTCTATCAAACTTCCATGTCCTTCCTAACAAGATATGACAAGAATCCATAGGCATCACATCACAAAGAACTTCATCCTTATACCTACCAATCTAAAAATTAACAAGACATTATTCAATAACTAGAACTTGATGGTTTATTTGAACCTAATATACCTTATATGTCTTAGGATGTACCAACCTTTTCAATTTTAGATTTTCAACCATTTCAAAAGACACTAAATTATCTGTGCTACCATTATCAATAATAAGCTTACAACACTTACCTCTAGACTTGCACATTGTCTTTAACAAGGCTCTTCTTTCAGTTGGATATTTAATTTCTTTGCTTTATTGTATCAACACTCTTATCATAATCAATTCTTCTCTTGTTTTAGGTTCTCTCATAAGTGATGGTGATCCCACAATTTTTTCTTCATCAGTATGCACAATATCTTCACTTGCCTTTCTAATACTTACCTAAAGGTTCTCTATACATTCAAAATATCAATGACCAAAAAATTGTTACATTTCAAACACCATGCTATAAACTCACCTCTTCCTCTTCTAAAATTGTCTCTTCCTCTATAGGAAAAACTACCTCTATAATATCCAACTCTTGGAGTGCTTGGTGTTTGTGAACTAATTTCTTCCTCTTATTGATTTTTCTGATGTTTTCATTTTATTTTTTTGTCCTCTACCTCTGATTCCTATACCTTTACCTCTAAAATACTGTGTTTTTCTTCTAAACAACTTATATTATACTTTCAAGGCTACTTGGTATACTTCTTCCACTATTCTCAAAGTGAAAAAACTGATTTCATCCTGAATTTACATCTTAATACATTCAAATATCTACCTAATTCTTCATAGTACCCTTTTATATGGCATGATATCATAGCTAACTTGTAAAACTCTTCAGTGTAATCAAACACACTCATTTATCTTTTCCTTAAATTTTGCAATTTTTTAAACAAACTAGTTTGATAATCAAATGGAATAAATTTACCTCTTAACTTAACAACCATTTTGTCCCATGAACTAATTTTATCCTTTCCTCTGCTCCTTTTTTCTTGCACAAAGTCCCACCAAATAACAACATGCCCTGTCAATTTGGTACAAGAAAACTTTACCTTTTTGTCCTCAGTTATGCCTTCAAAATCAAAGTACTTATCCATCTTAGTAATTCAGTCTATCAAGTCTTCTAGATGTAGGCTTCCTCCATACATTTTTACCTTCATATTTGGCTTAGAGCCTACTCCCATAACTAATTTTAGGAGCTTCGTATATGGTCATTCCTCTTATGCAAGTGACTCTTCTACCACCTCTTCTTCTACCTCTTCTTTATCACTTTCTCCTCCCAAATCCATGCCTCTTATCTAGGAAACTTCTAAAGATCCAAATATGTCCTCTATATTCCTCAATATGGAAATCCATTCATTATCTATAGGTTGTCCTCTCTGACCTCATCTAGGTAGTCTTCTTGTTGGAATTTTAATTGTTTTCCTTCTTCTTACAAACTTATTTTTCACAACTTACTTCCCTTATCAATATTCCTTTCTTGTAAATATTTCTCTCTCTTTCAAGAGAAATAACATTTCTCGATACCAAATGATTCAGATCTCAATCACACTCAACCAAACAACAAGGTCAACATAATCAAAATATCTCAATTTTTTCCTTAATGTTGTAAAATAACTCACTTTCTCAAGTGTAGAGACTCTTCGATCTTGAAAATTTTGGATTTATATCCTTATTTGGATTATATTATCTTTGCATTTTATTTTTGTACCCTCATCCAAGCCACATAAACAATCAAAATGATTAAAATTAGATAAAATCTTCAAAATTTCTTACCTTTTCTAAAAATATCATAATTTTGTCTTTAAGAACATTTCCATTCCAAAGTTCATGTTATTAATAATTCAATAGATCTTGAGACAAACCATTAATACTTTTGGGCACCCATATAGCTCCTTATGGTGTGGGAAAAATTTTATGACTCAATTCCAAACCCGAACCTCCCTATCACAACTTCCTCTTCTTTGCTTAAGCTTAGATTATCAGTATCCCTTCTCCAAGGGACTTTTAGGTCTAAATTTTTCTTGGGGATCTTCAAGACAAACCAAATAGATTTTGGGACACCCTTTATCCTATTTCCCTTATTTATTAAGTTTTAGTACCTAATTCTTAGTATAAACCCCTTTACCCCAAATTTTCTCTACAATAGTTAGGTCTCCAATAGAAATCTACACCTTTGATAGAGGACTATCACGTATTCCCAAAAACTATGAATTTTTTATGAAATAATTCTTGTAAAATCCTAATGTATGTTTACTGTAGATAATTTTCTCAAATTTTTAGATCTTGAAAAAAATTTGAGGGTTTCAAATGTTGTGCTCTTTGCAAACCCTATATAGGGTTTCTTCGAGCTCAGAGAAGAAAAAGGCTTATACGAACAAATATTCACAATATCAAACATTGAAATTTCAAAAACTATTGTGAGCCTATTAATAACATTGTTATCTTTACATTGAAGCTTATTTAATCAAAAATGGAAATCTAGTTTGTTTCTCACTTGTATAGTACCTTAGGAGTAGGGGTTTTAAGCATTTCATTGTCTTAAATAAATAGAGTTTAGTACTTCAAGGATGTGCTTTAAAATTCTTCATATAGTATCTAATCTCCTTCTCAATATTTTTACACATAAATAAAATAATCTATCCAAAAATACCTACCATAATGCTTGATATTACATTCAATCTTGCAAACTTTCGATGCCGAAAAGAGGGATCTCCTTTCTTTTCAAGTATAGATATCACAAAATTTTCTCCTTTTACAATTTTATCTCAATGAATTCCTTCCTCCCTTGTATAAATAACTCTTAGTATCATATATAACTCTATTATTCCTCAACTTTCACCATTACTAAATTTTATGGTCATGAGGAGGGGTTACATCAAGTAGAATAGAGGTGGAGAACACTCTATGAACTATATGACCATCTGTACATCATAAATATCTCCTAAAATACATAATAATGGTTCTAAGACCCTTATCACACACTAAGACCCCTCTTACATACCATCCACTCAAGCCAAAATGTCTTGGAAAAGTTCAATTTTTTTTAAAATGTAAAAAGGAGGGAAACACAAGATTTGATTTTTTTAAAAGGCATAAAACTTAAATAGCACCACAAAATGAACTCTAAGACTCTACGTAAGAATCTTAAGCCATATATCAAGCCATAATTTGATAATTCAAGCTAACATTATGCTAGGAGAGATGTTCCTATATCACTCTATTAGTACATCTAATAGCCATTAAGAGGGCTTTGAATGAGCTCATGACAAAATTTAATTTTAGATTTCAAAATACATGGGACAATATTCCACTTCATTTTACATCAACTCCATAAGGTGTTTTCAAATATTTCTTGAGATATTTGAATTCATATTTAGTTTTAATGATACAATTTATGGGTGTTATCCAATTACATGATGCATATCCAATAGCCATTAGGACTAAAAATTTCTTGATTCAAAATGGAAAGATAGCCCCTATATTGCCTATGACCTTGCTTCTCGAATTGCCTCAACACACTTAGCCTTATTTTTCTCCCATTATTGAGCTAAATTCCCCACCCTCTACTTCCACTTTTTTATCCTTCCCAAAAATATAATGATGATGACGATCTTAGAACCATGGCTAGGAGCTTATCCAATGAAATTGTCTCTTTGAAGAGGTAGTAAGCCTAATCCTATAGAAGTTACCAAAGTTCTAGCCAAGGTAAATATTTATGTCAAATTTTAAACCAAGGTAATAAAAACATAGACCCATTATCCAAATCTAAGATATAGTCAAAATCATTGAATTAATAGATTACAATGACCAAACCCACATTTACGTCTTCAAACAATTGCTCCCGCACATCCACTTCTTATCGCAAACACAAACAAAGGACTTGTCATAGTAAAAGATAATGTTATACAAGAATTTGAATGGTATTTTCCATGCACTCAGCTACATAATCAAAATAATTATGTAAATGGCATGCAATTCTAGACCCTAATGGTGTAAAATTATTTTAATCAATAAGAACCTATCATGGAAATGGTGAATACGAGTGTAGAAACATAAGGGGTTACCCCTAAACCTAAATTCATAATTTTTGGGTCTAATGGAAGTTCACCAAGCCTTGGATAACTTGATCAGGCTACAACTCCACGTGGTGGATCATATAAGGTCAAACAAGAGACAAATTGAAATGTATACTCCATACTCTTTATTACAAGATCCCCATTTCAAAGAAAAAGAATCATTGGACTTGGGTGGTGATCTAGAGGAAATTTTGGGATTTTGAGAGTTCCATAAATCTCCTAAACCATGATAGAGTAGTACAACATTCAACGATATTTCCTTCGGTATATGAAATGTGGAAAATAGACTTCGTATGCTCAAGTTATGGTCGGTCAAAGTTTGTTCACATGATTCGGGCCCCGCCAACTTCAAAGCAATGTGGCAGAAGTAAAGTGTGTAAGTGGAGGAGAAAATATGTGTTTTTGTGATGTCATTCTTCCACACTCATATTTCAACATGTGGATCCTAATTTTTACTAGCTATGGGCTCTTGGCCATCTTTGACACACTCTTTTCATGGAGGGGTGCCTTTGCCTCTATGATTGATATTTTTCCACTTGGTGGGTCCTCAAGACACCACATGGCATGCCACCATGATGAAAAATGTAGTGCACCAAGACAAATCAATTGGGTGAGCACTCTATTTATCTTGGCACATTGCAAGGTGAGATTTTCAATTAACTCAACGAGTTCCCTATGGATCGGGTGAGCTATCTAATTAGCTTAGGATTGATTACATTTAATGGTTTGGGATACATTGAGTTCACATGGGGTGATTTCATTTTGCACTAGGGAAAGCTATATGGTTTACATGGGCATTCACACCCACTATCTACCTTATTACATGCTCGGCCCACATGGCCCTCATATTATACGCTTCCAACCATATTACTCTCCACCGTCAGCCTTACAACTTGGTTTTTTTACTAGCTTAACGTGGCTGAAGACAACTTGACCATTCCATATGTAGGTAGGAAAAACATAGGTGGTAGCGTGGTCATGACCATGTATCAAAATGGTTGGTGAGCCTTTTTAAAGGCTAAGGGAGTTACACGCCCACACATGTGGGATTATTCACTCCCACCATTTGAAGTTCCATATGGAGAGAGGATTTAGTGGATTCAACGGAATAGACTAGTCATGCCAAGCCACATAGGGATGGCATTCAAAATATGAGGCGGTTAAAATATTAACAAAGCCTTAATAAGGCTTAAAGCGGTGGAAGGGTAGGCTGGGGAGAATCGAATCCCCAACTGCCCATTTAAAAAAATTATTCCTCACCGCCACACCACGTAGCTTGACGGATGTAAAAAGGAGTTTAGAGGTTGTTATCTACACACAAGTTTTTTCATAGGTAAGCACCGTGATCTAAATCTAGTATAGGATTTATTGTAAATACTCATTTTGGGGCACCAAGGAGAGTTTTGTAACTCGGTGTCAACTAGAAAAAATGTCCAGCACCCCAGATGCTCCTAATAGACCTATTATATTTCCATTTTAGCTTTCTAGGTGAGATTTATGGAGATAATTTTGATCACTATCTATTTATAATCCATGTGCTTAAGAGGCATCCTCTATAAATCATCATTTTGGAGCACTTAGAGGAAGAATGAGCCTTTGGTGTATACCTGGAGATATGATAATAATTCGATACACTCGATGATGTTTTTTTGAGTTTGGAGGTGTTGTGATGCTTTTTTACCTTGAGGAATTCAATCAAAAAAATTACGTTCATCTGGAGCCTACATCTAGCATACATCTCTTCAAGGAATACATTTTGAAGATTTCTACTTCGCATCACCACTATATGTTGATTTTTCACTACTTGGTGGAAATGGAGGATTTTTTCTTCATATTTTCTAGTATGGATTCATTCGAATCAATCGACCATTGATCACATTATCTTCCGGTTTGGAGTTTTTGTGAGTCAACCGGATGTTTGATCATCTTCTGTAATTTGGTTCAGATTCATATTGAATTAATTAGATTTGTGGTCACATTTTATCGAGTTTGGATTCATCTAGAATCAACCAAGTATGTGTGATCACCTATATGTTCTAGTTTGTAGCCATGACGGATCAGCCATGACATTTTTCTTCTACATTTGTTCAGCTTGGTTCTTCACTCGCATAGAGGTTGTTCTTGGTCATTTAATGGTAGATGTTAGTGGAGATGAATTAGTACTTAATAAGGATCAGTTTGGAGTCCAATGGAGTCAAATATTATATTTTCTTATGTAGGCAAGTTCGAGTCCTGTGGAATCAACTAGTAAACATTGGTTCAAGTTGTATCTTCATAGCTTCATTGTAAATTATACTTATTTACAATCGGAAGTGTAATTAATCAGTTCACAATTTGAACCCGGAGACATAGGCATTTTCCAAACTCCTTTATCAACTTTTTTGAAGTGTGTGGGTATTTTTTTTCCATCGCATTTTCATTTAAGTTGAAAATTTTAATGTGTTTTATTGACAAGTATCTATAAGGGTCCGTGGATTGTAAGAAAAATTTACCCTGTTTACAAATCAAGTTAGTATCGAGTTGATTGATCTTTCTTAAAAACCCGTTATTCTCTCGAGAAATTCGATCAAAACAAACCGATTTAGCAGCAAAGTTGCTTCATCTTGTGCTTTTCGAGTCCATATTTGTGAGATAGGTGAGGGATAGGTTTATCATACTAAGTAGTTTTCTTGCATTTAAATTTGGATTACTACATTTATATCTCCTATTCAGATTTGGAGTTCCTATTATAGTTTGGATACTCATATTTATAAACTTGGAGATTTTTCGGTTGTTTGTCAGCGACACAAGAGATCATTGGTGTCATCTCAAATAGTCATTCTATGTAGAGGCATTGTGACCATGCAACAAAATGGTAGCTGATCATCACCGGAATCGACATTAGATCATATATTCACTTTGCGTGAGAGGATTATGGTCGTGTAATAGAGTGGTACCTAATTTTCATTGTCAATAGGATAATTCACACCATAAAAAGTAAAAAACCATGCAGTGGGGTGGAAGTCATCATTATTGAGCTCATGAATATCAGCACGAAATGTCACTTTATGTAATGGATTGTGGTCATCCAATAGAGTGATGGTTTATCATCATTATCATCCGACATCGGTTGAGATATTCATTCTTTGAAGAAGCTTGAGGTCATGCAATATAATGGTAGCTAGTGGTCCTGGACTTAGCTTCAGGTTGGAATTTCATTCTGTGTAGAGGCCTTTTTTTGTATAACAGATGGTTTTCATTGTCATTGGAGACTTATACCATGTAGAGGCATAGGTCATGTAGCAGGATAAATTCACCATCACAAAAAATTCTTAGTACTATGTAGAGGCCAAGGCCATGCAACAAAGAGAAGGAAAATCTCTTCTTCAGAAGCACCAAAATTCATTTTCTATAGAGGCATAGTCCATGCAACATGATGAAGGTTATCAGGTGGTGTTAGTAGCATGACTCGGATGCCACATGTCCCAGGATAAAACAATTAGTTGTTTGATTGTGGAGTAGTAGTATACTACATAGATATCTTCTCAAGAACGCCTGAGTTTGTGGTTCACATAGCTTTTGTGGACAAAAATCCTTCTCACTAGGGAGATGTGATCTAGAGGACATTTTTGGATGTTGGGAGTTACCTAAATCTCCCTAAATCATGAGAGAGTGGTAAATAATTTAGTGATATTTCAGTTGGTACCTAGAACGTGGAAAAAAAACTTCTTATGCTCAAGTTATGGCCGGTCAAAGTTTGGTCACATTTCGACCTGAAGGGTAAACCGACAACCTCGATAGTGATTTCATGGAAGTAGAGTGCGTAAGTGAAGGAGAAAAAATGTGGTTTTGTGACCCCAGTCTTTGAAACTCATATGTGGATAAGTGCACACCAATTTTTACCTGGGGCCCTCATCTAGGTTTGACACACTCTTTTCATAGAGAGTTGCCTTTTCCACCACGATCGATATTTTTCCACATGGTGGGTTCTCAAGCCACCATGTGGCCTACTACCACAATGGGCAACACCGTGAACCGAGATGAATTGGTTGACGAGCTCTTTATTTCCTTCAGCACATTATAGGGTGATCTCTTTAATTAACTTGGTGAGTTCCATATGGCTCGGGTGAGCTATCTAATTAGCTTGGAATTTATTACATTTTATGGTTCGGGATACATCGAGTTCACATGGGGTGAGTTCATTTTGCATTAGTGCAAGATACATGGTTTATGTGGGCATTCAACCCCACCGTCCACTTTATTACATGCTCCACCCACGTGGCCCTCATACTATACACTTCCGACCACATTAATATCCACCTCTAGTTTTTACAACTGGGATTTTCAACTAGCTCAACGTGGCCAAATCCAAGTTGGCCATTCTATATGTGGGTGGGTAAAACATATGTGGTAGCATGTTCGTAGCCATGTATCAATACATTCGGCTAATCCATTTTAAAGGATAAAGGGAATTACATGCCCACACATGTGGCATTATCCACTCCCACCATTCAAAGGTCTATGTGGAGAGAGGATTCAGTGGATTCAACAAAGTGGACCAATCATGCAAAAACCACATAATAGTGGTATTCAAAATGTGAGGTGGTTAAAATATTAAAAATCCTTAATAAGGCTTAAACCGGTGAAAGGGTAGGTTGGGGAGAATTAAACCCCTAACCACCCATTTAAAAGCAATTATTCCTAGCCACCACACCATGCATCTTGATGGTATGAAAAGGATCTTGGCGGGTTTTATCCACATATAATTTTGTTCACGGGCCTACATTATGATCTAAGCCTAGTATAGGCTTTATTATAAATGGTCATTTTGGGGCACTTAGGAGAGTTTTTGTAACTCGATGTCAATTGGAAAAATTTCCAACACCCCGAGATACTCCTAATATACCTCTTATATTTCCATTTTAGATTTCTAGTTGAGATTTATGGAGAGAGGTCTGATCACTATCTATTTATAAGCCATGTGCTTAAGAGGTAGCCTGTGTAAATCATCATTTTAAGATTACTTGGAGGAAGAATGAGCCTTCGGTGTAAAACAAATATATGCTCATAATTCGATATGCTCTTGATGATGTATTTTTTTAAGGGTTTAGAGATGTTGTGACACTATTTTACCCTTTTTAATTCATTCAAATGTTTGACGTTCATTTGGATCCTACATTCAACATACATCTCTTGAAGGAAGACATTTTAAAGACTCATAATTCTCGCATCGATCACTATATGCTGAGTTTTCACTACTTGGATGACATGGAGGAGTTTATCTTCATCATTTCTAGATCAAATTCATTCAAAATTAACTTGACCTTTGATGACATCATCTTCTAGTTTAGAGTCCTTGTGATTCAATTGGATGTGTGATCATCTTCTATAATTTGCTTCAGATTCATATTGAATAAAATGGATTTGTTGTCACCTTTTATCTAGTTTGGATTCATCTAGAATGAACCCGGTGTGTGTGATCACCGTATGTTCTAGTTTTGAGCCATGACATGATCAGCCTGGGACATTATTCTTCTGCATTTATTCATTTTGGTTCTTCACTCTTCATATATGTTGTTTGTGTCCATGTAACATAGTGGTAGATATTTGTGGAGAATAATTATTACCTCAGAAGGATCAGTTTGGAGTCTAATGGAATCAACTATTATATGGTCTTCTAGAGGCCGTTTAGATTCAATGTGGAATCAACTGGTAAACATTGGTTCAGGTTATACCTTCATAGCTTCATTGTAAATTATACTTGTTTGCAATTGGAAGTGTAATGAATTCTTTCAACATTTGAACCCGAAGATGTTGGAATTTTACAAACTCCATTTTCAACTTTTTTACAATGTGTGGGTGTTTTCTTTCCATCACATTTTCTTTTAAGTTGATAAATTTTTATGGATTTTATTAAAAAGTGCCTATAGGGGTCCATGGACACTAAGAAAAATTTAACCATGTTTATGGATCAGGTGGATATGTGGCTTCATCTAGAAATTTTGTGCTTTAGGAAGAAATCCCATCAAACATACAAAATCCATGAAGTACTACGGATCTATGAGACAAAGAAACTCCACCAACCGAAGAGCTTCTGTAGATAGAGAAAATAAGAAATAATAATGTCATACCTTTGATGCACAAATACATGGGTATCCCCTTCAAAAATTTCAAGAAAATGAATAAGACAAATCTAAATGTGACAATGTTGGATGCCCTATTTATTCCCTCTTAGAGGGATCTTCTATAAGAGGATTTTAAGTAGCTTCCCAATCTATATCAACTATGCAGAAAACAAACTCCACAATAAACATATACTTGTCGAAGGAGGACTAAGCGAGTAATTATAAGAATCCCCCATCCTTTTACATGTGCCTAATTGCAAGCAATAACTTAGTGCATAATTATATGATTGACTTAGGTTCTAACACCTTTGTAATGACCAATAAAATTGTTGATATTTTAGGCATTTAGTATAATCCAATTTTTAAAGGTGACGTACAACTTGATGGCTCATATGTCAACATTTTAGGAGTGATTACAGCCTTTGTGTCCTTTTGTCTCCTGCTTCATCCAGACCCGGATGTGGTGGAATTTGTTGCAGAACATGAGATTTATTTGTCTTACAGATTTGGCCTTCATGACGAATTGTTTGAATTTTCTCTCCCGATCCTCTCTTGTGGGTGGAGGAAGTCAAAGAACATGCTCTGGGTTTGGGTATGGGTATTCAGTGTCTCAATGGCCAATACCGTGACCTACTCCACTTCACTCAAAATGTGAACTCCATGTTTGTATTGGGGAGGCTTGATCATAAGTTGATCCCAATAATCAAAATTGACATTGCTCTATTTCCGGTGCACTCTGTGATTGATAAATGGAATGAGCTCAAAGATCATGCTTTGGTGACACATTCATTATTCTTCTCGTGGAAGCAAATCACTTCAGCGGGAACTCAATACCATTGATCTTTTTGGCTTTTCCTCTAGTGGCGTTGTTTATTCAGCGTTCTTTGGTCTCTCCTCTACTCTCTTGTTCTTCCCCAATGTCGGTTCATGCCGACACTTTTTTCCTCTTTCTCCTTCCTCCTCCCTTCTTCTGGTTGGTTGCTTTCAGCCCACCCTTCTCTCTTCTTCTTCTTCTCTTTTCTTCTCTTTGTATGGTTGGGGCCTCACCCTCCGGTTCATAGCTCTGGTCAAAAGCATTTAATCATAAAAAAACACTTTAGGAGTGATCAAAGATCTTGAATTAACCCTCCATGCTTGTCCAAGATTGACTATAACCCAAGATATCTTAGTCATTGACTTTCCTTCTTTGTTTTCCATTTGTCTATCAAGATATTTTACAGCCAAGGTGGGTGGATATTTGTCTTTTGATTGGTCTCACATGCTCCTAAGAACTAGATATGGTACAATATTTACCATTAGAGTTGAGCCAATATCTTCTTATCATGTTGATTCTTATGATCCTAATCCTCTCTAATCTAATTTAATGGTACACAAAGATCAAGAGGATGTATTAGTATCATTACAACAACTTACTTATCTTAGCTAAATACCTAATATTTTTTAGACGAATGGGCCAAGGAACATTATGATTTTGATCCCTATGAAATAGATCTAGAAACTAGCCTAGGAACCACTTTATTCATGAATATTAATTCATATCCCCCATGCTACATAAAGAATATAATAATTCTTCTAGATTATGGAAGATGTAATTTAATGGTTCTAGAAGAAGAAATATATTTGGGGTGGGAGTAGTTCTTGTCTCTCCAATGGACAATAATTTTTTCTTTTCTCATAGGATACGAGTTCATGTGTTTTAACAATGTGGAAGAGTATGAGGATTTTATCCATGGATTATTTATAGCATAAAAAGGTAAATTAAGGCCTTACAAGTGTTTGAGGATTTAGAATTTTTTATTCAGTATCTTGAAGGAAGGTGCATTACCAAAAATAATTT
Source organism: Taxus wallichiana var. yunnanensis (assembly GCA_018340775.1). NCBI lineage: Eukaryota > Viridiplantae > Streptophyta > Pinopsida > Cupressales > Taxaceae > Taxus > Taxus wallichiana. The sequence goes on from CM031239.1 coordinate 41,053,333, forward strand.
TTAGAAGCTTACAAACATAGATTTTGGACATCTGGGAGAATTCTTAACTTACAAGTTGTGCAAGGAAGCTGAAAAAAGAAGTGGATCGAATGAGAGGAATTGGATCACAATTTTTACCATATAAATATGTCATGTAAGGTAATGAACAACATGTTAAGATGGTTATTAGACCATCAATTCTATATAATGAATTCAACTAGATAATCTTTTATAGTGATGAAAAAATGATCAAATCATTCAAATAAGGAAAAGGGTTAGTCACTCTTAAAGACATATTTATCCCCGATGTAGAATTCAAAGTAGAAACAAAGAATATAACTGCAAAATTATAGGGCTATCAATCAATCACCATTGTGCAAAACAAGGAGCTACTACTTGGAAAGGTATGTGATGAATCTGAAAAACAAGCTTTCATATCCTTATGTCAGAAATTTAATGATGTATTCTCTTAGATTTATGAATACCTTAAATTTTTGACCCCAACATTGTTCAACATAATGTAGATTCTTATCCTAGTGTTAAGCCAATCAAATAAAAAGGCCCGACAATCCCAAAAATAAAGCCCTCATGAGAAAAGAGTTATCAAAACTTAATGAAGCCACAATTATATTCCCCATCAAGTATTCCTCTTAGGTGGCTAGCTTACTTCCTGTTAGGAAGAAGAATGGATAAAATTGTCTCTGTGTGGATTTCAGGGACTTGAACATGGCCTCTTTAAAGGATGAATATTTCCTACCATCTATAGAAATGTTTTTACAAATAGTAGCAAGAGCTGAAATATTTTCTATGTTTTATGGCTACTCAATTTTCAATCACATTAGGGTTAGAGAAGAGGATCAACATAAGACTACATTTATAACCAAATGGGGAACATATGCATATGAGAAGATGTCCTTTGGTTTGTTAGGTTCTAAATTTCAAAGATCCATGGATACTATATTCAAGGCATATATAAATGATTTCATCCTCATCTAATTGGATGATATCATTATTTTCTCAAAGGAGAGTAAAGACCATAATATTCATATTGATATTTTTTTTCCAATTTGTAGGGATTTTGGGGTGTCCCTTAATCCCAAAAATTACATTTTTTTCATTTTTCAGGGAAAACTATTGGGTCATATTTTCGAAGGATGGTATCACCATTAATATTGAAAGAATATTTTTCATCCTATCTCTCTCCTTTCCAAATCACAAGAAGGATTTTCATTCTTTCCTTGGTAAGATTAACTTTGTTAGGAAATTCATTCCTAACTTTGTTGGACTTGTTAATCCCATTACCTTGATGCTCAAGAAGGATGTGGCTTTCAAATGGACCACGGAAGGAAAATATAGCTTCATCCAGATCAAACAAGTAAATTCTCAAGAACCAAAACTTATCAACCCTAATTATTCAAAATATTTCATCATATATGTTTATGGGGCTAAAACCAACATTTCCATAATTTTGACACAACAAAATGATAAGGCTTCAAAGCAACCAAAGTGGATTTATTCAGTCAAACATTGAAGGATCATGAGATAAAATACAATTTTATAGAAAGGGAGGTAATTTCCATCATGAGATCTCCTAATAAATTTCAGATCATGCTTTCCACTAGTTGCATAAAATTTTATTCTCACACTCCAATGTGAGACAACTCATCATGAGAGCAAAAATCAATGAAAAGATATCTAGGTGGGTGACCAAGAATATGGAGTATGATGTGACCATTAAGGCCATAAAATTGGTAAGAGACATAGAGATGTGTTAATAGTTGGTTTTGATGCTCAAGTTATTCAAAAGACCTCCTTCTTCATGGAAGTAGACAAATAACATGAATAAATGTTTTTGTATCACCATGATAATCGTAATTAGGTCAGCAATATGTCTATATTCTTATCTAATGGTATTTATCCTCATGCATTAAACAAATATAATCATAATAACTTAAGGTTGCAATCTATTCCTTATGCAATGATTGGTGGGGTTATTTTTAGAAAGAACCCCGATAAATTATTTCCAATGTACATTGGGGGTGAACACGTAAACAAAGTCCTAGTAGAATTCCATAGTGAAATCTCTAGTGGAAACTTGTCAACCAAGGACACAACAATGAAAATTATAAAGGTGAGATACTTTGCTCACATTTATCATTTATGCTCATCATTCGGTTAAAAAAATAAACAATGTGTTGTCTTTACTTTTAAAAGGAATATGGTGTCCCTCCCACTTCATCTTGTTTAGGCGGATGAACCCTTTTTTATGATGTCTTGATTTTATTGGAATGATTAATCAAATGTCAAGTGTGGATCATAATTGGGTCTTAACAATAACTAATTATTTTACCAGGTGGATGGATGTTGTGGCACTCAAGGAAGCTACATTGAATCATCTATCCTTGCTTTCTTGGAAGATGTTGTGATAAGGTTTAGGGTTCCCAAACCATTATTTATGATAATGTGGGAGATTTTTAGGATTTAAAATTTAGGAATGGGATCTTAGACTTGGAATATATTTGAATATTGATTCTAATTACTACCCTCGGGTTAATGGTTTGGTGGAGTATACTAATAAAAACGTGATCAAAATCATGAAAATAACAATGGAAATCAATCAAAGAGAGAGGCACACCAAGGTAAAAATGATCCATGGGATGATAATATCACACAAAATAAATCAATCAGTAACTCTCCCTTCATCCTTGTGTATGGTAGAGAACCAAGACTTCTAATATCCCCAAAGTGTTGCCTTCATTAGAGTTCACCAAAAATTTAGAGTTTGAAGGTGAAGATCAAAAATAAAAATAAATACAAAAATTGGTTGAGCTTGAGGAATTAAGGAAATCCACCATGATCATATTAGAAGAGCACCAAAGGTTGACCAAGTAGTGGTTTGACAAGAAAGCTAAAGCATGGGTTTTCAAAACAGGAGATATAGTCCTGAAATGGGACACAGATAGAGCTAAACCAGGGTGGCACTCCAAGTTTGATACTTTTGGAGTGGGCCATATATCATCATTGCATGCAAGCAGACAACTCTTTCAAGTTTTCCAAACTTGATGGGGAGGAACTTTAGATTCTAGTTAATCAGATATATCTCAAACCTTCTCATTAATTCTAATTTTCATTGCATCTTGTACATACTTTTTTCCTCAATTTTACCTTTCATGTTGTTATTATTGGGGTTCCTTCCTTTTTGTGTTCTAACTAATGATTGATTTCCTTTACCTCAATCCTTATAGTGGTTACCTAAATAATTTCTTTTACATAAGTGTTGGTCTGATTTTCATATCACATGTTGTGTCTATGAGAATGATAGAGTAGTTTTATTTAGAGGAAAAATTCAAAGAAATGTGCTTGATTATGTGACAAAGTGGATGATTCAAGGATATTAGTTTTCATGATCTATCAATCATATTTCCCTAAAAGTTACCTAAAATTTGTCCAAAATTACACCCCCATGTAGTTTTGAACAACTCATCAAATTTGGGACCAAGGAACTTTTACTCAGAAAGTTTTGGAACAAGACTAGTCCTCTATGGAATGTGTGAATGTAGTGTTCCATGGGTTCTCCTAACCTACTGAAAAAAGGAATTATATCCCAAGCCTTTTTGATATTTTTTATGGATTTATTGCTTCATGGAGGATGAAAAACCTTTACAGCATTAAGAAATTTGATCTTCTTTGGGAATCAAAATTAGTTTCTCATGGGACACCACATGGTAAAAGTAATCAAGTTTGAATGTAGCTAAGGTTGGAAGCTGTGAAAAAAATAACTTAGCTTTTCATGTGTACCTCAAGGTCATAACATTCTACAGGTGGTTGAAAAATCCACATGGGCAAGCAATTAGACTACAAAAACATGTAAATAAGATGGCTTTAATGAATAATACATAAATTCCATAGAACAAAGGAATGTAGTCATAGGTGGGAAAAATGCAACGTAAGGAAAAAGACATCTAAAACATATCAAGAGCATTAAATGTATAGGTGTCAAATATATAAAAAGGTGTAGGACATGAAGATTTTATAAAATAAATACAGGTCTATGGACCAAATAAAAAGCATTTAATTTTGCAAGACATGACACAACCAAATCTATTTTGAACCAGATCCTGAACTACTCCACCTACCCAAATTTAATTTTAGCGGCACCATTATCCTACCCTCACGATCTGATGGCTTGTTCTTGGGGAAATTTCAAGCCCCTATACCCATCCTATGAGTGGTATTTGGTAGTTTCAGGTGGTTGAGTTCATTGATCAATGGATCTTATCAATTTATTATCCTCTCTCTCTTTTAATTTTTTTTATAAATATAAGTGTTTTGGAACATTATACAAGTTCTTTTCCTATTAAATTAGTAGCTCCTAGTTATGATTTTGCAAGTCTCTTTCTCCTGGCCTCTATGACTTACATGTGGAGACTTATTTCCTCAACTCTATATCTAAAAATGGTTAAGTTTTGATGTTAATGTAAATGTGACTTCGTTTCTTTGAATGCTCCATGTTTAATGTGAACATATTTTTCCTCTTATGTGCATTCATTATTTTCCATTTTACTTCCTTATAATTCATGTGCATCTTTTAATTATTCACTTGTGTACTTGTATCTATCTTTTAGAGCTAGGATTGATACATTTTTAGTTTCATTCATCACCTCACTTTTTATTTGATTTTTCTTTATCTCACGTTATCCCCTTAGAGTTTCGTATATTAGGATTAGATAGATTAGAGTAGAAGTTTGTTATAATATTCATAGAAAACTAGGGATAAATGAATCATCCCTCTCACTTGGAGGTTTGATGTTTATTTCCCCCACACTTTCGATTTAATTCATGTTTTAACTCAAATGTTGATTTCTTGATTCAAAGCAGGGGTGTAAATTTCAGCGACAATAGATCCACACTCCATTGTCAAGGTTATTTTTTATCTCTTCTTCCATGATATTAAATTTATGGTATATGTAGAATCTATCAAGGTATATATTTCTCTTCTTGTGACCCCTTCCAGAATTTCCTCGGTGAAAGGTTTTCGGAATGGATTGATAACATAAATGGAGTTTAGATTCATGTAATCCACACAAATTATAATGTGCCCATTTTTTTATAAGGATAACTAGTAGACTTACCCACTTTGAATCCTATATTGGTATAATTACTCCTATAATTAACATGTTATCAATTTCTTGATTTACCATTGCGTGAAGATTAGGAATCATTATTTATGTTCTTTTTCTTATTGGATTTTCTCTTTTGATTAACTTAATCTGAATTGTGCTTGATTATGGGTATAACCCCTTCATGTTTTTATATCCTCTTAAAAATATATCTTCATATTTACACAACAGATCAATAATTTTTTAATCTCTTACTCACTCCCGGTAGTTTCCAGTTGTTGTTATCTTTGGTGCTTCATCACTCCCTATATTGACTAGTATGGAATTTAAAAGATTATCCTAAGGTTTATTTCTTAATTCATTCTTATCATCAACTTTTATGCATCTATAAGAGATATCATCATTCAATTAATTTTTGATCACTTCTTCTTGTACTTGTTGCAAAACTTTATCTTTAACTTTTCATGTCCAATTTCATTGTATCCAAATTTCGCTATCTTCCTTGCTTTAATCACTATTAGTAAAATTTTATTGTAATGCAATTCCTTTTTCCTTGTGTAGCACCAATATTTTTTCCCCATAGTGGTATCATCACCAAATATCACCATTTTAATACATTGAAGAGGGTAATTACGACAAGGGACTAAGGATGTAAAAGATAAAGTTTGTACAAAACCCTCCTCTAGTTTCACCCAAGAATTTATTTATCTGTGCAAATCACAAGAAACATACCATGTGCATGCCCAAAATCAGAGTGTATGATAGAATACATGCATCCATAATTCTGATTTGATTTCATACTCCTCAATGCTCCATAGTACTTCACATTTATTAGGATGTTCTTCAAGTTTAGTGACACCACTATAACTTTGAAACATTTATACCACATTACCTAATGTACATAGGTTTTTTGACCTATTCACACATATCCAATAGAAAAATATGAGTATCCCACCATCTTTCCACAATTCCTTTGATAAATAGATTGATTATAGACTCTTTCGATTTTTGGTTGCATGTAAATTTCCATTTTACATATGAAATATTTCAAATATTTTCTTCCATTGAATGTTTATGTAGGTTGTTTTTTTCTTTCCCATTATATTTATATTATTTCCCACATAATTAGGTGCTTGATCATTCGATAACTTCACGAACATTAAATTATATCATAACCTCTTCTAATTAATTCATACAAAGCATGCGCCTTATTATTACAAGCCACACTTGTGATATTTGATATTGATTAGTTTTCACCACATGTATCTCTCCTTTTGGTGTTGCTTCATATTTCTCCATCATTATATCCTATATATTGTAGATTTGTTCTAAATCTTCATACTCTTCTACATTTTCAATGTATGGTGTTATTTTTTTGGGTCCATTGGAAATATGACTCACTAAAATCCATTTTACAAATTAACATATTGTTATCATGTGTGTGCTTGTGTTTTCATTGATGTAAAAGATGAAAGAGGAATTAATGAAAAGGCTTGATGATCAGGATTACAAGAGGAATCTTGGAATGATGTTGATAGCTAATTAGTGGCATGGTTGCAAGAGTGAAGAAGGTGAGAGTTGTTTGGCCAAGTAGGCCTAATTAGGAGGTCTAGTCAACATAGGTGATGACATATGAAGGATAGAGATTCACATAGGCTTATGAAGCATGGTAAAGGCATGGAGAGCATGTTGGTGATGTGTTGAGACACTCATATAGGTCTTAGAAGGTGATTTCAAGGTGTGAGAAGGGTTTGTAGGTATTCATCTAGACCTAGTCTAGGTGTTTGGAGGCTTAATGGCACATAAAGTTTAGTTGCAAAGGTATGTATTCCCATTAAGGGATGTAGAGGTGTAATACATGTTGTATCAAGTATGTTAGGGCATTTTGAAGTTATTTAAATAAAATGTATGGTGTTCACCTACTATGTATAGGTCTAAACTAGACCTAATTTCATGACCTAGATAGTAAAGTCATGTGGTTAAGAAGATGTAGAGTGAGGTGTGATTTGATGAGAATTGGGAAAGTTGAGAGAGGTTTTCCTAGCTAATTTTCTTAGATGAGATAATTTCCTATGATTGTATTTCTGAATTTGATTCTGAATCTAAGAATGGTGATATAGGTGATGAATTATTTTTCATGGCCAAGGATTTTATGAGCTCTAAGAGTGAATACTCCATACTGTTTGGTGATTTATGCATGCATTTTGAGATAGAAGAATATGACCTGGAAACTAAGATAATGTGTGTTTACATTGAGTTGAAGCATCTTTGAGAAGAGTAAAAGGAATTCAAAATCACAAGTCAAATAATATGAAGAAAAAATTCATGATCTTGAAGGGAAACATTGGTCTGAAACCAATAAGCTTGATGAGAAAATCAACCAATTAAAGATGTAGTAAGTTATATGACTACAAGCCTACAATCCAAGGAGTAAGAATGCATCAATATTGAATAAGAAATGATGTTTCTAAGTGCATAGCTATTAGAATCAGATAACAAGGTTAAGTCATTCCAAAAGTTAGAGAATACCTCCAAGGATCTTAATGATCTCTTGGGCATTCAAATATCTACGAGAGATAGGACATGTTTAGGGTTCAAATAAGACCTCACAGAAAAGGAGTGATGAAATCTCTAATGTGTGTTTAGATTGAGTTGAAGCATGCTGAGAAGACTAACAAGAAGTTTAAATCACAAGTCAAATAATATGAAGCAAAAATTCATGATCTCTAAGGGAAGCATTGGTCTTAAACTAGTAAGCTTGATGAGAAAATCAAGTAGTTAAAGATGTAGGTAAGTTTTATGACTACAATCCTACAATCCAAGGAGGAATAATGTATTAATATTGAAAAATAAATGATGTTTCTAAGGGAATAGATATAAAAAAACTAACAAGATTTAATTCATTCCAAAATTTTAAGAAGATCTATGGATCTTGATGATCTCTTGAGAAATCAAAGATATGCTTGAGAAAAACATATTTAGGGTTCAAAGAAGACCTCAAAGGAAAAGGAGTGATGCAATATCTAATGTGTGTTTATATTTTTTGAATCATGCTGAGAATAGTAACAAGAATTTGAAATCACATGTCAAATAATATGAATAAAAATTCATGATCTTGAAGGTAAGCATTGGTCTGAAACTAGTAAGATTGATGAGAAAATCAAGCGATTAAAGATGCACGTAAGTTATATGACTAAACACCTACAATCCAAGGAGTAATAATGGATTAAGATTAAATAATAAATTATGTTTCTAAAGGCATAGCTATCAGAAACATCTAAAAGGTTTAAGTCATTCTAAAATTTTGAGAAGAGCTCCAAGGATCTTGATGATCTCTTGGGAAATCAAATATTTGCTAGAGAAAGGACAAGTTTAGGGTTTAAAGAAGACCTCAAAGTCAAATGAATGATGCAGGATGACATTATTCTAAGAAAGGATACTGAAGGAACACACACTAAAGAATATAAGAAGGATAGAAACTATAAATACAATGAGAAGATAAATTCTATAAGTAAGCCTAATGCATTAAGGTATGAAAAATATTTTAAGAGATATTGTTATAATTGTACTGGGTTTGGGAATAGAGAATAGGAGTGTAGAAGGATAACCAAATATGATCACCCATAAAGGGATTGTAGAGATAAATAGTAAAGGAACATTACATGTTATAATTGTCATGAAAAAGGACACACTGCTAGATATTGCCTATATGAATCATCTAGTCAAAATTGGAGAAATGAAGGTCCTAGAGGTAAGAATAAAATGACATGTTTTAACTATAATAATGTTGGACATGTGGCTAGATATTGTTATGGTCCTTCAAGGAAAACCATGAGGTTTCAAACTCCTAAAGTGTATGTGAAAAGGAAATTCAGGATGTGGGAGCCAAGAGTGAACAATGTCATTCCACCTAAAGTAGATGTTGAAGAAAAGTAAGAATTTTTACGTGTCCCCGATCGTAAAAGGAAAGGAAAAATTGAGTCACATGTGTCAAATAGGTTACAAAACATCTTCAGCTAGTTGTTCAAGACTCCTCATAGTATAGGATGTCTCTACTAGGCTTCTTAGAGACATTTCTCATCCATATGAAGCATGGTGTTAAGGGAGTGTTGTCATGACGTCAAGTTGTTTTAATTATCTTCTTGAAGGCATCCAATATTTTTTGGAGTTAGTTTATGTACTGTCATGTTGCAAGGTTGGTAGATCCTAAAGAATAAAGTCAATCTCTATGATGATTTGATCAGATCATCGAGGTAGGGTGTAATTTTTCATTCGGGTATGCTTGTGTCTTGTATAATCCTATATGCTAAGTCTCAGTCCTTGATTCATGTTGTGAGATGCATCATGTATTATCATGCATCATGGAGGTAGTACGAGCATGTTTAATTGTTTTCATGACTTTGAAGAAAAAAAGGTGATTTTTTCAGTTGATAAGTAGCTTTGCAAGTTTGTTGTATGGTTTATTGGGTCTGAAGTGTTGTCTTAAACAAGAATATGGAGTGTCAAGATGGTGTGCAAATATATATAGGTCTAGAATGAAGATTTGAACTTTGTTGAAAGATATATGGAGAGTGTGTAGATGCATCATATGTTGAGGTATGTTTCTGAGTTTTCCTTGTAGAGGTAATTATGTACTAGGGGAAAGAATGTCTTATTACTTCCTGTGGATGAGAAATAATGGTGTTATGTGTGATTTCATGAGTTGAGGGGGATATTGAGTGTTCATTATCATTGAAATATGAATCTAGGAGTGTACCAGACAAGTATGATTTAACCTTGCACCATGACATGGTACAATATGTTGTTTTGTACTTGTGATGGTGAGCTATAGGTGTTTGAAGACTACATGAAACAGAGATAGCTAATATTGATCTTCAAAGGGTGTTTAAGGTGTCAATAAGATCCAGTTATTAAAAGTTAAAGTGATGGTTATATGAACATTGGAAAAGGTGGAGCTATTCATATGATTCAACAAGTTGTGATGACATGAAAAGAAGACTGAAAACAATGAAGAGTTTCTTCAGGACTATGGTGTTGATTTTGACCCATCTCTAAGATATTTGGTCAACGTATGTGCTCTTGTGTTTCCATATGAAGTTATATTTTGATGATATGTTTTTAGGGGGAGTAATAAGGCAATGTTTCATGTATTTAGTATGATCCGGTAGTAAGAAGAAATTTGACAAGATTGGAATAAAGGTATGCCTTATGGCTCTTGGTCATATAGGTGCTACTAGTTTGTGTATGGAAAGATCAAGTATATTTTTGTGTGTCTACATCTGAGATAGGTTTGAGAAGGATTCATGCATGATGTTTCATTTTGATAATCAGGTATCTATATGTGTCTATGATATGAAATTCTTCTACCCAGGGGAGCTATAGTGCTCTCATGAAGCCAAAAAAATGTTTATAGAAGTATAAAAGGATCTTTAGCTGGTTTGATGATTTTGGTTGATTTTTCCAACCAATTTATTTTCCTAATATGATTATAAAGATGGATACTATGTGCTATAGGTATGTTGTTGTCCATTAATGGAAAAATGGGGAGAATTATTAGGTTGTTTTCCATCAATGATAAAGGGGGAGATTTTTGGAATGTGTGTGTTTCTATTTTCATTGATGTAGAATGTGCAAGAGGAATTAAAGAAAAAGGTTTGATGATAAGGAGTGTGACAGAAGCTCGAATGATATTGACATGGGCAGAAAGTTAGTGGCATGGTTACAAGAATGACGAAGGTGAAATTTGTTTGGCCAAGTAGGCCTAATCAAGAGGTCTAGTCGGCATAGGTGATGGCATATGAAGGGTAGAGATTATTGGAGGATTTTGAATCATGGTTGAGGCATGAAAATCATGTTGGTGATGTTTTGAGACACTCATATGGTTCTTAGAACATGATTGCAATGTGTGAGAAGCATTTGTAGCTCTTTATCTATACCTAGTCTAGGTGTTTGGAGGCCTAATGGTGCATGAAGGTCATTTATGGAGGCACGTGGGACAAGGTGGGGGATTGTATAGGAGTGAGAAATTTTGTATCAAGGATGTTAGGTCCTTTTGAAGTTCTTCAAAACAAAGGTATAGTGTTCATCTACTATGTTTAGGTCTAAACTAAACCTAATTTCATGGACCTGTCTAGGAAAATCATGGTAGTTGAGAAGATGAAGAGATAATTATGATCTCATGAGAACTGGGTAAGTTGAGAGAGGTTTTCCTAGAGTTGTGGGAAAAATTTCAAGGTTCTGTGTTGACTATTTTGCATGATATGGTGTTTTTAGTCTTACTGAGCTTGATAGAGTACATTTTCACACTAGATATGAGATGTTTGTGCTGGTTGGCACCTGAAAAGTTTTCATGGGTAATGAACCATTTATGGATTTTTTTTCATAGATATGATAAGGTTTTAGAGGTGGAATGAGGTCAAATGAGGTCTTGTGCTTTATAAATGATTTCTAATAAGCGAAGGTGGTAAAAACCCCTACCTAAACCTTAGTTCACTAGCAATGGAGGAAATTTTTTTTGGTGTGAAATCAAAATGCATTAAATAATCAAATGTTTTGATTTGAGGATGGAAATAAATCTCCCATATTTCTGATGGTGGAAATTAGAATTATAGACAGGTAGGTGGAGCCCATTCAAATTTGCTTGTTTTGAAGAAATTTTTTTTTTTCTCTCAAGTTTTCCATTTGACCTATGACATAATTTGATGTTTTGAGTATAATTTAATATAATGATATAATTTTGTGGTGATTTTATATCTTGGTGAATCCATTTTTAGGCATGCATGGGTCCAAAAGTGAAGATTGGTTTTTAGGCCTAATAGGCAATGTTTAAGAGTCATGGTGAAAGAATATTATTCATCATGTGTGGCCTAAGAGGAATTTTATAATGACTACGAGGGTGTTTTAAACATCTAAGGTGACATAAATAATTCTTTTTTTTTATTCCCATAGGTTAGATGTGTTCGAAAGGTTGAGGGTACAAGTTGAGTTACCTAACAGGGTTTTAGAACAGTGATGGTTCTTTGGTGAAATTGGTCTAGAATACCAATATATTGGATTGAATCATGATTTATATATATTTTATATTTATTAGGGGTTAAATTTTATCCTATTCCATGCATTTATTTGTCTTAAAAAATTCAGCAAGGGTGTGAGAAGGTCCTACTTCTAAAACTAGTTTCTAGGCGTATCAAGTAGCTTAAAGGAAAAAGTGTTTTTGATGACTCTATGGGATGAGTCATAAATAATAAATTTGTTGGTTATGTTCCTTGGTTTAGTGGTTTTCCAATCATTTTTTTATTCCATGGTCAAGGTTATTTTTTGGAACTAGGTCTTCATCTTTAAATATTGATCTACTAGATGTGCTCAAAATGAGTAGGAAATAGTCCTACTTGATGATGACTTGAAGAAAATTGATGATGAAGAGGTTCTTGATCATGTGGAATATTTTTATAGGGTTTACTTTACATGTAAGAATATTTTATATACATTATTGATCTCAAATGTTCCCTTTGATTCCATGAAGTGTTCTGTGGAGATGAAACTAGTCTTTTAGGCCTAGTTGTGCATGTTGAGTGTCTTAGTCTAATGCCAACCTATATGGTCCTTTCATGTGAATTTATATGATGGTATAGATTTATTTTCTTGTTTTTATGACTTAACTTAATGTTCATGGATGACCTAGAAGTGTTTAGGAGTTGAGTCATGTATATAAAGTGAATGTATTTGTTCATTTGAGCTAGTGGAGTGGATGGAAGTGTGAGTGAGATAGAGGAGGTGAAAGAGAGTGTTAGAGGGATCTAAGGTAGAGTATATGAGAAGAATGAGAAGGTGATAAGGTAATTGTATAATTTATTCAAGTTCATTAGACCTAATCAGCCTATGAATAATAAAGTTTGAGCAAAGAAGGAGATAGTGTGTTTGAGAAGGGTTTTGAGTGAGAGGAGTTGAATTTGTGATCACAATCTATGTAGGAGCAACAATACTATAGTGATCTTCATTATCAAGCGGTTTAGTTTATTCTTTATCATATTTTGGGTATTATCCTCATTGTATATTGGGTGTTACACTAAATAGGGGTGGGAGCTCCTTGTGAAGTGGTTGTTTCACTAAACAAATCCTATGTGATGAGGCATATTCATACAAGTATATTTGATTGATTAATATATTCAAACAATTTAGTAGGTTTTCTTCCCCTTGAGGGTTTCTCACTTTACATCTTGTTTTTTTATGTAATCTCATGGTATTAAGCTCACATTAATGCATGGTTGAATGGTTAATGGTTTACACAAGCTAAATACAATTGAATGAAAGTTATGAAGGACTAACTCACCCCCTCAGTCCATTATTATTCTCACACAAACCACTTTTGAATCATAATTCTAAATTATTAACATATAACCATGGTCTTTCAAGGAGTGTTGGAAATTTATATCCTTCACCTAGTTGTATCACTTCAAAATCTCCATGTAAGGTTACCCCATTATACTAATAATAACATTTTTTAGTGCTCCAATAAGAACTACTCATGTTTTTTTCCATTAAAAAAACATGTAAAGATGGATGTAGTGTAGGTCACCCCATTTTTCTCCAAGAATCCATGGTGAGGATATTTAATTTCATGCATGTGTCTACAAATATGTCATTTAGATTCCACACACATATTCAAGCATTAACTAATACTCTTAATCAAACTCTTCTACTTTTTTGGAGTGAACATTTCTCTTTTTCTCCGAGCCAATTGTTTCCCTAGTACCACCTTTGTTAGCTTATGCAACAACCATTGAATCAGCAATAGTAATATTTCTTTAGTATTCATAAACCTACATACTTCATGAAATGCATTTTTACTAGTTTTGTCTTTTATGGTACCTTAAATTTTTGCATCTTGTAGTCATGTGCCTTATTTGAAGAACTCAATTTCTCATTAGATCTATGGAATCATATTTTTACTTCCTCAAGTAGTTAATTTTTCTATTTATAATTATTGTTAAGTTTTTCTTGGATGTAGTTCTAGTGACCTCTTATGTTTTTAATGGAATGCATGTGTTTTTATGATTAGTAGCCCCTCGTATCAGGTTGAATTTATGGATAAAGGCTCATCTTATAGCGTGAATGTATTAGGCTGAAGTTATTCAACTATTTGATGCAATATATTAATAATTCTTACACCCTTTTCAATTTTCTCTTTCTTGAGTGTGTAACAATCTGACAAATATTCAACCTTGTACTCTTTTTAGCAATGCATGCATATTGGGAACGTTGGGTAGTCATGTTAATAATGGTCTAGTGACCCACACTTGTAGAAAGCTTGCGGTGAAAATATTTTTCCTCCACATCTACCTCAACCTCAAACACCTTGTCCTCGCTTGTATCCTTGGTGTCCTTTATTTTTATCCATTGTGGCAATCTCGGTCCCAATGATCTAGCTTCATGAATGTGATCAATTAATGAGTCATTTATTTCCTTTTAAAATAACCTCATCTTTTGTATTATGTTGAACCATTTGTAGCCCTGAACTTATATTTCCCTATGATTCTACTAGAAATTTTCATCCTAACTTGAACTCATGGCATTAATATTAATTAGTATAATTATTACTAGTTTACTTTATTCTGTGGTATTATGAGTATGCATTTATTCTTTTGATTAAAATATGATATTAAATGGTTCTTTGTATAATGCCAACCTTATTAACAAGAAATTTTCTATATGCAACAATTGACATGAAGCCAAAGGAACTCATCCATAGCAAAGGGGTCATCCATAGCAACTAACATGTAGCCAAAGGAATTCGTCCATAGCAAATCATCCACAAAAGAGCATCCACAACCAAAAGAGGTCACAAACATAAAATAAAGCCAAAATTCTAAGGATTTTATGTAACATGGACATCACACCTAATCTTTCACGTGTCAATGGAAGAAGTAGTTATGAGAACTAGGAGAGAACTCAATTCCATCATCTTATTATGTGTTACAACTTAACAAAGAACTAACTAATTTAATTCATAATTTAATAATTGGTTGATTAACTGATCAATTAGTTAAGTTATGTGATTAATATGTAAACAACTATTGAGTAGTTCTATTGCATGCATGTAGTCTCCAGATTTTTTTGTTAAGATCTTTTACTTAATCTAACTAGAACTCTCTAGTATAACTCTTTCTCTTCACCCATCTGTTGTACTGAATGATATAAAAAGGAAATGCTAATGTTGAATGAGGGGATTGATCCATAGATAGATAATTTGTTGTATTTTCCAACTGTAATCTTCATGTTGATGAAATAAAAGTCTGATTTTTGTTTATTTATTGTAGTCACAGGCCTTAGGAGGGATTAACACCCAAGGTAGGGCCCACTTGCATTTTGTTAACCCTCTCCTTTTATTTTTTGATTTAATTCATTACATGATTAGATTAGCAGTAGTTCATTCCTTTATTTGTGTTTTGTTTTTACATGCTTTTTCATTAGCCATAGTATTTACTTCTAGTCAAAATCTAGTTCATTTCCAGCATTATTATTTCTTAATTATAGTGATAGAAATTTACCTTTATACCTCCTAAATATCTATAACTATGTATACAACATTGACAATATTGAAATTTTACATCCATTGGTCTGATAATTAAATTAATGTAGATTGATAAACAACATATTAATTGTTACAAGTTAATTTTCACCACCATTTTTTGCATCATTGCCGGGGATACTGCCAAGTTATAAGGTTTTTGAGAGGTTTTTGATTTCTTTGAAGTAGTTTAGGTTTTAGGAAATCCACCTCCATACCTCCCCACTAATTTCTATTGAGTGATGGGTAGGTGCACCAATTTGGGGGGCCAAAAGGGGGTCTTAAGTGGACGCATTTTTCTGAAAAAAAAATAAAAATCAAATTGTACAATTTTTTTCAAATAGTTACACTCAAAATTGGAAGATGTTGTATAAATATGAATCGTAGAATTTTGAGTCTAGTTTCTAAGCTATGAAATTTTATTGAAAATGGATAAGTTTAAGGGGGTCAAATAACTAAAATACTAACACATGCTCATGTTTTTGTTAAAAAACATAAAAAGTGACTTTCATACCCCTCTCCATTTTTTGAGCACCATTTAATATTTTTGAAAATCCTTTGGTAGAAAGATAGATAGGAGCATCTAGTTTGGGCTACATTTTTTTAAAAAAAAAGCAAGTACTTTTTAATGATTTTTCTAGTATAGAAAGTTTAAATTTAAAAACATAACGGAGCTCTGACCGTGCCCCCTCTAACTACCTCAAAAATATCAAAAATTAGATTTTTTTACCGTGTATAGAATTATGCCTAGTTTGGGCTAATATAATTTTTTTCAATTTTGATGAGCCAAGAAAATATATATGACAAAATATAGACATGTTTAAACTTCAAAAAATAGCCATAAAAATTTATTGTTATAAAATAAATAATATGGAAACCTTATATTAGTGAGAAAATTTGAAAATTTCTATTTTTAGAAAGTAGAAACTTTGATCTACGTCATGGTATAATTTTTTAAAACAAATCGATCATTTTATGTTGATTTATGATGACATAAGAGAGAATATTACATTTTCCTACAAAAACATGTTGTTTGTTGTGTTTTTACAAGTCTATGCTTCAAGTTTGGGAATCCAAACTAGATCACCAAGCCTTGAGGTATGGCTTGGAAAAGTAAACAAACATAACGCTTACACACTATAATGCATATGCATTCCTAATAGTATAAGCATGATATGTGGTTTTGGCATGCTTCTATTTACAAAAATAATTTTATAAGTTTTTCTATTTATTATTATTTATATTTTATTATATCTTATACTTTAAATAAATTTTTGTAAATATAAGATGTTAGGTTCACTTTGCACCTTATGGAACTAGTCTCATAGCTCCATCTATCATAGTTTTGATGATAGTTTTCCATAGTATAATATTGTCAGTACATAGGTAATTTTCAGGATTTCAACATTCACCCTAAAGATTTTAGTGTTTAAATTCTACAATCAAAACCCTAAACCCTAAACCCTATGCCCTAAACCTTAACCATAAACCCTAAACCTTGAGCCCTTAACCCTAAACCCCAAACCCTAAACCATGATTCCTAAACCGTAAGACCTAAACTCTAAACCAAAATCGTTAAACCCTAAACCTTAAACATACATCCCTTACCCATGAGCCCTAACCCCTAAACCCCGAGCCTTAAGCCCTAAAATATGATCCCTAATCCCTAAACCACAAACCTTAAACCCTAAACCAAAAAATATGATCCCTAAATGTTAAACCATAAATCCTAAAAACTAAATCCTAAACCCTAAATCCTAACCCCAAACCCTAAACCCTAAATTGTAAACCATAAACCTTGACCCCTAAACCCTAAAAACTAAATCCTAAACCATAAACCCTAAGTCCTAAACCCTTAAACCTAAACCTTAAACCTCAAACCCCGGGCCCTAAAAAATAAACCCTACAACCTAAACTCTGTGACCTAAACCTTAAACACTCAACCCTTAAGCCTAAACCCTAAACACTAAATTATAAACCTTAAAACTGAAAATAGTAAACCCTAAACTCGAACAATAAATCCTTAACCCTAAAACATAAACCATTAACCCTAAACACTAAACCCTAAACCCTAAACCTTAAACCATGATTCCTGATCCCTAAACCCTAAATCTAGAGCTGGTGTAGAGGATCAATGAAAACTCATCATGTCTTCAATACTAAATCAAAACTAAGCATTTTATTCATTATAAAAACTTGGCTAGTTTGTAAATTTGAACCTAGTGAGAAATTAGAATCCTTCAAGCACTCTATGACCCACTATTCATGTTCATTCTTTGTTTCCTTATCCCTTTTAGATCATTACTATCTCTGAATTCAAGAATCTCAGTCCTTACTATTTTTCCTTTTCCTTCAATTTTGCTCTTGGCTCACTCCAGAAAACTTTGGTCTTTCTCTATCTTAGCACTTAACTCTTCCTACACACACTTCACTAATTTTAATTCACTCATTCAAATGCATTTGCAATGCTCAATGCCTCCACTTTTCTTGATTGTTCTCCAACTGTCCTTACATATCCCTTAAGACCATATTACTTGGTCCAACTATGCATATAGGCTTATAAAAGTACCTTGAATATTCTCAATACTTGGAACACCATATTCAGGCCCATATATATATGTCCTTGGTCTTTTCTAAACATAGATAGGTCATCCCTTAACCCACTTTACCATGGAATGCTCCTATTTTCCTTCTCCACTTAGGTCACTAGGACCAAGGTTCCCAAACCTTGATATAGACCCTGAGTCACCTCTAAGACTCTTAGAACATATCCTCTCACTTAAAACAAGATGTCTAAACTCATCCCACAATCACATTCTTCTTTTGCACCTTCTTTCTCTCTTTGAGGCCTAATTGGCTACTAGCCCTTGAAGCATGCAAACACTCTCATACCTACAATTCCCCAAGCAACTATATAATTAAATGACACATTAAGGACCCTTTATGGTGTACTTCAATATGCCAAAATGTTTTACCTTGTTCCTTTGATGAATTTTATACTTTGTAAATTATTCCTACAATTAGGCCTTTTCTACCCCTGAGCTATAGCAAGCAAGCACTTGAGAGTATGATCTCACCTAGAGGAGCATAGATCCACTTCTATCATGTCAAAATCATAGAGTATATGGAGTTTGGTGGCTTAACTCCATCATTTCAATCACCATGCACTCAATTTCCTTCTCAAATTGTGCACTATCATAGTCAGATTGTCCTATCAACCATATATTTTTCCCACCTTCGGGATGGGTCTCAAAAATTGGTACACCACTAGATGTTCCCTAGGCAGAGGTGCTCATAAAATTTCATAAGATTTCAATCTTGAAAAAAAAAGTTATGCTCTACCCTAGTTTCATGTCGAGAGTAAGAAATGTTTTCTACGAGTTTCAATGTTTCAAAAGCTACAAAAATAAGATACAATCCATTCATCCTCCTTTAGCTTCCTGATAATTCACAGAGGTTTAAAAACTTTCATTGGTGACTATGCTTTTCCAAGATCTCGGTCTGAGAAGAGGTTTCAACATACAATGTATTCAAAAGACAACTAAACAAACAACTTACACCAAAATTCACCTACAACACCAACACACCATCTTATTATTCACCTCAAACCTTATTACATTCCTTGAATCATCTCTCATGATTCATTTCCATTGAATATCTCCCTATATCTCTACTAGACTAGCTTGTTTTTAGCTCTAGCTCCCAAAAAGAGCTTAACTACCTCTAAACTTGGCATATGATGCCAATTATCTCCTAAACTCTCTCTCTCTCTCTTCACTCATTTTCAACCATATCCAACTCATGACAACTCATTACATGCCTTTATAGGCTTGATTAGGCCTAAAACAACTAATTTACCCTCTATTACCTTTAAGGTTTACATATTGGACTTTAACACTTATATCTACTTTCCACACATACAAAATGAATGAAAGACACCTACAATGAAATGATCATGGTTTAAATATGCCTCTAAGATGCCTAAGTCCTTGATGTTCCTAAATCAAGAGCCCTTACCCATGATCCATAAACCCTAAATCCTAAGCTCTAATCCCTCAACCCTAAACCACAAACCATGAGCCCTAAATGCTAAACCCTAAATCCTAAACCCAAAACCCTAAACCCTAAAAAAATAAAAAATAAACCTTAAACCCTGATCTCTAAACCCTAAATACTAATTCCTAAACCCTAAAACCTAAGTTTTAAGCACTAAACACTAAACAATAAACCCTAAACCATAAACCCTTAACCTTGAGCCCTAAAAACTAAATCCTAAACCCTAAACTATGTGATGTAAACCTTAAACCCTCAACCCTTAACCCTGATCCCTAAACCCTAAACTATAAATCCTAAACCCTAAAACCAAAATAATAAACCCTAAACCATGAACCCTAAACCCTAAGCCTTAAACCCCACACCTTGATTCTTGAGCCCTAAACCCTAAACCATGTACCCTAATCCCAAAACCTAATCCCTAAACCATGATCCCTAAACAAAAACCATAAACCTTTAGCCTTAAACCCTAAACCCTAAACCCTAAACACTAAATATTCAACCTTAAATCTTGAACCCTAAACCCTTAACCATATACCCTATCCATAAACCCCAAACCCTTAACCCTAAACCCTAAACCCTAAAACCTAAACCTAAACCCTAAATCCTAAACCATTAACCGTGAACCTTAAACCTTGAACACCGAACCTTATAACATAAACCCTAAACCATGATCCCTAAACCCTAAACCCCAAACCATGAGCCCAAAAACCTAAACCCTAAACCCTAAACACTAAATCTAAAACCCTAAACCCTTTTCCCAAACCCTCAACCCTAAGCCCTAATCCCAAAACCGTAAACCCCGAGCCCTAAACCCTAAACCCTAAAACTTAAACCCTAAAAACTAATACCTAAAACCTAAACCCTAAACCATGTCATTGTACCCAAATATCTCCAAATAATAAGCTAAAATGAGGTAGTCATGCCACCGAGGTATCCAGGACCATCATGTGTGAAGTATTAAGGCATCGTCTATCTCCATGAGATGCATATGATTAAAGACACATATAAGAATCTTGAATTTGATTCCATGAAAGGATTATTTTAGAGCCAAGAAAGGTGATAAGATGATATTTATATGGAGCACGATGTTTCTAAGAATGAGAAATCATCTAAGTTCACTTGATGCAATTCACTTGGTACTATTCATAAAAATCATTCAACACCTAGTAGTGTGATCACACCTTAAAGAGGAGGCACATTACAATCACCTCATTTTTTCCATCAGAAAAGAATATCATTCAGGATCAATCCTCTATCTACAAAGTGAGGATCTCATTTTAGTAAGAAGTAGACAAGCATCATATAGTTGATTCATGGTCATTACAAAGGTGAATTATGGAAAAAAATTAAATTGGTATATATTCAAGTAGTGGTAGTGCAAAATCCAATCCAGAAGGTCAAAAAACCTACAAAATGACTATATTTTTCCCAAAACAAAGACCAACTACAATATATATGGCCTAAAAGTTTTAGGTCATTGTTGAAATCCTGAAAATGAATAAGTACTAACCAGATTATATTTTGAAAAAATATCTTCTAGATTACAAATGTCGAGCTACAGGACTACTTCCATTAGGTATAAAGTGACCCTAATATTTTATATTGACTAAAATAAATTTAAAGTATAGATTTTATTATTTCTTATACTTTACATTTATTTTAGTAAATATGGCTCCTTCAAGCCCTTACAAACTTCATATAAAGAAAAACACGTATATATTTTTTTATCATAGAAACATGACCGTGTTATAACATTTACTTGATTTAGGTTCATGAATTGTTGAGCCTAGGAAAACATAACATGATCATGTTATTACAAAACACGATCACGTTTCATTCATTTTTAGGTTTTTATCCACTTTTTGGCCCCCAACTTGGTGCACTTACCCGAGTTGAGTAGTTGATGCATGCACCATCTAAGAGATACTCATGGTAGATTATTTCCCAATCCACAAGTAACATAGATTTCCATATCATATTATGAATAAATTATATCTTCCTCTGTATAATGTTTGATAATAGAATAACATCCTCCGAGTGGAGGTTGTGAAGCTGCTCTTGAGAAGCCAAATATGGTGGAATAAGTAGACCAAAATGCTCAAAATGGAGCAACTACTTATTATTTTCCCATTATCGATAATGATGAAGCTATTGTTATGAAGAATATTTCTCCCTCGGCCTTTCCTAACTTTCATGGATCCATAAATGAAGACACATACACCTTTCTGTTTGATATTGATGTTTTATTCAAGAGCTATGATTATACCACAGATGTACATAAATTGAAGCTATTTCTACTACACTCAATGATGCAGCCTTGAGATGGTTCATTGGTTTAGGAAGAAATGTTATAACCTAGGTACATATGAAGGAGAAGTTCCTTAATAAGTATCAGAACTATTGTAGGCCGAGTAGCAGAGGAGCTGATGAAATATACAAGATGACACAAAAGGAGGATGGACCATTAGAAGACTATCTAGAAAGATTCATGTTATGTTTTCGAGAAGACAAGGCACGCAATACTACCTTCTGAATCTATCAAACTACTCTTTTTGAAGGGACTCATTGAGGAGGATATGGATGCCCTAGATCTGATCGGACTAGGAGACATTTCAAAGGATTCTTTTGAAGAAATTTATGAAGCATCCAGAAATTACGCAAGAGCTACTATGAAGAGGATAAGAAATGTAAGATCAAGATGTGGATCATCTACCAAAACAATTCAGGACATATCCAAATTAGATATTGTTAGCATGTTCAATAACATGAAGTAGGAGAATGTAAATGACATAGAAACTCAATTAGATTCTCTACATACCAAGAAGAAAAGGGAATATGTAGAGGCAACACTCACGAGTTCTACTATGTATGTAGAATAAATAAATCTAAGCTGTAGATACAAAGGATTAGCCAACATTGTAGAAGAAAAAAATCTTCATCGAATCGGGATGATAGAAACAGAGGATGGACAAGTTTTCTATGTTGCTTCTGAGAAAACCATGGCTAGCAAGACAAGGAGGTATGTTACAAGACCCTATGCAAGAATTTTAAAATTGATCTAATAATCAAAGTATATGCTACCACCACCTTGGTCTAATCGGTAAGATGGTTTGGATCCATATCCTAACCAATATCAAAAATAGTGAAAACCTCAATTTTAAGGCCAAAATTAATGGCAAAAACAACATCCTTGGAGAGGAGGGTAGTAGTCGAATAACCCACCTCCTAATTACCAACAATCCTATAATCAACCTCCTTACCTTTAATAGCAATCTTTAATGCTAAACCCTAAAGAAAACTCTTAGCTAAAGGTAAGTCGGTACTAGCTCAACCAATTCCTGACCGTAATAATAAAGCTACTCAACTAGCCTATTCCACTAAACCAACTCAATACCCTACCTATTATGTTGATGTCAACAATATCCATATTTTCTCAAGAAAATCACTTCCTCCACCAACTAGACCCACCATTATTGAAATTGTACATGAACCACATTTGTTGCATATTGATCCACAACAAAGCTAGAAGATGCTTAATATTGATCTAAAACAACCTGAGTAAAATTCCACCAAGGTTAGAATGTAGTCTAATGAGCCACCATTTCCTAAAAGGTTACAAGAAAAGAAGATTGGCCTCAAATTAGAATTTGACTCTGATTTTTTCAACCAACTGAAAGACATTTGTGTCAAAATTCCATTGATTCAAGCCATCAAGGATGTGCCCATATACAAAAAATTAGTTAAGGACCTATGCATAAAGAAACTAGGTAGGAAGAGGAAAGATCCATCTACTGTATAGGTCATTAGACAACTAGCTAATATTATGTTTGGAAACTCAATTCTACCCAAGTACATAGATCCAAGAATTCCTTTGGTAAATGTTACAATCAATGACACAGTGATAAAAACACTGTGATTGACTTGGGGGTAGAAATTAATGTCATGAAAAATAAAATCATGGATGATTTGAAGTTATAAGGACTAATAAAAACAACCATAGTCTTTTCACCTATAGACAGATCAATGGTGAAGCCTGAAGGAGTTCTAGAGAACGTAGTAGTAGTGGTAGAATCTTGGGAATACCCTGCTGATTTTATTTTTCTTCAGCTAAAAGAAAGCTTGGGAGGATATCCTATCATCCTAGGAAGATCATGGTTGGCCACTACTGATGCATTCATAGGATGTAGATCTGGTAATATGATTATCTCTAATGGAAGTGGTACTAAAAATCTCATGCTTTACCCCCTACACAATCGTTCAATGAAGAAGATAAAACCATTTGGGTTGAGGAACCAGAAGAAGACCAAAGATTATTTTAGTAGCTCATGATGTTGGAAAATTCATGCACAATTGAAGGACAAGAAGAAGATTTTGTTCTTTCCAATGTCCTGCAAAATAATTATGGGAGGAATGAAGAAGTAGATGGCAGATTATAGTGTATAAGCTATCATGTGAATGAAAATTTATAGTAGAAAATTACTATGAACATTCTAGGTAAGAATTTCATCCTTCACCAACTTCTCCCACATGATTACATACTAAATTCTGTAAGCAACAATGTATGTTCCATGATTGATCTCTCTAAGAAAGTGGAAATCACTCTGGGAAAGCCACTTAATGTTAAAAAAATGTTGAGCATGCAACAAGATCTCTTCTACAAAAACACAAAACAACATTTACATGGGACTATGGTGACATGCATGGGATCCATCCTAAGCTCTGTACACACAAGATATATATCAAAGATAGTTGCAAGCCAATAAGGCAGCCATAAAGAAGAATGAACCCAACAATGAGAGACATCATGAAAGAAGAATTAAAAAATTATTGGATGTTAGATTCATATATCCAATCTCATATAGCCAATGGGTGTCACCCCTTTTCATTGTACCCAAGAAGAATGGAAAATGGAGGATTTTCATAGATTATAGAGAGATGAATGCAACAACAAAGAAGGATCATTTTCCACTCCCTTTCATTGATCATGTACTTGACACTCTGGCTGGTAAGAAATATTTTTCTTTTCTTGATGGATATAGTGGCTACAATCAAATTCAAATTGCACCAGAGGACTAGGAAAAAACCACATTCATGTGCCCATGGGGAAAATTTACATATTTTGTTCTTCCTTTTGGTTTGTGCAATGCACCTGCTATATTCTAGAGGGTAGTCTTGAGCATCTTCTCAAATCTAACCAATGACTACATGGAGGTATACATGGATGATTTTATAGTACATGGAAATACTTTTGATGAAGCAATGAAGAATCTACAAATTTTTTTGAAGAGATGCAAGGAGCATAATCTTTCCTTAAGTAATGAAAAATGCTACATGATGATGTCTAAAGGAATAGTGTTAGGGAATTATCTATCATTTGATGGAATTTAGGTCAATCCATATAAAGTATCTATAATTATAAATCTTCCAACACCAAAGAAACAGAAGGATGTGAGGAGATTCCTAGGTCATGTTGGTTATTATAGAAGATTTATACATGATTTTAGTAAGATTGTAGCACCATTATTTGTACTATTAGGAAAGGATGTTGCCTTTGAGTGGACTGAAAAATGTGAGATTGCATTCCAAACATTGAAGCAAATGTTGACCACTGCACTTGTGTTAAGAGGATTAGATTGAAAATTTCCATTTCACATCCATATTGATGCCTCAGACCATGTCATTAGATATGTTTTAGGACATAAGGATGGATTTCTAAACTACGCAATTTATTATGTAAGTAAGAACTTGCAGCATGTTGAACTTAACTATACAATCACAGAGAAAGAGTTCTTAGCAGTTATGTATTCCATCAATAATTTTAGGCACTAAATCACTAACTACCCAATGCTGATTCACACTAACTATGTTGTAATTAAATACTTGATCAACAAACCAGTTGTAAGAAGCAAAATAATTAGATGGTTGCTACTCTTGCAAGAGTTTGATGTCACCATTATGGATAAACTTGGTAAGGACAATGTTGTAGAAGACTTTCTTTCAAGAATGGAGAATAATAATGAAGAATAGGTAGTGGATGACTCTTTCCTAGATGAGAACCTATTTTCCATTTCCACTAGAACAACTTGGTGTCCTGATATAGATAATTATTTGGTCTCAAGTAACACACCTCCACACTATTTATATTTTGAAAAGAAATACATAGTTGATAAAAGTGTGAATTTTTCGTGGATAGATGGATTTCTATTTCACACAGGGCATGATAATGTTACGAGAATATGTATAGATGATGAGGAAATATATTATGTCCTCAAATCCTACCACAATGAACTGTGTGGAAGACACTTTTCTACAAAACTAACAACACAAAAGGTTTTGACAATAGGATATTAGTAGCCAACATTGTATAAGGATGCAACATTATATACCAAAAGGTGTGATAGATGCTAAAGAATGGGTAATCCTACCAATTCAAATCAAATGCCATTACAACATCAGTTAGTATTGTAGTCATTTGAAAAATGGGTTTTACACTTCATTGGTCTTATAGATTCTAAATCTCAGCAGAAGGAATACATTTTAGTGTGCACAAATTACCTCACTAAATGGATAGAAGTGAAATCATTTCCAAATTAGAAGAGTGAGAAAGTTTCCAAATTCTTATATGACCACATCTTCACAAGGTATGGAGTACCAAGAGAAATTATTACTGATCAAGGTACACACTTTACTATTGAAGTTATTTCTAATCTAGCTAAGGAATATGAAATGAAACATATGAATTATAAACCTTATCACCCCCAATCTAATGGCCAATTTGAGCTGAAAACATGGAAATAGAAGCCATCTTGACAAAAACTATTGCACTTCACAAGAGAGATTAGGTAGATAGACTTCAAGAGGTAGTTTGGGAATTCACCACAACGTTGAAAACAACAATAGGGTTCACGCCATTCAATATTTTGTATGATAAGACTATTGTTCTCCCTATTGAAATTGAGCACAAAACACTAAGGATTGCACTTGAACTAGGCATATATTTTTGAATCTCAAAGGCAAAGGATTCTCTAACTCAATGAGCTAGATGAAATGAGGAGATAAGTTGTGCATAATATAAAGGTAGTACAAAAACAAATGATCAAATGACATGATAGGTTCATCAAAAAAATGCAATTTGAATAAGTTGATTGGGCCCTTTTATTTGACTAAAAGTATAAATACCACATGGGAAAACTTAGGAAAAGGTGGCTTGGTCTATATGAGATTGAGAAAATATTTCCATATGGATTTGTAAAACTCACCACCATAGATCCTGTGAGATTCAAACTATTGGTGAATGGGCATAGATTGAGATAGTAAAAAATCCAACTAATATGAGTACCTTCATGTAGTAGTTCTGAGGAGGTCAAAGCAAGATGGATATAAGAACATTAGAGTTATGATCAAAAGTTGAACTGCTAGTTCATCTTTTAAAATTACTGAAGATTGAGATGTTCCAGTGACCTTGGTATATTCAGCTTGTTGAATACTCCAAGGGTGAATAAAAGTGATGTGATCAGCCCTCTTGGTGATCAGTGGCACGCACCTAACATGTTTTGTTTTCTTAGAATTTATATTTTGTAGGATTTGGTGTATTTTTTGCAAGAAGTGCATGGTCTTTGACACAAATAGATGATGCAATGACTACATGTTCTACTTACAAGAAAGCATGTAGCAAAGCTCTTATTTTTTCATGTTTGGTAGAACTTATGATTGCATGAAGAAAATAAGGAACAATCTGCATGTGTGAGTGGTGATAAAGATGACTGGCACTAGAACAAGTTAGTATTCCTCTTCAAGAATTATTTGATTTCACTAAGGATCCTTCAACATGATGTTGCATATGCTTGTAGCATTATAAAAACATCTATAACATCATGACAACCCAACATGCAAAAATGTGTAATTACAACAATGCACATGCAATCATCATCCTACACATATCTTGAGATAAGTGCACTCATTTCACTTTAATAAAGTATTGATGGTATGATTATTTTTAATTAATGTTTATGCCATGTCATGAATGTCTTTAAATAGCTATTATATATCACCACCTTTAAACCTATGAGTTGTCACTCCATGTCACCCCACTTCATCACACCACTTCACCTCACATGTTTGTAGTACTCAAATCAATTTAATTCATTCCCTTTTTGTGTTGCGTGTGATTTGGTCACAAAATTCAAAAACAAAGTACTCAAAACATTCCTCCTTACTCAAATTCTTGCATCATTATTGCAAACTGTGTGATTTTCCCTATCAACACTGAAGTAATTTATAGAATTCAAAATGGGGAGATCTAATTCTCCATGATCCAACTAATCATTCTCAAATTTGCAACCAACCACAGATATTTTAGTATTTTCATAACAATGGATAGCTAGACGACATTAGCAAGTTTTAGGTTTTCAATGAATTAATGGTAACAGAATTCTCTAATACATTTGAGGATGGAGATTCTCTTGTCAAGGGTTTAATAGTGAGATTATATGATGACATTTTGGTTGTAGTTATAGGGCTTCTTATAGAAGGTGAACTTTTTCATGAGAAGGAAAATCTGAAGGCATATCGATGAGAATTTGTTAATGCAGTTAATAAATTCATTAATAACAAAAAAGGTACATTTTTCACTTCCTCAAACCACTTTGGGATGATATTTCCAATTATATCATCAAATATTTTACTTGCAAGGGTAGATATTCCCGATTGAATATAGTCCATTTCAAGTTACTCAATCACTTGAAAAATGATAGGCATGTTAATGTACCCAATTTCTTAAATGAAATATTGAAAAGGATGAGTAGAGAGTCATAGAGAGGAGGTCATCTTTGTCTCACCATTTTCTTATCACTCTAATTGTAAAACATACATTGGAAAGAGAACACCCTGCAATTGAATTGGGGAGATTTTTCAAGGGTCAAGAATATTGATGAATTATTGGGGTGTAGAAGGAAGATAAGAAGTATAGGTAGTTCTTCAACCCATACAGTTGAACCCACAAATTCCACATCTCAAGCCACGAAACCCATGTTTCGAAAATACACCACCATTTTTAGAACCAATAATATTAATGAGTTATTGGGGAAAAGAAAGAAGAGAAGGATAAGTACTGGTAGTTCTTCAACCCATACAATTGAACCCACAGCTTCCACTTCTCATCCTGAACCCACAACTTCCACTTCTCAGCCCATAGAAACCCCTATTTCTGAAAATACACCACCTACTGAAGAAAATCCATTTCTGTATCCCCTGAGAGGATTTTCATTGCTGAAACCATACTTATATTTTCAACTCCTAAATCATCCACCTCAAGGAGTAAGAGAAAATTTTCCAAGTCTACTCCTACATCTTCCAAATCCACTCCTACACCACCTAGGCATTCTCACCACCTAAGAACTAAAAATCCAAAAACATCAAAAGCCACAAAGATCAAAACCATATCACTTGATAGTGATAAATAAGTTTCATAAGAGAATATTGAGGCCACATCAATGGATATAAGCCGGGAAGGTTTTTATGTTGAAATTCATGAGCAACAGGATCCTAAGAAGCCCATGGAGGGTATGGAAGAGAAGAGGGGAGAATAAAGTGGAGAGAAAATAGTTCAAGAAAGCCTTGTTGAATAGATGAAAGAAAAAGAAAATTTAATTCATGTCGTGGATACCCATGGGAAGCATGAAGGAGGAGTTGCAAATGAAATTGAAAACACATCTCCTATAGCCACGAATGAAGAAGAAAGGATAGAGGAAATACATGACCACATAGTGCTTGAGACACAAACTTATATTATAGAATTTGGGGATGATATGCCCCATGATGTTGAAGAAATCATTGCAAACATTGTTCATAGAATTGAAATAAAACAACCACCTGACTAGATTGAGAAGTTACAGGGGAATGTTCCTACAATAACTAAGGAGATAGTTGAGACCATATTAGATCTTGATCCACCATTATTTCCACAAGATAACATGCAACCATAGGTTATCATTAGATAAGTTTTCAAAGAGCCTACAAAACCAGCTTGCAGGAACATGGCCACACAGACAACCTTTCTAGACTATTGGGTCCAACAGTTTGAAAACTATGTTAATAAATTGTAAGGAAAATGGGAAAGGGAAAAGGAAGAACTGATCTTCCAACACCAATAAGACATTGAGGAAAAGGACAAGCAACTTAAGGCCAAGGATAAGGAGATTTAAAGGCTAAAGAAAAAGCAGGAAGATACAATTCAGGTGACCAATGACATACTTAAATGCAAGCCACCTTCTAACATTTATGTCATTTTCTTAAAAGAACAGATGTTACAGTTTAAATTTTACTGTATCAACTCAGATATTCCATTTGATATAAGTGGGGCCAGAAATTTCTTTAGAATATACCTAAAAATTCCTCATGAGATTCAATTGTTGTTATGTGAATTATATATGTACAATTATGCCCTTGAATATGATAGGGAATGGATCCCAATACTTTATATTGGAGATGTTCTAATTAGGGAATTGTGTTCTTATTTTAACAATGAATTATATAAAGAAAAATAGATGGAAGAATACATGAACTTGTCAAAAGTTCAGCCATTAATGATTAGAGGTGAAGCTGAAAAATACAGGGGAAATTATTGAAGAGTATGGAAAATACATGGAACACAGGGATATTAGATAGTGAGTATACTATATGAGAAATGAAGCTCATGAAGAATCCAGGGACCACATTAAATTCAATGCACGAGAGATAACATATGCATGTAGGATGCATTGGCAAGAGATGTCCCCTGAGATGCAAAGAAAATAAATGCACTCTTATCATAATATCATTCCAACTTTCAGGAGGGTAAATGCATACATTTAAGTTTCTAAAGGATGTGGCAAAACTTAGTTTCCCATTGGTTATTATCCCCCAATATTCCACTATCCTATACCACATTGGTCTAGTGAAAAGCAACTAGATGACGACATACAGGATAGAGTCATGGACAAATACAGAAGGAATGGAGGTTACTTCTTCACGGAGCCTAAAGGAACATATACACTAGTGGATTTCAGACGCTTATGTAGCATCATTTAGGTGGACCCTAAGCCAGCTGAGGAACCTAAATAATCTTGAATGAGGACATTCAAGAAGTTAAGTCTGGGGTGTGATGAGTCATTTATTTTCCTTTCTAAAAGCACCTCATCTTCGTATTTTGTTGAGCCATTTGTAGCCTTAAACTTGTATTTCCTTGTGATACTACTAGACATTTTCATCATAACTTGAACTCATGGCATTAATATTAGTTAATATAATTATTACTAGTTTACTTTATTCTATGGTATTATGAGTATGCATTTATTATTTTGATTGCAATATGATGTTAAATGGTGCTTTGTATAATTCCAACCTTGTTTGCAAGAAACTTGTTATATGCAACAACTAACATGCAGCCAAAGGAACTCATCCTAAAACAAGGGTTTGTCTACGAGAAATTGACATGTAGCCAAAGGGACTCATCCGTAACAAAGCATCCACAACCAAAGGAGGTCACACACATAAAATAAAGCCATGATTATGAGGAGTTTTTGTAACATGGACATCACACCTAAGCTTGCACGTGTCAATGGAAGAATCAGTTATGAGAACTAGGAGAGAACTCAACACCATCATCTTATTATGCATTGCAACTTAATAAATAACTAGCTGATTTAATTCATAATTTAATAATTGGTTGATCAACTGATCAATTAGTTAAGTTATGTGATTGATATGTAAACAACTACTAAGTAGTTTTGTTGCATGCATGTAGTCTCCAGATTGTTTGGTTAAGATATTTTACTTAATCTAACTAGAACTCCTAGTAGAAATATATCTCTTCATGCCTCTATCGTAATGAATGATATAAAAAGGAAATGCTAATTCGAATTAGGGATTAATTCATAGATAGAGAACTTATTGTATTTTTTTATTGTAATCTTCATGCTGATGAAATAAAATTCTGAGTTATGTTTATTTGTTGTAGTAACATGCCTTAGGATTTATTAGCACCCAAGGAAAGGCCCACTTATGGTTTTATAACCATCTCCTTTTGTTTGTTGATTTAGTTCATTGCATGATTAGATTAGCAATATTTCATTCCTTTATTTGTGTTCTATTTTTACATGTTTTTTATTAGCCATAGTATTTTCTTCTAGTCAAAATCTAGTTCATTTCTAGCATTGTTATTTCTTAATTGTAGTGACAATAATTTACCTTTATACCTCCCAAATATTTGTAACTATGTATACAACACTAGAAATATTGAAATTTTATGTCCCTTGGTCTGATAATTAAATGACTATAGATTGATAAACATCATATTAATTGTTGCAAGTTAATTTTCACCAACATTAATTATGTGAAAGTTAGATGTATCATGTGTATGCGTGTCACAAATATTACAATAGGTTGTTACTTTCTTCTATATTTTTTTTTGTAGTAAGGGCCAATTTCTTGCATCATGACTTCCTTCACATATTTTTCAATCTAGCATCACCGATTTTATATTTTTGTGTGGACATGTACTCTTTGTATAGACTTCTACCTTACAATCAAAGTGCACCACACTCCATTGCTTGTTTCTCTAGAATTTTCTCGATGTCAACTTCACTAACTGATTCACCATAGATTTAATATAATCCTCCATGAAAGGAATAACTCCTTTGTTGATTCTCTTAACTAGTTCAACACGTAACGATGTTTCTAGTGCTTCACGTGAATTGGTGAAGGTTTTGTGTGAGAGGGTGCACCTAAATGGCATCGGGATTCCTCCTAAAAACCATTGTACATGTTGAGTCACATCTATATCATATGATATCTTAGATATTATTTTTTTAAACTACACATCATAAGAATGCACACTTTCAGTTAATTCATGCTTGATTTAAATTAGCGCTAAGTTACTTTTTTCTCAAATTTTGGTATACCAAATTATTTTAAGAAGGTTTTTTTTAACTGGTCATAATCCACCATATCTTGTGATGGATCGTAATTATTTTAATAAGTATGGGCACATTCAATTAGTTTCATGGAGAATTTACTTGTTTTATGTTCGACAATGTCACACATTTTGCATGCCAAATTAGTTCACACTTTCAACATTGTAGTTGAAAATTATCTACAATGTTCTCAATCCCATGGTATTTTTTTAAGTATAGAGATATCTCATAGAATATATTCAGGACTAGAACCTATTTTTCAATAGTTGCAACCCTTCCTTGTACCCATATTCCTGTATGCACCAAAATATTTCCTGTATAACTTGGCACATTAGTGTTGGTAACTTGTTGGGTGGGTGCATTTCCTATATGCTAGCTAGTGTTTGTGTTGCTATATTGGAACTCATCATTCAAAATATTTAAAATTTTGGAATATTTGGATTAAAGTATATCCTTTTTGTGTCAATTTTAATGATAAAAGTACATAAGAAAATTTACTACTCAATGGTTCATTTTCCTTAACTCTATCCAATTATTTATCTTCATCAATTTCAATCAACACTTGATCTTCTATATAAGTTGATCTAGTTGTATGAGAAGGAATATTAGGTTGGATTATGATTCCATCTGTATTAAATTGTTCCTCTTCATTCTCTTTATTTATTCTTATCTTATGG
This sequence comes from Taxus wallichiana var. yunnanensis, assembly GCA_018340775.1. NCBI lineage: Eukaryota > Viridiplantae > Streptophyta > Pinopsida > Cupressales > Taxaceae > Taxus > Taxus wallichiana. The sequence goes on from CM031239.1 coordinate 41,086,682, forward strand.
AATCCTCGTTTCATTCTCTCTACCTTAACCAATGTTTTTGGTCTTCTCTTGTAGTTCCGGAGTTGGACCTCTTAGATGGAGCATCTCCTCTTCTCCATTGTTTTGTATCCCTATTTTTCATATTGTATCCTTCTCAAAGTGCATTCATATAGGGAATCCATTGTTTAAATCATATTTTATCCTACCCTCCCTACACTTACACAATCCTCATGTGTGTAGAGCATTTATTTATCCATGGGGAAATTCTCAATACCCATATCTACCATTAGCTTATTTATTTTCAAAAAAAAATTCCTTAAGTATGATCCTCTTGGTTCCTAGAATAGTTTGAACTAGGCTTCATTTTTGTAGGTAAATGTACATATTGAGTATTCAATAATAGAAATGTGAGGCATTTCTTTATACCAATAATCCACTATGCACATCTAAGTTGTGTCATGTCGTGCAATTCTTTTCATGCACTTAGGATTCCATAGGTGCATCCTTCCCAAATTATAATTATTTCCCATACAATAAGCTACTAACTAATCATGCAAGAGTATGGGAAATTCACAAAAAATGACTCATATAGATAATCATATATATTCACTTCCACCCAAGTCTTTTCAGAATAATCCTTCTATCTCATATGCTTGTGTGAAGGAATCTTCAATAGTATACTACTAAGCCTCAATATTCTCCTGCATGATCTTGAACATATTTCATCCACCTCATCTTTGCATAGTTATGATGTCCCGATAATGGAACCAAAATGTTGCACGTCTAGTTATACTCTAAAAATATGTACTTGTATGGGAGTTAGGGGATAATCGAGAATAATTTTCCTTACTCGTTACGTTAATGGCCTATCATATTAAAGCAAGAGCTTGGGAAATATCACCTAAAGTGTAGGATATTTTTGGTTCCATTAAGGTAAGCATAACAAGGTGGAGATAAATGTTAACATGATACATGAATAGTTAAGGAACTATATGTAATGAACATATTCATTTACATACAATCCTATTACTCGAAAAGGTGATTTTTTTATGGAAACTTCATGTGTCTATAAAAAATAAATAAATTCATTAATGGGTTCATGAAAATTATCTTCTTAAATTCATTCTCACAAGCAATCCATGGTTAAAATTTGGTGGAAAATGGAGTTTGGGAACATGAGTTATGAGCAAAACTAGATTTGGAAGTTTAAGGCATAAAAGGGGGTTTTTGTGTTTGAATTTTATAACCAGATTTAAATTATGGTTTAATGGCTTCCAGGAAGTTACTTTATGTTTTTAATTTGTGTTTTAAGTTTATGAGTTATGGGAAGCATGAGTGATGAAACTTATATGGTGGGGGTTAAAGTGGAGAGTGCATATGGTGAAATGGTAGGGTGGAGAAGTGGAGTTTGGAAGCATAATTTCACCTAGGTTCACGTTTTGGGTGCAATTTCACCTCAAAAATTCACCTTGGGTTCATGGTGGAGTTGAGGTTGCACCATGCACTTGAGGATAGGTGAAACATGACACACACATGCACTTTTCTTATGTTTTTTAGTTGGCATGACATGTATGCATGAAAAATCTTGACCAATGAGGGAATGGTGAAATTTTTGGGTATAATTTCATCTCAAACTTGTGCCCAACGTGCAAAGGGAATGAAAAAGTGTTCCTAGGAGATAGAAGGGGACCCCATGACCTTAAAACACTTTTTTGTGAAAAAGTGCACTTTTAAGCCAATCACCTTATTTTTTTGCATTGGGAAAGAAGCCAATTAGAATGAGGTGTAATTTCACCTTAAAATTTCATCAAGGGTGCGAGGAGACACAAAAACCCTGCCCAAGTACTCAAATGTTGCATCCAAGCATGATTTGTACTTCAAACTTTCCACTTGGATTGTTTCTTTTGCCCCAAAGTCAAAATTTGATGAAATTTTGCCAAAAAATATATTAATATTCATATAAACATGCCAATTAATCCAATGAGACTATTTAGAATCTTTTAAAATGAACTCTTTAGCAATTTTTACCCATACCTTCAATTTTTCCTCAAGTTGTGCAATCGATGAGCTCAAGTGGAAAGAATAGTTTATGATGAAACAAAGCCAAAAAAACTTATGGATAATGGATATAATTAAAAATAATCTCATTTTACATTTTATTAGGCTCGCAAATCTTCTAATATTTTCCAAAACCTTTCAATCAATTTTTACCTTGAAAGAGGACTATTTAGGCTGCCTTTGTCAGGAATTTTCCACATTTTAATGTTCCCATAATCTTTCCTCAATCATTCCACAATAAAGTAATATCTACTAGATTTTTGATTCCAAGGATATAAGCTCCTAACTATTCATGGGGATCCCAATATGTCTAGAACAAGCCAACTAGATTTTTCACCACTTTCATTTCCTTATACCATGCTAAAAATATCCCGGTATTACATAACTTGTTCCTAGACCTGATTTTTCTTCCAAAACTTTCCTAAATAAACTACGTGCATCTTGTATCTCCTCTTCATAACTCCTAGGTGGGTTGTACCTCAATAGTAAGCTTCGTAGGGGTGTCCACCAATGTGAAAAATCCTGAAAATAGGCCTGTTTGGGCCTCCATGAGTTATTCTTTCTTAATGGTCTTGAATGAATCCATGAATCACCTCCTTGCACATGAAACGAAATTAAAAATCACACTAGCACATTCCTCATAGAAATTATGAGGGTAAAATAATAACTGAGTTGGCCGGAGGACATGTTTACATTGACCAGAGAGGAATGTTTGAATGTGGGCTAGGTTGTCATGACAATTTTTTTGAAATTTTCATGCTAAAAATTTACATGGTAAGAGTTGGATCTAGCTTGGGGACTTGTTTTGGATTAGATATAGTGAGGACATGATAATTAGGAACTCCAAAATCTCAAGACACTACATGGACCAGTGCCTTATCCATTGAGCTTATATAAAGTCACCACAAAGATATACAATGAAGATTTATTTATTAAACACACCCACACAATAAAAGAAGAAGAAAACACATAATAGGAAAGTGAAACACACAAACCTAAAATCACCTATGGTATAGGTGGGGAAACTCAATTTCATTGAAGTAATGTTCACTTTTAGAACATGTTACCCATGTGTGGGTAGCATCGGGTAATGATGCTCTGTGAAGCCATTGAATGGTTCGAGGAATTAGCCTTCTTTCATCAACTACTTATGAAATCTAGGTGCTTTCATGAATGTCTTGTATACTTAGGAGGAGTGAGCCTACATAATTACTCTACTACTCGGAGATTTTCTCGAAAAAATTCCATTGTTCTTACTATCAATCTCGGATTGTAAATTTTCTTCTATTTTCATTCACATTGTTGATCTCAATTTTAATTTTATAACTTCCCCAAGGCTGATCTTTGGTTGGATTACTTAAATTCTCCAAGTGTTTCTCTTTCCTACATTCATGCTTATTAAAAAAATTGTGAGAATCATAGAGTCCATCCTTTTTCATATTTCATCATGAGACATTTGGGCATTGAATGAATAATCAAACTTAGCTTCATACATATCTTTCACATCCATGACATGAGCCAAGATATCAAGACTGAGCTTAGGATCTTCTGTTCCTTCCAAAAATTTTAATATTTCTTGCATAAACTCCTTCAAAACTGCCAAAATCTCACCTTCACATTCATTTGGAGAATATTCATTTTGAAATTCGAGGAAAAAATTTAGAGAAATTGATTCATCATCCCAAAGATCATTAAATTTCACCACTTCTTCATTATGGGAGGCCTCATCTCCAAAGGAATCAAATACCTTTTTTCAACCTTTTCATCATTGAGATAATTTTCCTCTTCAAATGGAAAAGATAAAACTTCACTTTCATCATCACATCCATCAACCATTATTTCAAGAGATATATTAGATTTTTAATCTTGATCTATTGCATCATGAAAAATTTTGAGTCAACTAGGAAATTAGAACTAGATTCATACCTATCTTGTAATTTTATGGTTTGCATTAGGAGTTCAAGGTTGAGTTGGGGATCTTTGTTTTCTTCCACAACTCTTAGAATTTCTTGTATGTATTCCTCTTTCAAATATTCAAAAGAATTATCACAAATTAACCTCTCTTCTTCATGAATGATATCTTCAATGAGAGGCTTAAAATATATTTTATCAATACAATGATCACCAAGAGAATCTTCTTTTCGAATGGAAATAAGAACACCTCTTCTTCATAAACAAATATATTGGTTTATTTTTCAGTTTGGAACTCATCAAGAACCGCTTTATCTTCCTCATGACCTACATCATTTGGAAATTATGGGTTGTTCTTTTACAATTAAAGATCTTCCCACTCTTCATCATTAACAGTACCCAACTAGAAAGGAATGTTTGGTCCTATCAAGATAGGAATTTCATCCTCATCTTCAGATGTTATGAAATAATTTCTATTTTCATTGTCCCGATACAAGATATTAGCTCTTATATTTTCTGATTTTTGTCATGTGTATTTCATCTATCTTAATGGAAGAAAATTTCCATTTTTCCCTTAATGGAATGGTTATGAAGACCAATTCATTTGTATTTTACCTCCCAAGTCCCGACAGAAACTTCTACTTAGTAACATTTGAATGATGTTGGAATATCTACTACTAAAATAGTCAACAATACTTTCTTATCCGGAAAGTCAACGAGAGTCATTTGTGCATCCTTGATCCACCCCACAAGTGGGACTTCCTCGAGACTCCATTGAGTTGAAATATCCATTGGCCCATGTCAAGGTAATTCTAATAGCATTGGAAACTTTTATGGACATTATTAGAATCTCCCGAATCTATTATGTAGTTATTCAATTGGTATCCTCCAATGAGAAAGGAGAGATAGAATGGATCAATCTTATTGGTCATTGGATGCACTCATAGAAATCATATTTTTGATGGAGTAGGTGGGGTTGATAGTATTCCTTTGAAATTAGGAACCAAGATATTATCCTTTGAACTACTACCTTTGATATAATGGAAAAGCTTATCAAATTGTCTTGGGTGAGTCCGCAAATATTCAGATTCAAAATATGCACTTTAGACTTATTCACATGTTCTATGATATCAAAAGAGGTGGATGTAGATGAGGTATATACCCCCAAGACAGTGGGTTATTTAAGTGGTGAAAGAGGTACTACCTTGGAAGTTGAAACAAAATTAGAAATGTGAGTAGATGTTTGGGGAGAAGTGGCTGATTTTGCAAGAACACTAGAAGATTTTGAAGGACTATCTTGTGTAGAAATAGAATTAGAACTAGGGGAGTATTAGGATGCTTACTTGGAACAACAAATAGATTATTTCTTTCCAAAATATCTGGATTATCCTTTTATAGACTCTATCCGAGTTGTAAATGGAGATCCTCAAATGATTATTTTATTCTATAGAGTCACCACAGAAGGATCATCAATCTTATTCTTTTTGGAGCAGCGGTGGAGGAACTTCCTTTCGAGATTGAGAGTGGGTGAACAATGCACATGAGAATTTAGGTGCATCATCATCATATTCTTATTCACCTTTTGAATATTCAAGGAATATAATTTTTTCATCATCCTCCACTTCTTCAGTCTTTAGGACATTTTTGTCCTCACTTTCTTGTCCTGGATCTATAAATTCTTCTTCCTCTTCTTTAGTTCTACATATTTTATTAATTGATGGGGCCTCAAAGGAAAGTATTCGGGTTCTCCTATAATATGATTCTTGTTCCATTTTGTGAGAGATGATCATTGATAAAATTCCTTTTTCAACATTGTCAAGTCATTATCCAACTTCTGCAATAATGAATCAACTCTCTTATCTTTGGAATTTTGAGCCTTATCCTTCATTGAATGATTCTTGATCTTTCCTAACAAGATGAGGTCATCTTCCACTTTAATGGAAATTCATTTAGTGTTTTCCAAATATTTTGGTTAAAATATCCATAAAATGAAAATAACTTTAGGAAATTGGGCATTCATGAAGAACCTTTTCAGATTATCTATAATAGGATGGGAAATGGTGGGAATCTTGTTGATCAACTTATTGAATTTTTCACAAAATCTCTCATGGAATCTTGTGGTTATTTCTTCATTTGATTTAACTAAGAAAGTATAGCATGAGAATATTATCCAGTCTTGAATATTTCTTCAAAGTTACTTTTTTTACTACCCCAATCATTAATTGAGTGTGATGAAAAATAGTGAAAACAATCCATAGCGACATCTTGTAATGTTTCCATGAAAAATTACATTGCAATATCTTCATGTTGTACCCCAAGAATGCCATTGGCTGTGATGAAATTTACGATATGATCATATGGTCATTTATTTCCATATCCATAGAATTTTGGAAATTTCTTTCTTGACCCTTTTAGAAGTTCATAAAGTGGAGGAGTAAATTCCAATGGACTAGTGTTATGTACCAATAAGAATCGTGTTTGTGCAGCCATTTCTTCCTCTTCTCTTTCTTCTCCTTCTTCTTCTAGTTCTTATGGTTCTTCCTCTTCTTCCTCTTCTTCTTCTTCTTTTGGGGATTCAAGGTTCGGTGGTGGTTATAAGATAGGAGAATCAAGAGGATTTGTAGGAGTATCAGTAGGAGTTTGGATAGGATTTCTAGGGGTACCACTTGATGAATCAAATGGAGATGAAGCTTGAGATAAGTAATATGGATTATCTCTAACTTTTTCTTGCTGATTTTACAAAGCTTAAAAATCAGGTTCAATAATTCCTCTCAATCTATTCAATCTAGTATATCTTCTTTCGATTCAACTCAAGGAAAATTTATGTTCAATCTTTTTGTGGGATTTTGGAATTTCAAATTTATGATTATTATTATTTTTCTTCGAATATATACTTTTAATGGATTTTGTGGAATCTATATATGGTGAAGATAATTTTTCACATGGAAAATCAAGGAGCTCTTACCAATAGTGTGTGGGAATAAGTTCCTTTTGCTCGAATTAGGAATATCCATTTATTGAAAACAAGGAAATCATGTACACTATTCTAACAACCATGGGTGGTATTTTGACTAGGAATCACATAGGGGTACTTCCCTACACTTATGGAAAAATTATTCTAGATACTACAAGGAGTAAATATCTTTAGATATGTGTGAAGAGAATAGTGGGAGGGTTTTCACATTAAATAACACAGTAGATTTTATTTCTTAAAACCATAATACATCCATGAATTCAATGAAAAGACACCATTAACATAAAGAAATAAACATGATAAAAATAACACAAATTACAAGTGCATACATTCAACAATTAAATGCACATGGAGTGTAGTTAAGACGAAGAGGAAAACTAGACAAAGGAGTTAGATGAATTCGATAACTTGTTCCTATAAAGAATATCAAATCTAGTGAATAAGAATAAACATCCATTAAAATGAGGAGACCTACCAATTTATAGATTTACAAGGAAAGGAAACCATCTAAGTCATCTATCTCTCTCATTTTCTTAGGGTTTCACATCATTGCATGCTTTATATTCTTGTTATCCAAAATCTCCCTAAGGTGATTTTGATAACTTACAAGATTCATTTGGACTTGGAAAAGGGTAAACATGATAAAAATGGAGAATTTGAAATGTTTTAAGGTTTTCTCCCCCTTCACATAACTCATCAGTCCCACACTCAGCCCAAAAACCAAGAAAAATGGAAAGAATTGAGAAAATTGCACTTTTGCAGTGTGTTGCGGCTTTCTGGGGTCTAAACGGAATAGTTCCTCTTGTTCCCCAATTTCCGATTTGGACACACAAGAAATAAATTTAGATAAGTCTAGTGTATTGTGGAAATAAGGGTCCTTGATAGAATAGAGGAAATAGTTCGACGAGGTCAAGGTTATCTCGCATGGGTCTTGGAGCCACACAATGAAGGGCCAACTATATTGCGATCGTGAGGAGTATTATGGGAATCGGGGAGAAGCAGAATGGTTCTATGAAATAAAGATTTCCCCACACGAGATTTTTGTCAACCAAATAATCGTGGGTTAGTTATTATTGTAGAGTAACAAAGGGATGTAGGAACAAAGAGCCCAGGTGGAACAGTTCCTAAGTTCCACTTGGGAGCCGATTACCCGATTGACACGCCAACTCAAGACCATTACGGAAAAGGCGGACCCGGAGGGAAATATAGGAATAGTTCCATAGTGATGGAGTTCCCCAAATTCATGATCCACCTGCACCACAAGCTCAAAAAAATTAAATGCGGATCTGTGGAATCATGCAGAAAACCTCGTCAACCTTCCGAATCTTGTGATCTTAAAATGGCCATAACTTTCGCCTAGTTGCTCCAATTTTCACAAAATTGGACTTTTGGAAATATCTCAAGTATCCTCTACACTCTTAATTTTAAAGAGGTTAATTATTTTTAAAATGGGAAATACAGTCCTCCATTCGAGTAACAATTCTAGGTAGCTCATCTACCTCATTTGATGAAGTATGGTGCTCATTCCTTCTCCTACAAGAAAATTATCATGGGAGGATGGTATTGTAAGGGTGCCTCGTGCTTATTTTCAAACATATAATACACGATGTTGGTGGTTAAAAGGGAAAATATAATTTTATCTCTTTTCTCATCTTCTATATATTGTAAAAACTCTTTTTTGGGGGGGTTGTTCCTAAATGTAAAGAAACTTTTTCAAAATTGTTTCTAAGCAGTTTTGAGTTGTAAGCCTTCATTTCGACTTGGCAAGTGTTTTTGTTCCTTCTCCTTCACATGTAATGGATTTTTCATGATTTGAAAGTAATTAAATATTGGTTTCAATTTTTCTCTCAATCCTATATTATATTTTATTGTATTTCATTGCCTCTTCATTCTTGTTGTTGCATTTTGTGCATGTATTTCTCGCTTGTAGGTTCATATTGTTGTGTTTCATGGAGAATAGAAGGTAAATGAAGATTTGAATCTATGTCACCTCTGTCTAGCCTCTCCCTCCTCCATTTTTCCTCTCCCTTTTCACTCATTAGAGTATCTTCACCCCTTTTCTTGGTGTTATCACCTCTCTTAGTTTAGGATTTTCCATTTTTATGCATTTCCTCCTCACCCTGGTCCCTTGGAATCATAGAGTAGGATTAGATAGCTGCATTTCCTTCCTTTTGAATATTTTAGCATTAGGAATAGCTAGATGAACTAGCCTTATTTGGATTTTTTTATTAAGTAGCATGTCCTAGAACTTGAGATACAATCCCATGTTACCCGAACACATTGATTTCTCATTCATACATATATGCAAATCGAGGGCACTGTTTTTAGTGATAAAAGTTCCCATGTGAATTTTAAACTTAAAGTGCAACCTTAACAAATAAAAATAACTTTACGTGACTTAAGAAACTTTTACAACTTTATTCTTAGTGAAGACATATAATTCCACAGAGAGAAAGAGAGAAGAAAGAGAGGAGAGGAAAGAGAGATGAAGCTCCAAGATTGAATGATCAAGGATGAAGAATATCCAACCATGAATGTGATCTACTCTTGATCCCGATGACATCTATAGTGATGCTCCAATGGGGTGATTAATTCTTGATCCTTAAACTCTTATGAACCATGATAAACGTCCTCTTAAATGATCAACCACCGTAGCCCATCAGGTACATTGAGTGAAGAAGTGAGAAACACTTAATCAATAGACCACTGTAGAAAATGAAGGATGTCTTCACCCACTTGAAAAAACCATGAAAAACCACCATGCATTCTTTACCAATCATGCATATGATGATAAATTGAAACAATTTCCTACACAATGCAACCATGCTGATTCTTCCACCTCGAGGACATTGATGACCAAAATAAGGAACCAAGAGGGATCCCCTTCCACAAGAGTCACAATTCATTTTTCTCGCCTTCATAAGCTTGAATTTATCCTTACTATCCCCATGAGGATAGGTTCATATATATGGTAAATACTTATTGAAATATGAATGTTTACAAATTCTTCCAAAAGTGAAATTTTCACTTTGAGGTTGTCTATGTTCATTGCATCCCGAGAAGGTGGGGATTTACTTGTAAATTGAATTTTGACCTTCAAAAAATATTGAATGAGAAAGGTATGTATAGGAAGAACATGTGTGACCATATTGATTTCATATTTATCATTTAATATTTTTATCAAGCCACACATGGGTATTGATTCTTAGCAAATTCATGAATCTTGTCAATTTTGGCAATTTTGAGTTCTTTTCACTTGAAGGAATGGATTGAGATACCAGAAACCATATTTTCCTTTGACTTAATATGTTTAGTAAGCTATGTGATATATAATTATTAAAAATATAAAGTGGTCTTCTAGGTGTTAGATCAGAACAAAACCAATTGCATAAGTTTATATTTTTCATTTCAAGGCTTTATTCCAATTTTTGAGAGATTGCAATCGCCAAGTTTTTTTAGACCTAAGAAAAGGTGATTTTTGGTTGGAAAATTCATGTGGCTATAAAAATAAATGATTTCATTAATTTGGTCATACAAATACTCTTCTTAAAGGTGTTCTCATGGGTTAAAATTTTATGCCAAATGGAGTTTTGGAAAATGAGTTATGAGCAAAACTAGATTTGGAAGTTTAGGGAACAAAAGTGGGGGTGTTGTTTGAATGTTATAACCAGATTTAAATTATGCTTTAATAGTGTCCAAGGAAGTTAATTTATGTTTTCAAGATGTTTTTTAAGTTTATGAGTTGTGGGAAGCATGAGTGATGGAATTTTTATGGTGGGGGTGAAGTAGAGAGTGCACATGGTGAAATGGACGGGTGGAGAAGTGGATTTTGTAAGCACAATTTCACCTCAGTAGACTTTTTAGGTGTAATTTCACCTCAAAATTGAACCTTGGGTGCATGGTGGAGTTTAGGTTGCACCATGCACTTGGGGATGGGTGAAACATGACACACAAAAGCACTTTTCTTGTGTTTTTGATTTGGCATGGCATGTATGCATTAAAAATATTGACCAATTATGGAATGCTGCACTTTTGGTGTGTAATTACACCTCAAATTTATTCTTCCCAAGGTTAAAAGGGATTGAAACAATGCACCTAGGAGAGAGAAGGGGGTCCACCACAACTTAAAACAATTGTTTTTTCCATAAAGTGCACTTTTAAGCCAATCAAATTATGTTTTTGCATTGGTAAAGAATATAATGAGAATGAGGAACACTTTTTAAGGTGAAATTTCACCTTAAAAGTGTGCCAAGGGTGAAAGGGGACACAAAAACTCCTCCCAAGCAATCAATTATTGCATCGAGCATGATTTACACTTCAAACTTACTCACATTCATGTTTTCTTTGCCCCAAAGTCAAAACTTGATGAAATTTTTCCAACCAATATATTACTATTCATGTAAACATGAAAAAAATACAATGAGACTATTTATAATCCTTTAAAATTAATTATTCATCAATTTTTACCCATACCTTCAATTTTTCCTCAAGTTGTGTGTCGGTGAGATGAGTGGAAAGAATAGTTTTTGATGAAACAAATCCAAAACAACTTATGGATAATGGATAGAATTAAAAATACCCTCATTTTATCTATTATTAGGCTCCCAATTCTTCTCAAAGTGTCTATAACCTTTCGATCAAGTTTAACCTTGTAAGAGGACTCTTAAGTTGCACTTCTAGAAAAAATTTCAAATTTTAAAGTTCCCATAATATTTCCTTGATCATTCCACCATGAAGTAGGATATAATAGTTTTATGATTCTAGAGGTATGAGATCCTAACTCTTCATATGGATCCCGATATGTCTAGAATAAGCCAACAATATTTTTTATCACTTTCATTTCCTTATACCATGCTACAAATAGCCCAATATTACATAACTTGTTCCTAAAACTTTTTGTCTTCCAAAAATTTCCTAAATAAATTCATTTCATCTTATAGCTCCTCTTCACAACTCTCAAGTGGTTTTTTCCTCAATAGTCAGCTTCTGATGGGTGTCCACTAGTGTGGAAAATCCTAAAAATAGTAGGTCTCTAGGAGTAATTCCTTCTGAATGGTCTCGAATCAATCCATGAATCACCTCCCTACACATGAAACACACTTGAAAATAACATTATTACATTATTCCTAGAAGTTATGATGGTAACACAATAACTAAGTTTGTCGAGGATAGGTTTACATTGTCTTGAGAGGGATTTTTGAATGTGGGCTAGGTTATCATGAAAAAAAGATTGAATTTTTCTTACTAAACATTTTGCATGACAACACCATATTATGATCTATCCTCACACTATTATCTCCAATTCTCTTTATCTCTTCCTTTTCTTCTTCTAAGAAATACCTCCAGATTTCTAATTTGATTTCTATTTTAGGCCTTATCTATATTCACCACATCCTTTATGTTATTTCATATATTTTTCTCGATCTATTTGTGTTGCATACTAAACCCCTCAATACTTTATGCCTCTTCATATGCTACTTCTTTTCAAAATCTTCCATTTTTGTCTCTCTCATTCCTCATCTACATGGGTCTTCTTCCTTCTTCATGCGTACTTCACTCCTGTTGGTGCCATTTTTGAGCTTGCACCATTTTTCCCTAAATTTTTCCTTCATTCTACATGCTTTGAAATGTTTTTCTCTCAAATTGGTGGTCTGCAACTTTTCCCTCCAGTCAAATGCCTTGAAATTCTCACAAACTTGTTGTTTTTCCCCAATTTGAAAGAAATTTGCATGTGTGCCCTGTTTTGTGCCCTAATTTTTCCAAAATCTATGGGCTCTGCCATTTTTCCTTTTTTGCCCGATCGTGGAAGTTTAAAATTGATTGATTTGCACTTGTATGCCATTGAAAATCCAATTCCATGATCAAAAATGCTTTGAAAACATGTTTCAGTTGGTTCAATTTTGAGAAATTTGTCATCCTTAGCGAAAAAAACAAATTCTAAGGCATCCTGGCATTTTCTGTGTTTTGACAAATACACAGTGTCATTTTCCCATCAATTTCTTCTTCAGAATTCATTAGAAACGTGGCTTGTTCTAATTGGCCGAGGGATAGTGGAAAATTGTTTTAACTTATCACTTTTTACTTTTTTGGCAAAAGGGCGAATTTGGTCCCATGGCTCCACTTTACTCTGATTGGTTCTAATGTTGCTTACGTGGTGTGTTTTGATTGGAGGAGGAGCGGTGGGTCATTTTGAGAACTTGTTCTTTTTAGCTACTTTGGCTAAAAGTTTCAAATTTCTTCGTGGCCCGCCAAGTGCTAATCTACCTGAATTCAAGTGGCGGAGAAAATTTCTAAATTTTTCCCAAAAATGATGATGTGTCCTCTTTTGATTGGATGAGAAGTAGCGGGTCTTTTTTGTGCCTTAAGGAATTTTGGAAAAAGAGTTAAAGTGCAAAGAAAATTCCTAGGGCCCATAGCAAATCAGCAATCACCACGTGTTTGGGACAAAATTGGAGGTGCGGGTCCGTAGGGATGATTTGGAAAAAATTCCTTTTCGAAAAAGGTGGAAATGTGTAGAATCAGTCCATAATTCCAATGGGTCCCACTTTGGTACACGTGTCATGCCCATTTTCATGAGGTGAGGTGGGAAAAATATCAAAATTTTCCAATTTTTCCCAAAAATTTTAAAAGGTAAAATGAAGCTCCTAGGTCCGCATCCAATGGAATGGTGCCACATGGCCACTCAGAATAAAAAGGTCAAAAGGGTAAAAATGTGAAACTCATGCCTGTGCCGAATCAAATCTCACCACATGGTCGTTTCTTTTTTAAAATGCAAAGTGGAAAAAGGCACCTCCAAATCCCATCTCCAATGGTTTTTCTCCATGTGGAGGGCTCAGATTAAGAGTTGAATGTCAAATCAACGGTAGTTGTGCATCGTTTTTGCTCTGCCGCCATTTTTACCCTAGAACACTCTAGGAAGTTTGGAGATGCGGTTTTTGCATCAATTTTCATCAAATTTTTGACAAATTCATGTCATTTGTGCCTGCAAGGACCAATGCAATTGGTTTTGAGGATCAATTTGAAGATCATATATGTTTTTGAAGTGAAATTTTACCCTAGCCCATCTAAAAATGTAAAATATCAAATCCAAAAGTTGCAGAGTCAAATTTTGGAGGGAAATGGATGAAATAATGAAGGGAAGGGGGTCTGCATGCTTTGAAGATGAAAAATGTGCCTCCACAATGGATAATGATGCAAATTTTGCAATGATTCATCTCTTTTTGAGACAATTGGAAACTTTTTGGATGTGTTCTGTTAAACATCCCTGTCTGCAAATCATGAGGAATTTTTGTAACAAATTTTATCCTTTGGCATATTCTTTTCTTGGGAAAGAAGGATCGAAGGAGATTGAATGCTATATATTGTATGAATTTTTCATGAAAAGGGTTGGAAGAGTGTTAAAAATCCTGGAAAACTAAAAATTTCACGGGAAAATCTGTGAAGAAGCCCATTCTCTAAGTGACCACTTGAGAAACTCGTGTAACTCTCTCTGTATCAGATTTCAAATCATGTTAAGTTGGTTACATGTGTATAACCATTAACATGCTCTGAGATTGTTTTTCAAAACATTCCCTTGCTGATAAATCTGATCATTTTTGAGTTATTCTGTGTTGTCTTTGGGAAAAATCTGTGAATGCTTACATTTCAAAATGCTTTTCAATTTTTTGTTTCTTGTTTCCTATTGTAGTCTTGTGTTTAAAATCTCTCTTGATCATACATGGTCTCATTTCTTGTGATAGTTTAGTGGCATTTTCAATCTCACATTCAGAAGAGTTTTCATCTGATAAAGAGATAAACAAATTTAAAATCACTTTACCTTCCTTGACTTCAGAGATTGTTTGTAAACCTTTGGGTGCACCTTAGGTCATGATTAAATAGTGATTGCTAAATGCTTCATTGGTTCATTCTAACTCAAGATTTTGTGATATATGATCAAAGATTGTGTGGAAAAGTGCAGATATGGGCCTCCATTTGATGCACATATCCTGGTTGAAGGGATGATTAACCATTTTGATACTTTTTGTTGTTAATTTTCTCCATATTTTGTTGAAATCCTCAAAGAGTCTGGTGGACCTTGGTTTGTCTTATCTAAACTCCCACCCAAAAAATCATTCAAAACAACTAATCCTACCCTATTTTACCCCTGTTTTGACTTGTATACCCACAGAAGATCAAAATCCATTTGCTAAAGTATGCAAAATAGATCAAGATTTCAAAATGTCTTCAATAACCCTTGCCTTACATTGAAAGTATCTCCATAATCTGGAAGTGACAACTTGTGAAAGTTATATTTGGAGTGTTGATCATATTTTCCCAAGGCCCCTTCATACTATTTGTACAAATTGAGGGATATCTTCATCTCCTTCACCATTTGAGGGTTACAAAATAGGTCCTCTTACCTTGGTTGAAAGGCACAACCTAAAACAGTTAGGACAAGATCAAGTCCTATTTGAGTGCTATCCATCTCTCCATAAATTTGAGTGTCAGTTAGATCATATCCCGACTAAAAAATGACACACACCATGATCCATCTATCTTCAAGCTTCATACCATATCTTTGATGCTGCTCGGACTTAAAAAGGAAAAAAATTTGGTACCAACACCCATTGGCACCGTTGTCGGGGACTTAGTTTAATTTGATCCATGTTCATACATATTTGAAATATTTGAATGCATATCAAACCCTGGTAATGTCTCTTACAAGTTTATGTCTGCAAATATATTGTTAAAGCATCATTCTATACTCATATTTGCAAGGTGTATGCAAAGGTTTCAAACTCTATCTGCAATTTTATCAGTTTCTAGCAAGTAGTTGCACTTCATTTGCATTTTTGGTTGATAGATTCAAGAAAAGGAGATCTGATCTATAAAGTTTGGAAAGATTTTCAATGTTGATAGGTATTTGACAAATTATTTTAGTGAATTTGCACAACTAGGTGAAAGTCCTTAGTGGCGACTCCATGTTGTTTTGATCTTGATAAATACCAGTGTCTTAGCTTTTTGTCATTTGTTTTTTTGGTGTTGCTAATCTTTGAAAAACTAGAAGGAAGAAGATATCTCTTCATTAGAGAATCTACTAAGAAGTTGTTTTCAGATTCAAGGAACTCAGAGTTAGAAGGGAGAAGAGTTTGGAAGGTGGTTGGAGAGCAAAGCTCAAGGAAGGAAGTTCCCTTCGTTAAACTTGAGATTGATCAGCCTATCATTGAGGACTGTAGTTCTTCTTCAAGTAAATCTAAATTAGATAGTCCTAAAATTTGCATTCTCCATCTGGAGAGGGACCTTCATTTGTCTTTGAAAATCTTGCTCCTCATTTTGCCCTATTTTTTTCCAAATCTGCTAGATTTTATCAAGAAGCTGATCCTATAGGGGATATCCATTTTGAATATTACATTTCTATTCCCAAAGACCTCTCACTCCTCATCATTTTGTTTCTCCTCCAAGATCACCACCTCAAAACAATATGGCTCAGCCTAGACCTCCATTTGTTGTTAACACCTTTGGTCCTATAAACTTTAGAGGAATGAATGGTTATCCAAATATTGTCCCTCAAGATGTCAGAAATAGATTGCCAAAATTCCAAGGTAACAATGCAATAACTGGTGATCAGCATCTCAAACTTTTTGTTAACATGATGGAGGATTTTGAAATAGAGTTTGAAGATGTGTATGTCAAATTGTTCATTCATACACTAGAAGAGGATGCAAGGGATTGGTACAAGGCTCTGCCTGATAATTCTATTGATTCTTGGATTGAGATGAACAATGCATTTAGGTTGCAATATGGTGACAAAAATGATCCTAGGTTTCTATTGTCTAAATTTGAAAATATCAAGAAGAACCCCAATGAATCAGTGCATGAATTTAACACAAGATTTAACAAAACATTGAGAAGACTTCCTATTAATCTGAGGCCTTGTGATGAATCTTGTTTAATCAAATATGCAGATGCATTTGACAAGAAAGCAGCCTATTACCTAAGAGACAAGAACCCTACTAATTTGAGGCAAGCCTTCACCATGGCACTGTAGATTGAAAACAATATCAAAGCAATTGGGAAACCTCTCAAGAGAGATGGTGTAAAGCTGATAAACCTTGAAAACCTCAAGCTAGCAAGGGTGCTGATTTGGAGGAGGTTGTGAAAACTTTGGTAGGGGCTGTCAAAGAAATCTCATACAAGCTAGCTCGAGTAGAGAAGGGAATTGGGCAGAGCACACAAGGTCAACAAAAAACACAAAACCATGACAGATTTTCCAATCATCCTAGAGGTGATCAAAGGGCAGATGATAGAGGGAAAGGACCCATGGGGTCTACAAATAGACATCCTCAAGCACGTGAAGGAAGAGTGTTACTTGATCCCCTAACTGCTAGGGTTGTTGTTGTTGAGGAAGTTGTTGATATTGATTGGTGTGATAGGTGTTTTCTACCCCATCCTCCATGTGAAGTGGACTAGCAAGATGGTGAAGCTAATAATGATGATGGTATTGATGATGATATCTACATGGTGGGTTGTTCTTCAAGCTCACAAGAAGGAGCAACATCAATTGAGGTAATAAGTGCAAGGACAACCTACAACCTTTGGGATTACATCAAATGGGTACAAGTCCTTCTTCCCTCTCATACTCTTGAGGTAGATGTAGTGCAAGATTTTGATATTCCTAACAATGACTTTGAATACTTAAGAGCTTTGATGATTAAGAAGTATGATGGTGGTATCCCTTTGGAGGAAGATAGACAATTGTTAATGAATGTTGTTGTGGCTCAAGAGAAAGAGTATAACACTAGGAGCAAGGTTGTTAAGGGAGTTGGGCCTCAAGCCAAACCTAAAACACCCTTGCTTACAAGTATTCCCAAAGAAGCTCCTAGAAGAGAAACACCTACCAAAATCTTTGTTGTCCTAGGAAAAAATTTCAGTCCTCCTCATGCCCAAGCTGCCAAGAATCCCATGCCATCTAATGAATCTACTTGTTTCCCTTCCAATGCTTCCTTGCCAAAGAATGTTCCCTATGACATAGCCCAAGTATTGAGCCAAATCAAAGTGATTTTTCCAATCATTGAGTTTCTTAGGATTCCTGATCACAAGAAGATATAATTTGAGTACTTGGGATTGAAATAGGAGAAGAGTACCCCAAGCAGAAATGTAAACATTGTTGAAACTCCTCCTCAAATCATAGACCTTGAAACACCACCAGCATTAGAGGATCTTGGAGAAACACCTAAGGTATACTTGGGGACATCCTTGGTTGATTCCCAATTGAATGTTGATCCATTCTTTACAACTATGATCATAAAGGATAGACTAGTTCATAATTATATGTTTGATTCTGGTGCATCATGCAATGTCATGCCTCTAGAAGTCATGAATGATTTGGATATCAAAGTGACAGTATCCTATGGAAATTGTACTACCATGGAATCAAGAGAAGTGTTGGTAGTTGGTTGTGTGAAGGGTTTGGTGGTACAACTTACAGCCTATCCGGGTAAGAATTTGAAACTTGATGTTGTGATTGTTGATTGCCCTGCCAAATGGGGTATGCTTTTGTCAAGAAAGTGGGCTGCAAGTGTTGATGGGAATTTTCAAATGGACATGTCTTTTCCACTATTCCCATTAAAGCTAGCCTTGTCAAGATCTATGGAGAAAAGAAGATGTTACACCTTATTGAAGATCCCAACAATGCTTCCTATGAGGTGTTGTTTGCTGATGTAGATGTTGATAACTTTGTTGGGTTTGCTAATGGAAAAGAACACAAGATGGATCATTCAAAGTGCCTTGAATAGGTAGGTTCCCCTTGGACCTTGCTATTTTATGGAGCTTGCTCCAAATTTAGAAATGGTGCTGGTATAATTCTAATTTCTCCTAGCTTGGAAGAGTTTGTTTTTTCCTTCAAGCTTAATTTTGAATGTACTAACAACATTGCTGAGTATGAAGCCTTGTTGTTGGGTCTGAGAATTGCATGGAAGTATGGTGTCAAGGACATCATTGCAAAAGGAGATTCAGAGCTAGTTTTCAAACAAATAAGAAAATTGTATGCTATAAAAAATCAAGTGGATGAAATAGTACAAACATGCAGTTTGGGATCTAATTGAGATGTTTGATTCCTTCAACATTGTGCATCATGACAGATTTTCAATGTTGCTACTGACAATTTATCAGTGTTGGGGTCAAGATTTGGAAATTTCACCATTTCACCTTTTTGTGAGTATAATATTGAAGTGTTAACTAGGCCAGCTTGTCCCTGACAACATCAAGCATTGGCAAGTGTTTAATGATGATGCTCAAGTGTAAAGGTTCTTACAAAATCAAGGTGAGTTTGCAGATTAGAATATTGATTGGGAACCAATGGTGTGTGTGACTAAAGGAAGAGAGACTTTGTTTGGAAAGGATATTATCCAATTGAAAACTAACACCATTCCTAGAGGTCTTGTTGCACTTGAGTCAAATTTTGACAATGTTGATTACATCATCAATAGAAACATGTCTACCTCAAGGGATGTGGAAGAGCATAACTTGGGAACTAATGATAAACCAAGAAAAGTTTGGTCAAAAGTAATCTAAACAAAGAAGAAAAATAGTCCTATGTTCAACTATTGAAGAAATATCAGGACTATTTGGCTTGGTCTTATTCAGAGCTGAAAGCATACAGAGAGGACTTGTTTCAGCATGAGATTCCTCTTGAAACAAATGCCAAGCCCTTCAGAAAAAGTAGAGGCCAATTAATCCACTCCTCTCAATGAAGATGCAAGATGAATTGAAGAAACTGAAGGAGGGAGGGATCATTCAACCCATAAGGTATTCATCTTGGGTTACAAACCTTGTGCTAGTCAGAAAGAAAAATGGAGATATCAGAACTTTGTGTAGACTTCAGAAATCTAAATAGAGCTTCATTGAAGGACAATTATCCTTTTCCAAACATGGAAAATATATATCAGATGGTGACTGGATCTGAATTGTTGTCCACCCTGGATGGTTTCTCTTGCTACAACCAAGTTGTTTTCAAGGATTCAGAAAGATTTAAAACTACCTTTACCACTCCTTGGGGAACATATGTCTATGTAAGAATGAATTTTGGTCTTATGAATGTTGGAGCTACTTTCCAAAGAGAAATGGATGTTTCTTTTTCTGGTTACATAAATGACTTCATTGCAGTTTATCAGGATGATGTGACTGTGTTTTCAAGGAGCATAAAAGATCACTTGCAAGCACTTGGAAAGAATGTTGATCAGATATAGAAAATATGGCATTTCTCTCAATCAAAGAAGTGTCATTTTGGGGTGAAAAAGGCCAAGATGCTTGGTCATATTGTTTCAAAGGCTGGTGTCATGATTGACCCTAAGAGGGTAGAAGCAATCAGCAAGGTTCCAATTCCAAGAACAAAGAAGGGCATCCAATCCTTCTTTGGGTAGATCAATTTCATTAGAAGGTTTGTGTCTAATTTTTCTGAATTGACTCTTCCTATTACATGCATGTTAAATAAAGACCAAGTTATCAAATGGGAGGAGGCTGCTATTCAGATTTTGAAGGAATCAAAGAAGCATTGAAACATGCACCTATCTTAGTAGCTCCGAATTACAAGAAGCCTTTCCAAATCTTCTCCTTTGCTTCTAAAAATACCATTGCATCTGTTTTGTATAGAAGGATGAAGATGGGGCTGAGAGGCCTATTTCCTTCTTTAGCAAGGCTTTACAAGCTGCTGAGTTAAAATACACAATCATGGAAAAACAATAATTTGCCTTAGTGAAATCAAAAAGGTTTTCAGGCCTTATATCTTAAGTTCAAAAGTTATTGCTTATGTTCCCCACACCATGGTAAAAGACATCTTATCAAAGATGGAGATCTCAAGCAAAAAGATGTAGATGGGTGAACAAACTACAGGAATATGACATGGATATCCAAACCACAAAGTTGGTGAGAGGTTTGGGTCTTGCTAAACTCATGGTTGAGAGCAACTTGCAGACTGTGGAAGTGAATGAAGTAGAGGAAGAAAGGAAAAATATTCTTGATAAATTGGTAAGATCTGAGTGGTACAAGGATGTAATATTTTATCTCTAGACACCTATGCTTTTGCCATGATCATTTAAATAAAAATCAGAAAATAGCCCTCAAACTAACTTCTCAAAAGTACATCATTATTGACTTAGGGCTGGCTTGGAAGAACCTTAAAGGTGTCCTCTTGAAATGTGTAACTGAATATGAAGCTCCCAAAATAGTTATTGATTTCCATGGGGGATTTTTGGAGGACACTTTGTTGAAGGGTTACAACACACAAAATTTTGAGGCTGGTTATTAGTGGCCTACTCTCTTCAAAGATGTAACCTCGATGGTTAAAAATGTGAAATATGTCAAGCATTTCTTTAGAAGAATGAAAGCTTTGTGCTCCCTTCCTTTGCATCATCTGTATCAATTAAAGCTCCTTTAGAACAATGGGGAATAGACTTCATTAGTGATATTTCATACCTTCTAGTGCTGGACATAAGTGGAGCCTTATAGCCACAGATTAATTCACCAAGTGGGTAGAAGCAATCCCCACCAAGAAAGCAACACACCAAGTTGTTATGAACTTCTTGTTGAATCATATCATATGTATATTTGGTGTGCCAGTAAAGATTGTTGCTGATAATGCAATGTGTTTGAGCTAAGCACTTAATGGCAATGTGCAAGGAGTATGGAACCAATCTGATTTATGCTTCAAACTATAACCCTCAAGGGAATGGACAAGCTAAGTCTAGAAATAAGAACTTGTTAAATATCATTAGGAGAACCTTGGAGTTAAACAAGAGAAAATGGGGTGAACAACTCAAATTTGTAGTTTGGGCTAATAAAATCACTGCCAAAAGAGCTACTAGTAAGAGCCCATTTGATTTGGTTTATGGAACTCAAGCTCTGTTGTCCTTACATTACAATTATCTTCATTTCAGTTTTTTCAACAACTTGAAGATCAACAGGTCAGTCCATATGAAGCAAGGATTAATCAAATTCTTGAGTTGGATGAAGAAAGAAGAGCATCCCACTAAAGACATGTCAAATTTAGAGAGAAGTTGAAGAGGTTATTTGATAAGAAGGTTACTCATAGGGCTTTCAATGTTGGAGATCTGGTTTTTTTGTGGGATAGTAGACATGAAGATAAGGGAAAATATGGTAAATTTGATGCATTGTGGATGGGCCTTTACTCCATTGATATCAAAATTGGTGAAAATACCTTTTTCTCAAGGACTTAGATGGGGAATTGCTTGAACTGCCTATTAATGGTAGGCATCTAAAGCATTTCTTGGATTAATCCCCAAATTTGAGGTATGCACCACTTGTATAGTGTATAGTCTTTGTTTTTTGGCTCTGTTTTTGCTATTTTTGTCGGTTTGTGGTTTTCCCTATTCTTGGCAACCATTTTTTGTTAATTACGTCGGTTTTTATGACTGCATTTTTACTACGTTGCCCAATGGTTGTTTTTGGCACTTGGTTTGCTTCTTTTGTTCTTGTGGCACTCACTAGGAGTGCCCATCCCCGAGCAGGAGCTGATGTTGGTGCCATTTTTGAGCTTGCACCATTTTGCCCTAAATTTTTCCTTCATTCTGCATGCTCTAAAACATTTTTCTCTCAAATTGGTGGTCTGCAACTTTTCCCTCCAGTCGAATGCCTTGAAATGCTCACAAACTTGTTGTTTTGCCCCAATTTGAAAGAAATTTACATGTGTGCCTGTTTTGTGCCCTAATTTTTCCAAAATCTATGGGCTCTGCCATTTTTCCTTTTTCCCAATCATGGAAGTTTAAAATTGATCGATTTGCACTTGTATGCCATTGAAAATCCAATTCCATGATCAAAAATTCTTTGAAAACATGTTTCAGTTGGTTCAATTTTGAGAAATTTGTCATCCTTAGCAAAAAAATTGAATTCTAAGGCATCCTGGCATTTTCTGTGTTTTGACGGTCAAACAGAGTCATTTTCTTGTCAATTTCTTCTTCAGCATTCATTGGAAATGTGGCTTGTTCTAATTGGCCAAGTGATGGCAAAAAAATAACTTATCACTTTTTTTTTTTTGGAAAAAGTCCCATGGCTCTGCTTTACTTTGATTGGTTCTAATGTTGCTCACGTGGTGTGTTTTGATTGGAGGAGCAGCAAGTCATTTTGAGAACTTTTTCTTTTTAGCTACTTTGGCTAAAAGTTTCAAATTGCCCCATGGCCCCACCAAGTGCTAATCTACCTGAATTCAAGCGGTGGAGAAAATTTCTAAATTTTTCCTGAAAATGATGATGTGTCCTCTTTTGATTGGATGAGAAGCAGTGGGTCTTTTTGTGCCTTAAGGAATTTTGGAAAAAGAGTTAAACTGCAAAGAAAATGCCTAGGGCCTACAACGAATCAGTAATCACCACTTGTCGTGGATCGACAGGACGTGCGGGTCAGAGAGAGGATAATTTGGAAAATATCCTTTTTCCAAAAAAGGTGGAAATGTGTAGAATCGGTCCGCGATTCCAATGGGGCCCACTTTGGGACACGTGTCAGGCCTATTTTCATGAGGTGGAGGTGTGGGAAAAATATCAAAATTTTCCAATTTTTCCAAAAATTTTAAAAGGTAAAATGAAGCTCCTAGGTTTGCATCCAATGGAATGGTGCCACGTGGCCACTCAGAATAAAAAGGTCAAAAGGGTAAAAATGTGAAACTTGTGCCCATGCTGAATCAAATCTCGCCACGTGGCCGTTTCTTTAAAAAAATGCAAAGTGGAAAAAGGTGCCTCCAAATCTCATCTCCAATGGTTTTTCTCCACATGGAGAGCTTCAGATTAAGATTTGAATGTCAAATCAATGGTACTTGTGCAGGCATTTTTTTTCTCGCCGCCATTTTTTTCCTAGAATTCTCCAAGAAGTTCGAAGATGCGGTTTTTACATCAATTATCATTGAATTTTTGACAAATTCATGTCATTTGTGCCTGCAAGGACCAATGCAATTGGTTTTGAGGATCAATTTGAAGATCAGATATGTTTTTGAAGTGAAATTTTACCCTAGCCCGTCCAAAACATAAAATATCAAATCCAGAAGTTGCAGAGTCAAATTTTGGAGGGAAATGGATGAAATAATGAAGGGAAGGGGGTCCACATGATTTGAAGATGAAAAACGTGCCTCCACAATGGATAATGATGCAAATTTTGCAATGATTCATCTCTTTTTGAGACAACTGGAAACTTTTTGGATGTGTTCTGTTAAATGTCCCTGTCTGCGAATCATGAGGAATTTTTGTAACAAATTTGATCCTTTGGAATATGCTTTCTTGGGAAAGAAGGCTCAAAGGAGATTGAATGCGATATATTACATGAATTTGTCATGTAATGGGTTGGAATAGTTTTAAAAAGATCTGGAAAACTAAAAATTTCATGGGAAAATTGGGAAGAAGCCCATTCTCGAGTGACCACTTGAGAAACTCATGTAACTCTCTCTATATCATATTTCAAATCATGTTAATTTGTTTGCACGTGTATAGCCATTAACAAGATATGAGATTTTTTTCAAAACATTCCCCTACTAATAAATCTGATCATTTTTGAGTTATTATGTGTTGTCTTTGGGAAAAATCTATGAATGCTTACATTTCATAATGTATTTCAAATTTGTGTTTCTTGTTTCCTATTGCAGTCTTGTGTTTAAAATCTCTCTTGATCATACATGGTCTCCTTTCTTGTGATATTTTAGTGGCATTTTCAATCTCAAATTTAGAAGAGATTTCATCTGATAAAGAGATAAACAAATTTAAAATCACTTTACCTTCCTTGACTTCAGAGATTGTTTTTAAACCTTTGGGTGCACCTTAGGTCATGATTAAATAGTGATTTCTAAATGCTTCATTGGTTCATTCTAACTCAAGCTTTTGTGATAGATAATCAAATATTGTGTGGAAAAGTGTAGATCCGGGCCTCCATTTGATGTACATATCCTGGTTGAAGGGATGATTAACCATTTTGATACTTTCTATTGTTAAGTTTCTCCATATTTTTCTAAAATCCTCAAAGAGTCTAGCAGACCTTGGTTTGTCTTGTCTAAACTCCCACCAAAAAATCATTCAAAACAACTAATCCTACCATGTTTTACCCCTTTTTTACCTGTATACCCACAAAAGATCAAAATTCATTTGCTAAAGTATGCAGAACAGATCAAGATTTCAAAATTTCTTCAATAACCCTTGCCTTGCATTGAAAGTATCTCCATAATCTGGAAGTGACAACTTGTGAAAGTCAGATTTGGAGTGTTGATCATATTTTCCCAAGGCCCCTTCATACTATTTGTATAAATTGAGGGATATCTTCATCTCCTTCACCATTTGAGGGTTACAAAATAGGTCCTCTTACCTTGGTTGAAAGGCACAACCTAAAATATTTAGGACAAGATCAATTCCTATTTGAGTGCTATCCATCTCTCCACAAATATGAGTGTCAGTTAGATCATATCCCCAGCTACAAAATGACACACACCATGATCCATCTGTCTTTAAGCTTCATGCCATATATTTGATGCTTCTCAGACTGAAAAGGAGAACAAATTTGGGTACCAACAACTCCAACTTTCTTACACACTCATATTCATTCCTCTTGCATGTTTCTCTCATGTCCCTCTTGTGCACATCCTTCCTTAATTTTTATCTACATACTTTAAATAATTATCTTGAATAATAAATAATTTTTTATTTCCAATATGGGACACAAGAATAAAGAATACAAAAATATAGGGGTCTAACAAGGCACTTCTTGAGGTTATACATATTGATACAATTTTATTTCCCATAAGATCAATTTTTGGAGCTTGTAGACACTTGAGTTTTGAAATTTATCATTTTGACATTGTTGGTTATGATTATGCTTCTTATATAAGATAAACACCTACATCATATCGTCATATGATACATATCTCTCTCTCTCTCTCTCTCTCTCTCTCATACATTGATGTGTCAACAAATTTTGAATATAAATCTATAAAATCAATGCCTAATTTTTTAACATCATGATGTAACTTAAAGATTTTATCCACCGTATGTGTCTTATATAAGATAAACATACACGAAGGTCATATGATACATATCTCTCTCTCTCTCTCTCTCTCTCTCTCATACATTGATGTGATTTGAAATAATATCCTAAGCATCATGATGTAACTAAAGATATAGTCTTAGACCAACACATTTTCCAACTCTCATTTTAATACAATGACATTTTTAGGTATGTTCATCTTCTTGGGTCATACTTATCATAATGATTAACATCACCGAATGTGCTCACTTTAGTATACCTAGAAAATAGATATAAAAATCACTTGGAATTTTCATTACAATACATATAAAGGGTGCTCAAGGATCCCTAAATCTTCCAAAATCTTATGCACATTCATTAGGGAAGCTACTACTATAGTTATTAATAACTCAACCAGATCAGGAGGAGTATATCTTCCCTAGCTTCCAAACACACCAATATACCCTATTTCAAAATCCTAGCAAGAGCACACTCCTCTCGATAATATTCAAATTGGTTCAAGTTTCGACTATCTCGCATTCATATATAGATATTACATTACGGGTGGATAACTATGATTGGCTTGAGGCCTCTTCGTAGTAGTTCCGATGTATGTGGTACACGGATTTCACTTAAACCTAAAAACTAATCTTATTATATGGTATCCCATCTATTAATATGGTTTTAGTGTGATTCATTGATTATAAATGGTTTTGGGAATGTAAAACTTACTATTTGATAATGAAACAAATTTCTAGGTCCTTTCAAGGACACAACAAGGTGCAGATCTCAAAACCAAGAGATCCAAGACTTTACAATAGGTATTGGACTATACATACATTCCTATTATACTTGTATGGTCCTAAACCAATTCATATCCCGATTACGGTCTTAGGAATGAAACTTCCTATGTTTAAATTATCCTATATTTTTAAGTTGGTACACCTAGATCTCTCTTATATAGTATTGTGTAGATAAGTATAATTTTTTTACAAGTGTTTTCAAGCGTTTTATAATCACTAATTAACATTACTAATATGTTATTCTAGTATTATATAATTAATGTTGGAAGTTAATTAATAAGAATATCTCCTATTTTTAAACCTCACATCCCTTTTTATTTTGGTGCATTCCATAACATATATGTGTCATCAAATCTTTAAAAAGGTGTAAACATTTGGTGGACCCAACTCTTGTATTGATCATTTTGGCTCAAACCTTAGTTACCTTAGGTTTTATTCTACTAGATTAGTGTATTAATAGTTTCACTTCTCACCTTTCATATTCTTATTTGTATGCCCTTCCAATGTAGTAATTGGATTAAGAACCAAAACATTAAGTATATTAATATTTCTCTTCCTACACGCAATATTTTTAGTCTCATGGCTTCTTCTTCATTTCCTATTTATAGAATTCCATATATACTTGACCCTACTTATGAGGTATCATTGCATGACATAAAATGTGATAGTGAGAATTCTTATGATTATGACCATACTTCTATAGTTCTAATCCTACACCTAAGTCTCTGGATAGGTCTTCTAGCACACATCTTACCTCTTATGACTCTATCTATCCTAAGTATCATGATAGGAATTTTATCAAACATGTTATTTATAGTGACTCTATCTCTCCTAAGTCTCATGATAGGACTCAGCACTCATGTTATCTCTAGTAGATCTATCCATCCTATGTATCCTTACAATCCTTCTAGTTAACATGTTATATCTAGTGGATATAACCCTCCTAGATCTTCTAATAGGCCTTCTAGCACACATGTTATCTCCAATGGCTCTAGAATTCATAGGTCTCCAAATAGGACTTCTAGCACACATGATATATCTAGTGGCTCTCTCCCTCCTCATATTCCTCATATTTCTTCTAGTCCACATATTATCTCTAGTGGATCCGACTCTTCCATTCCACCTCATAGGTCTTCATCTTTTGCACAATATATTTTTCATGGCTCTTACTCTGTTATTCCTCCTCATAGGTATACTCTATTACACACTACCACTCATAGATCTAGTACACATTTTTCTCCACTTATTATCTATATGGAACATTGTAATTCTTATGTACCACTCACATATGAGCATCTTTATTTATCACAATTGACGCCCATGCCTTCTATTTATCCCAGATTTTTCTTACCTCCTTATGATGATTTCATTGAGTATCTCTTGAGCTACCCTTCTCACTATGCATGGTTATATTCAATAATACAAAAACATTCACATATTTACATAGAAATATACAAAACTAGGACATGTACACATAACTAGATTTATTTTCACCTTAAATTACATATTTGTTATGCCATTGTGGTTAGTTTGATAGCATATCTTTTCTACTCCTCACACATATGCATTCATGAGGTATATTGAGCTTAATGCAGGTCAAACATATTGTTACACACTAATACGAGATAGTGTTTTCCTTAATTATTCTCTTGAGGGCATTCATTCATGTTATACAAGTGTTATTGTTTCATTATATCTCCTTTCTAGTTCCTCGTAATGTTTAATTACATATATTGTGTGCATGTTATCTTTTAAGATAACATGAATAGCACATGTGTCTTTGTGAGAATCAACATATCTTATTTCATATAATTTCTTACTATTTATATTACTTTTGTCACTATGTGAAATAATTATTTACAATATATGGTTGTTACTTGTTTTTTCTACTACTTGCTTGTTTCATTGTATGTGGTATGTATCCCATATTTTTTGCTCTATGTATTTCTTGTGGGGAAATACTTCTCTTATGTGTGACTTACATGCCTTAGTTTAATTTTGACAATCGTGATTTTTCCATATTTATGTATTTATGCCTTGATGTGACTCTTCTTTACATGTTATGACTTCTTTTTTATCACTTTATTATTATTTTTCTCGATACCAATTCTATCACATTAGTATTAATACTATTACTATTGTTCTTGTTGCTATCAATACTATTATTTCTCTTGTTTCTATGGTTTTATTTATATTTTCACACCATGGTCTCCATCATGTGTAACCATTTTTTATGTATAGGTTTCTAAAGGTGGCCACCACTTTGACATTCCAATCTCTCCAAAAAATCATCAAACACATAGTAAATGGGTACACATCTATTATTTTGATCTTTGTGCTCAAATAATTTGTCGCATGTGCCTAAAAATAGGGAATTTATTGGGACACATTATATATCCATAAGAAAACTTCTTTGTTCAAAAACTAGTTTTCATGGGAACAAGCCCTCAAAAAATTTCCAAACACCAAAAATTGGTAAAATTACATAGGTGCAATATCATATAGAAAGGTCAAGAATTTATGAACAATTCTAACCCTACCATACATTTATTCCCTATGCAAACTACATCTTATTTTTCCAAAGTTTAATATTTCCACTTGTGGATGCAAGTTTATGGATTAATATCTCACTCAATTGATACTGTTTATAAAAATTTACAAGAGAATGAATATTTAACTCCTCTACTTCAATACCTAGTTTTGGTATCAAAATATAGAGTTTTGTGGGGCATAATCCTCCTTCTTCATATTCATTTTAGTATCAGTACACACTTCAACATAGTATTATGACACATGGGAAGGGCATGGGGGAACTCATTAAATTTTATATCATGGGTCTATATATTCAAAATTAGGCCTAAATCCATCTCGTAATGGTGTGATCGTGGGGTTGTGGAAAGTATCTAATATAAAAATAAATAAATCTTAATTAGAGAACTGGACTAAACAATAAACATTCAATATACCAACATACAATGATAAACAAGTGCAACCAATAAGAGGATAAGAGTGACTTAGTTGATATCTAACTTTCTAGATTGGATCTAGGATGAATTATTCATGGAACAGCTTAATCTATATTTTATTTGCTTCATGTAGAAAATAGTGATTAGAAGGTT
The DNA here is from genome assembly GCA_018340775.1 of Taxus wallichiana var. yunnanensis. Taxonomy (NCBI): domain Eukaryota; kingdom Viridiplantae; phylum Streptophyta; class Pinopsida; order Cupressales; family Taxaceae; genus Taxus; species Taxus wallichiana. The sequence continues at coordinate 41,116,507 of CM031239.1, forward strand.
ATGTTAGAAAAAATCACCTAGATATGGAAAGTATCAAATGGGGTCCTAGTGTCTAAACTAGGCACTTGTGTCCTAGTGAAAGGTGTAGATCTAGTTCTTTTAGTGTCTGATAATGTCACCTTCACCTCACTCTATATCATATCCACTTCAATATACGTTTCTCCTATTGAATCTATAACCATAAAAACCAAGCTACCTAGATAGTAGACTATAACTAAATTTCCCCAAGATAATTTGTGTGATAAAATTCAAATTTTTCCTTTCTTATGTAATGTATAATGCAACCTAAAGATAGTCCTTAAGTTATTATTTTTTCCCATGTACTAGATAGAAAATAATATCTCGATTCCCCTTATAATCGTTATTAGGATATGTATATATATGATTCATTTGCTTTAATTTCAAAATTAAAAACACTATAATCGACCCAAAGTGATCAATAGAAATTTATAGAACATAAACAAGTAATGGGTCATTTTTAAAATAAAAGAACCAAGAGAAGAGATAGAAGAACCTAAAGGGGATAATAGCATTGTCTATTACTATCCCTTTCTAGGTACTTATGTCTAGAAATATCTAAGGATAAATAAAAAAACATAGTTGAGTAACACATTGTGTGATGTCAAAAAGTAAAGGGATAATTCCGTAAAAGTAGAGGACAAAAGTGCGGAAAGATAAAATAAAGTCAAAGTAAATAAAAACAAGTGCTATAAATGTCTAGTTTTCTTCCTTAGGAATCAGTCATATGATGACATACTAGAGGCATAATGTAATAGCATTAAGTGCATATTTTTGTGTCTACATTTTCCCCCGGTTTATGTTGGTGAATGAATTTTCAATAGCATAAAGTAGATCCATGAATAATGTTAATGAAATCAAATTATTTTTCATCATAATTTCATAAAATAATTAAAAACATCCATATCATGATAACATAGATCGTCATACATATTACAACCATTAATTAAATACCATGTTCACAATTATCCATAAATACAATTTTTCTACATTAGCGACTACTTCCTCGGGGGCAGTGTCCATCTAATGGATGATCTCCATTTGGGATACCTCTACTCATATAACATGTGTCAATAATCTAAAACTCTTCCCAAGGGGATGTAACTATTTCATATCCTCTCTCATCCTTAAGTTGATCTCTTTCTACTCACAATAGATCTTGCCTACCTATCGAACCATAACTTGTACTTGTAATCGATGCACTAGAGAGACAACTGAGTAATCCATAATGCATCTATAGTCACTTATGCTTGTAATCCCATAATTTCCATCATCCTCACATTAATCACATATTGTAACTACATGATCAGTGCTACATAATATGTTGACCTAACTTATGAAGGTTTTGTCCCTAATCCAACAGTCTCCACATTTTCTTGCATTTGCATTCTTCTTCAAATTACTCGCAATATCATTATTGATTGTCAATGTAGAAGATACCTAATAATATAAACTTGGGATCATCTTCGAGGGATCTATTTAAAAATTGTGTTGCCACCTATGACTATCCTCTTAATGTAACATTTCCTACAAAAACAAATAACCCTTAGTCTAACATGACTTAAATTCTTACCTACCCTAACTACAATCATTCACATTATCCACTTTTACAAATACAATTTCCATTGGCATAATTTTTTTCAAAATGGATGCCCTCCTTCATCGTATTATTTTTGGAAATAAACCAAAAATGGAAAAAAATGGAAAAAATGGAAAAAATCCTTCCACTATGACCATCATTCTATGAAAATCATTCATTGTCCCTCTCAACCCCATCCATCATTCTCAAAACCACCTAACTAACATCTCATTTTGATAATAGATAAAATACCCACAAACTCTCCATCAAGGGAAAGAGGCCAAATAATTTTCCCTCTTGTCTCCCCACTTGAGCCTCTATTTCATTGTTATACCATATCCCTCGTCTACAAAACTCACCTCAAACCCACCACTCATTGCACTCCCTTTCCCTCATCCCCAAGCTAGTTCATGACCAATCATCTATGTATATCATAGAGTGTATCATTGATCAACTATTTCAACAATACTTCAATGATACTTCTTGCTCAACAAAAAATATGCAAATCAAACAATTAATAAAAATAGCTTTGTTTTTATGGTTCACTCCTCTTTATCATCCATTGGGGCATAACCTATACTATAATCTCATCCCTTCCCTATATCAATGGCTCGGTCACCTTTTGTTCCATCATGGTCTAAATCAATTATGATCCTTTATATATATCATTGCTAAGAGAATTATCCATCATCTTACATCGATTAAGACCTCACTCTCACACATATATCATTTCCGAGAGATTAGAACAACATTAATACACCTTTCATGTCTTGCTACTTGGGGCATCTGAAATAAAAATAATCAATTGATTGACCAATACATTCGTTACACCTCGCCTAATCACTCATCTTGGTCATGGTACCAGATTTTCCTCCCATCATTTTCCTTTTGAGTGATCATCCACCAAAAATTTCCATGTATGACCCCTCCAGGGAGCATCACCCTTTTTATAATTCATCTTCTTAGTTTTTGAATAGTAATTACTTCCTCTAGTCGTAATAAATCTTCAAAGAGGGGGAAAATGTATACACCTAAAATAATCTCATTTACTAAATTGTCCCTTCATCACATATAACACTATAAAATCCCACATATCCCTTTATCATAATTAATTTCCCTAAAACATCATCTAATCCCATATTTATATATTTAGGAATTTTATATTTCTACCTAACTACCTACCCACCTACTCACATAGCATATCCTACAAATCCTCCAACTAATCATCATCATTATCCTTTTATAATTCTATCTTAACACCTAATCAAATCTAAAATTCCCCATGTATAGAATATTCCACATATTAAATCTTCCATCATCTTCCAATGAATTTTTAATTCAAGAAATCTCCCTCTAAATCTAGAATTTTCCAAGTTCTCCATAAATTTCAACCATTTACTTAATCTAACTTGGATTAGTCCTCACCCTCCATTTCTATATAAATACAACTCACTACCCTCATGCATGGCTAACTTGGAGAATGTAAAATAAATTTTACATCTTTGTGATACATCAATCCAATAGCAATAATGTTACCAAATTTTGGAGCCACAAATAAGAAAGCTACAAGCATATTTCAAGAAACTTTAGGAACATCCATTCCAACAAAAGGATAATTTTTAAACAAGGTAAAGTGAGGTAATATCTCATCAAATACTTATTATCTTGATCATATTACTTCATTTTCCCAATATGAGGTGTGTACTCTTGTTCTAGGTAAGGAGTTTTAATGGATTTCATGGCTTTTAACATGCATGTTTGGAATTTAACTTACACACACGAAGATCCCTACTTAAAATTATTTGTATAAACTTGTTTATCAGCTACACCCCTCACACCCTCATTTGAAAATCCATAAACCTATCTCAATATCCTAAAAATCACTCCACCCTTGTAAAATCATGTTTTACCCCACCATAAAACCTATTTACCTATCTTAAACCTCCCTAACCACCCATAACCTATCTAAACCCATTTTTATCCTTACCACCTAACCTCTTAACCTCCCAAAACCTCCTCAACCATTTACAATAAAAAAAACCCTAGAAACCTCATTTGGAAGTGGTTAAAACCACTTCCAAGAGAGTTTCCCCATATTTTCCCGATCACCGGTGATTTTAATATAATCACAAGCGATTCTAAATATGTAGAGACTAAATCACACATTTTGGGAACATTTCTAGTTCCTAGTCACATACTACTATTCATATGATTCCTAAGTGAGAATACTAGAAATTGACAACTATCTTTGGCTTTTTTCTGTGTTTCATGTCTTATTTCTGACCTCTTACACCCTACAACCTAGTTGATACTTTATTTCTTTATTTTTATGACCCTAGACACTAGCGCCTAGATAGGACATCAGCGATCAAACGCCCTCATCCTTCTAGGCACCCCAAAACTATCTTTAATTTACTCACTCATTTTAAGCATATTTTATCTTTTGGGAATCTTATTTTCTTATGGTTCATCCTTCTAGTGGTTTATTACAAAATTCAACTAAGGGAATCATATAAATACAAATCTATATGACCATAATAAAGTACCAAGCTCTAAAAATCTACTATCACCACCTAAGGTTACATCCAAAGGAATTCTAAGAGCATCAAATCATTCCAATAGCTTCATTAAAGGGACAAGGGACTATTTATTTTGCATAAACTTCATAGGAGGGGTTGTTAATTTTTTCATACACACATCTACTTACATTTCTACATCTAATTATTGCTCGTTATTCGATGTATCTTGCACAAGATATTTGTCAGGTGATAGTCGGGGTCAGTCTAACTCCCTATTTACATCATTTTCTTTTTAGGATTTGATGTGTCTTGAGGTTTTTAGGAGATCATTTGTTTTACGAGGTTATAGGAGAATTCTTTAGGCATAGTGTGACATACATGTGGCTAGAAAGGAAGGTCATCAAACACCTTGTGACACAATAAAAATCATATTCTGACCATTTTCGCAGATCATAGGAGCCCATAAGCATACTTTGGCACCTAGGCACCCTTGACCCACTCCAAGCACCCCAGTCCTCCTCACCGTATTTCGCCTATAGTTGAGCCAACCTTTAATGTTATCACCACTCACCGCACTCATCCTCCTATGGCTCCACTTATTTCTATTCCACCACCTATCACTTCTACTGACTCCTCCCACCACTTCTAAAGGCTATGATATCATCGAACAACTTAAGAAAACACAAGCTAAAATGTCTCTCTATGACTTATTATGCAATGCACCTAATTGTCATCATGTATTAGAGTTTGGCCTTCATTATATCCACATTAAAAGTAATAATTATTTAGTTTCCTTCACACATCTCATTCAGTCTCTCAAAAATCTACCATGTGCTATATAATTTAGTGATGAGGACATATCACCATCTATTATTGATAATCCATGTGTACCTCTACTTACCATGTCATCATTGGCACCATTTGTATTAAGCATGTACTTATTGACAATGGATCTATTGTTAATCTATGTACTCACTCCCTTTTAAATAAAATCAACATTACTAATAATCTCATTGCTAAAAATTCCACTCTCATTCATGGTTATGATTCCACTACTCGCACATGCCTAGGTACTATCACATTACCTATACAAGTCAAACTTAATATTGTTCCTATAATATTAATGTTATCAAGGCCTCATTTCAATTTAATCTATTGTTGGGTAGACCCTATACTCATACAATGCACATTGTCCCATCTATTGTTCATCAATGTGTTAAATTCTTACATGATGGTTATGAGCATACCATTTTTTTCGACCCTATTCCATTCAAATTCTATCGCATAGACCTCATTACCGTTATTCCTATTTCTCCATTACAACCTATTCCAGATAGCAATATTGGTACATATGATATTGGTCATTCTAGTGCTTTATAGCTTTCATCCAAAGCCACAAGCATTCCATGCATTTTCAATCATACTATTGTTATCATTTTACCCACCATTTCTACTCTAATAAACACCACCACTCTTCTCATTGAGACTCCTCTCGCTCCTGCATCTAGCTCACCTCCTACCAATATCCTTGATACTACTATCTAGTATGAAAATGCCAACACTGATGATTCTAATGATGAGATTGATACCATTGAGCTTACTAATGAAAAATTATGTAATCTTAATTTTACTCCTATCAAGATAGATGATTCATACTTTAATGATATTTTCATTGCTATTAGCCCTAGTGAATATCAATTCAAGAAACCCTATCCTTCTACTAATAATATGGTACTTTATCGGGGTTTGTAAATATATTGGACCTCATACAACCTATTTCATCTTATCATAAGGAGCCCTGAATCTGCAATACCTCCTTTCACATGAAATCTTTTCATGAATAGCTTTTATCGACATCACATTCCATCTAATCCCACTTGCTCTAAAAATGTCTCGCACATATGATGGCTTAGCTCGGATAGGGTTTACACTGGATGATTTTATCCTCCATCTCATTATTTTCATCTATATCATGGATATGTTTTTAGTATTGTTGCTTATGGTCTTCATATTTTCTATCTATTAGTATTTGTTACACGCATTTCTCCGCTTACTATTGGACAATATTGGTTTGACTACATTGGGGCACTTTGGACCCTAATCATACTGACATCACATTTTCAATTCCTTTCGGTCATGTTTATATTTTCAATGATTCATTTCTCAGATATGCACAAAATCTTACTCATTGGTATGCCCATGGTTGTCCACAACCACCTTTCACTGATGAAGAATACACAATGGGCATGTACAATTTATGTTGCAATGGCTCTTTATATGATCAACCATGTACTATTGCTTACCAAGGATCTAACACCTCTCCATTTGGATTTGATCATGAAAATTATGATCTCTTAGATGAAGTTACTTGATTCGTATTCACATCATACACTTCAGTGGGGCATCATACTTACTCTTTCCCTCTTCTAGCAATATCAAGTGTCTCGCATTTTTACTTTTTCACTCTACACTTCACATCTACGCTTATGTATGTGTCTTACACATATTGATACACTTGTATCATAAATATTGTATGACACGCTCCCATGCTACTGATTCACACTTGATTTTTGAGGGAATAATACATCCATGAACCTCACATCATACACATGACACATTTCACACTCTGCGCATTCATGACACATCTCTTTGGCATCACATTCTCACACATCACACTACCCTATGACACACTCTAGTTCCACAATTCATACTTAACTGTTGAGGGTATAAATTTGAAATTAACCTCACCACATTCACTCTTTATGCTTTATGCTTCATTGATCTATCTTTCTAGAAAACGCTATCATACCATTTCTTGATGACGCACTCTTGTTCTATGGTTCATTTTGGACTTTTAAGAGGTATTTTATAAATTACCCTCCTCTCATACTCATCCACATTCACTCGGGGACACGATGCTCCTATCATGCTCACTTTGCATTTCACTCCATTCACAATTACAACATACTACATATCTTTATTGCACATACTCTTTTTGTTTATACTTGTTACATGTACACTTAATTTTCATGTTAGATAGATAATTTGTATGTCATTATAATTTACATATACACGAGCACATTAAATTGTTCTCTAGTTGTGAATATAGACTTAGTACGAGATCTTTACACATAGTATGGATGTTTCGCACTGTACTTTGGCCAGTCCCACAATAACTCTTAGGGGCATCTACTTTTGTACACTACAAGTGACATTGTTTCGTTTTATAATAATTCCTATCCTTACTAACACACTACTTTATAGATACATACACATCTTGACATACTTTTTGTCTTTCTAACATGCTAACGGGTGCTTCATGTGTAACATTTTATTTTACAAGAACTATTTTCTACCATGGTTATTTGATACTTTGTTTATCATTGTATGTCGTTTGCACTGAGGGATATTACCTATGTATTTCTTATTCATTGCTTGTATGCTTTTGGATTCTTTGGTCTTGATTCTCTTGAAAAAATTTGAGAGATATCCCATGTTTTACACCCTCCTTTTAGGGTCTACATTTTCTTCTTGTTTTCTATCTTACACATTTTCTTCTATATGCATATTTGTCTTGTTTGCACTAACACATGTTTCTAGCCACTTTGTTTATGTGTTCCTTAGTTTTTATCAAGTACACTCCCTCCCCTTGCAGGGTATCAATTTCAGCACAATTTCTGGTCCTCTCCTTTAGGATGCATCTTCCAACAATGTTTCATGCACCCAAAACAAGGGTGCATATATTGGGTGAATCAGTCACCCCATTCAGCAATACACAATCATAGTTTAGATCTACATAGTACATGAACATAGAATTCTTTAATTATAGACATGGCGTAGATTCTAACTTGGGTCCTTAGCACAACATAGATGCTAGTGCCCAAATTTAGACATGATCACCTAGGAAATCCCGACCTTTCCCGGGCACCTATGACTAGAGGGGAGTTACAAAAAAAATCTTAAATCATCACAGTTTTCAGCACTTTACACAGTTGTTTTTCACAACACAGAGCAATCCTCTAACAACCGAGAATGCATTATGCCTTTATTTTCTACTTGGATCAAATTGGATCAAACTTGATCAAACTAGAAACAAGAAGATCATACCATCTATAGTGGTGTATAAATTTTGGGAACCAAATCGGGGTTGGAGAATAATAGTATACCTTTCTCCGAAAAACTTATTTTTTCATGGCATGAGATCACCAACAAAACTCACACTTGGTGTGATAATTCCCAAAAAATCGTTCTTGGCATGAGATCTCCCAAAAAAATTGTTCTTCTATAGCATTTTAGGACACTTTCTATCCTTTTCACTTGTCATCATTAGGTGCATGTGTTACTTTTCACATTTTTATATATTTGGATCAAACTTTTCATATAGAGACTTTGACTAATCTTTCTCTCTTCTTTTGCAATTCTATCCTTAATATGCAACAAGAAGTAGCCCTTCATCAAGTGATAATGATAACAGTACAAACACAACATGGTACAACTCTTACACTTTCACCCCTAGGGTCACTTCCACTTCCTTAGCTTCCATGCTTCATTTTTATCACTCCACGCCTTTTCTTCTCCTCGACACACTTTCACCATCGATATATATGGTTATCAGGTATGCATCTCTTATCTACTTTATGTTATCGATTATTCACTCAACAACATAAAGTGGGGAAAATTTAGACACTAAATCACGCACTTTGGGTACATTTTTAGGTCTTAGTCACATATTACTATTCATATGATTCCTAAATGAGAAAACTAGAAATTGACAAATGTCTTTGGCCTTTTGTTTGTGTTTTATGTCTTCTTTCTAGCCTCTTACACCTTACAACCCAATCGATACTTTATTGTATTATCTTTTATGACCCCGAACACCAACACCTAGACAAAACTCCAACCTGTGTGCCTCATCCTTCTGGGTGCCCTCAACCTCTCTTTACTTTACTCACTCTTTTTGGGCATATTTAATCTTTTGGGAATATTATTTTCCTATGGGTCAGCCTTTGAGTTGTTAATTTTTAAATTCAACCAAGGGAATCATATAAATACAAAGCTATGTGACCATAATAAAGGACCAAGCTCTAAGCATCTACTATCACCACCTAAGGTTGCATCCAAAGGCATTCTAAGAGCATCAAAGCATCCATATAGCTTCATTTAAAGGACAAGGGACTGATTATTCTGCATACACTACATAGGAGGAGAAGTTCATTTTTCCATACACACATCTAATTACATTGCTACATCTAGCTATTGCTTTTTATTCGGTTGATCTTAAATGATAGCTTCCTAGGGAAAGATTCTAGACACATGCACAAAGAACTACATGGAGTCTCGAGATATAGTGTAGTGCTCTATTGTAATTTCACTCTATCGGGTTACCTCTCATTCACTTTAACTCCCCATTTGTATCTTTTTCTTTTTAGGAGTTGACGTGTCTTGGGGTTTTACAGGAGATCATTTATTTTGTAGGTTATAGTTGAATTCTGTGAGAATAGTGCAATATACACAAGACCAACATTGAAGTTCAACGAATACCTTGCGACACAAGAAAATTTAGATTTTGACCATTTTCACAGTCATAGGTACATAAAAGAAGAATCTAGTGCCTAAGAACCCCTAACCCAATCTAGGCATCGTAGTCCTGGAATATATGATATTTTGTAATTTTCTAAGTGTGGTTGTGATATATTCCTCCTCTTGTTTAGTATTTTTCAATCCCATTACACTTCAGGATTAATTACCAAATTAGCTAAGTATTATATTTTCTCTCTTACACTTAGGGTTGTCATTCCATATAGCTTATTCCTTGTGTAAAATCTATACTTTTTTGTTTTATTTATTGCATGTGATTCTGAAATATATAGGGTTATACAAATTTCAATATTTGTTAAATCATTCACTCGAACCCAAGGTCATGGATCAATCTCATTATCCTTATTTCACCCCAACTAAGATTTCTAACATGGTTACTACTGTTGTTGATTTTATGCAAGTTCATACTCAACATCCTCCTTATTTCATTTCACCTAGATTTGATCCAACTATTAATGTAGTCACCACTCACCACACTCATCCTCCTACAACTCTTCCCATTTCTATCCCACTACCTATCACTTCTACGGATCCTCCGGGCGTGTCTAAAGGCCATGATATCATCAAGTAGCTTAAGAATACACCGGCCAAAATATATATTTATGACTTATTTTGCAATGCATCTGATTTTTGTCACACATTAGAGTTCACCCTTCATTCTATCCACATTAAAAGAAATAATTCTTCAGTTGTCTTCACACATCTCATTCATTCTATTAAAAATCTACCACATGATATATCTTTTAGTGATGGGGATATATCACCATCTGTTATTGAAAATCCATGTGTACCTATGCTAATCACTGCTATCATTGGCACCATTTGTATCAAGTGTGTACTCATTAACAATGGATTTTCCATTAATCTATGTGCTCACTCCCTTTTAAAGCAAATCGGTATTATTGATAATCTCATTGCTAAAAATACACTCTCATTCGTGGATATGATTCCACTACTCACACGTGCCTAGGCACTATCACATTACCTATACAAGTTGGGCCTAAGATTGTTCCTACAATATTAATGTTGTCAATGCCTCATTTTCAATTTAATCTCTTGTTGGGTAGACCCTGGATTCATGCAATGCATGTTGTCCCATCTATTATTCATTAATGCATTAAATTATTATATGATGGTTATGAACATACCATTGTTTTTAACCCTGATCCATTAAAATTCTTCTGCATAGACTCGTGACCGCTATGCATATTCCTCCATCGCAGCTTATTCCATATAGCAATAATGTTACATATGGTATTGGTCAAGATAGTTCTTCATTCATCCACCACCACAAGCATTCTATGACTTTCCATTCATACTACTTGTATCATTTCACCCATCATGTCTTCTCTAATAATCACCTTTGCTCCACTCATCGATACTCCTCTCGCCTCCGCATCTAGTTTACCTCCTGCCAATATCCTTGATACTACTATCCATGGTGAAAATTCCAGCACTAACTATTATGATGACAAGGTTGATACCATTGAGCTTACTGATGACAAATTATGTAATCTTAATTTAACTCCTATCGAGATAGATTATTCATACTTCAATTATTCTTTTGTTTTTATTGGCCCTGGTGAATATCAATTCAAGAAACCCCCTCCTACTAATGTTATGGTACTTAATTAGGGGTCTCTCCATACATTGGATTTCATACAACCTTTCTCATCTTCTCATAAGAGGCCTGCATTTATTTTACATCTTTTCACATGCAATAATTTCATGAATAAATTTTATTGGCATAAACTATTTGCACATATGATGACTTAGCTAGGCTAGGTTTTACACTAGATGATCTCCTCCATCCATCTCATTCTTCTCATAGGATGATCTCCTCCCTCCATCTCATTCTTCTCATCTTTATCATGGATATGTTCATATTAGTGTTGTTTATGGCCTTTGTATTTTAAGACTATCAGTCTTTGTTGCACGTACTTCTCTGCTTACTCTTGGGAAGCCTTGGCTTGACTACATTGGGGACCTTTGGATCCTAATCATACTGACATCACATTTCCCATGCCTTTCATCTATGTTTCTATTTGCAATGATTCATTTCTCGACTGTGCACAAAATATTACTTGTTGGTATACACATGGTTTTCCACAACCACCTTTCACTGATGAAGAGTACACAATGGGCATGTATAATTTACATCATAACGGATCATTATATGATCAACCACATACTATTTCTTACCAAGGCTCGACGCATCTCAATTTTTTTCTTAGATCATGAAAATGATGATCTATTAGACAATGTTACTTGATTTGTATTTACATCATACACTTGGGGGCACCATTCTTACTCTTTCCCCCTTTCTATAATTATTAGGTGTCTCACATTTTTACTTTTCCAGTCTATTCTTCACATCATGCGCTTTAGCATACATTGTACACATCTTGATACACTTGTATCATAAATACCATATATGACACACTCTCATGCTATGGTTCACACTTGACTATTGAGGGAATACTACATCCATGAGCCTCACATCATATATAGGAAACATTTCACACTTTGCACATGTATGACACATCTCTCTCGGCATCACTTTCTCACACATCGACTACCCTATGACGTACTCTAGTTCCATGGTTCATAATCAATTACTAAGGGTATAACTATGAAATGAACCTTACCACATTCACTCTTTACATTACATGTTTCATTGATCTATCTTTCTAGCAAGCATACTATCAAACCATTTTCCCATGACGCACTCTTGTTCTATGGTTCATTCTTGACTGTTGAGGGGTCTTTTATAAATTATCTTCCTCTCATACTCATCCACGTTTTCTCAAGGGGGATGATGCTCCTATCACGCTCACTTTTCTTTCTAATCCATTCACAATCACAACATACTGCATATTTGGGTTACACATACTCTTGCTTTCTAATACTTGTTACATGTACACTTCATTTTCATGTTGGATAGATACTTTATATGTCATTATATTTTCTATATGCACATGCAAGTTCACTTGTTCTCTAGTTGTGAATGCGGAATTCATACAGATATTCACAAGTAGCATGGATGTTTGGCATTGTACCTCTTACCAATCCCACAACGGCTCTTGGGGCATCTACTTTTTCATACACACTACATGTGTTATTGTTTCATTTTATACTACTTCTTATTCTTACTATCACACTACTCTATCGATATATACACGTCTTGACATACTTTTTATCTTTCTAACATGCTAACAAGTGCTTCATGTGTAAAATTTTCTTTGTAGGAACTATTTTCTACTATAGTTTTCTGATACTTTTCTTGATATTATTTTCCATTGTTTCCCATTATATGTCATTGTCTACAAGATTTTCCCTATGTCTTTCTTATTCATTTCTTATATGCTTTTGGCCACTTCAGCCCTAATTATCTTATGATATTGTGAGTGATGTCCCATGTATTAAACCCGCATTTTGTGGCCTACATTGTCTTCTTGCTTGCCATCTTTGAATTTTATTCTATATGCATATTTTTCTTGTTTGCACTAACACATGTTTCCAGCCATTTTTTTTGCATGTTCCTTTGTTTTTACCAAGCACACTCCCTCCCCGTAGGGTATAAGTTTCAAAGCACAATTTCCAATCCTCTCTTTTGGTTGATCCTCCTTACGACGTTGCATGTACCCTAAACGAGGGTAATCTATCAGTGAATAAGTCACCCCATTTAGCAATACACAATCACATTTTAGATTTTCATAGTATAGAAATAGATCATTCTTCAGCCTATTCTAAATGTCGGCACCCTGATTTAGGCATGAGTGCCCAGGTGCTCTTGGCCTTTCCTGTGAACCTATGACTAGGGAGGTTACATAATTTTTCTCATATCATCACGAGTTTTCATCGGTTTTACATCAATTTTCACAACAGAGGCACATTCATCCAACAACCGAATGAGTTCTACCTTCATTTTCTACTTGGATCAAAATAGATCAAACTAGAACAAAGCAGATCACATCACCGTAGTGGTGTATAAATTTCAAGGAATAGTTAGGATTAGAGAATAAGACTAGACCTTTCTCCCCGACACTTCTTCTTTCATGGTGTGAGATAACCTTAAAAACTCGAACTTGGCATGAGATCGCCCAAAAACTCGTTCTTGGCATGAGATTTCCAAAAAATCTCATTCTTCTACAGTGTTTCAGGACACTTTCTATCCTTTTCACTCATTATGGATCGGGTGAAAATTTTCATTTTCACATTTTTACATACTTAGATCAAATTTTTCACATATACATGAATTTGACTACTCTTTCACTCTTCTTTTTAGGTCTATCCTTAACACGCAACAATAAGTAGCCCTTCATCAAGTGACAAAGAAAATAGGTATAAGCACAACATGGTGTAACTCATTATGCTTTTCACCCCTAGGGTCATTTCCTCTTCCTTAGATTTCATGCTTCATTTTTATCTCTTCACGCTTTTTCTTGTCTCCTCGGCACACTTTCACCATCGATCTACACGGTTATCAGGTATGTATCTCTTATCTACTTTATTTTATTAAGTATTCACTCAACAACATAAATTGGGGGTAAATGTAGACACTAAATCACACACTTTGGGTATATTTCTAGGTCCTAGTCACATAATACTATTCATATGATTCCTAAGTGATAAAACTAGCAATTGAAATCTATCTTTGGCCTTTTGTCTATGTTTCATGTCTTATTTTTGGCCTCTTACACCCTACAACCCATTCGATACTTTATTGCTTTATCTTTTATGACTCTGGACACAAAGCACCAGAGCCCTCGTCCTACGGGAACCCCCAACCTCTCTTTACATTACTCACTTATTTTGGGAATCTTTTATCTTTTGGGCATCTTATTAGTTCGACCTTCCAGTTTTTAATTGTGAAATTCAACCAAGGGAATCATATAAATACAAAGTTATGTGACCATAATAAAGGACCAAGTTCTAAGAATCTGCTATCACCACCTAAGGTTTCATCTAAAGGAATTCTAAGAGCATCAAAGAATCCATCTAGCTTTATTCAAGGGAAAAATTATTGCTTATTCTACATACACTTCATTGGAGGGAAGTTTATTTTTCCATACACACATCTACTTACATTGCTACATCTAATTTTTTCTCATTATTCGGTGCATTTTACACAAGAGATTCTTAGGGCATGATTCTACACAAACACGTAACTACATGGATTCTCGAGATGTATTGCAAAGTGCTTTTTTCATAATTTCACTCTATCGGGTGACCTTCGAGGTCGGATTCGATTCCACATTTACATCTTTTATTTTTTAGGATTTGATGTGTCTTGGGGTTTTGCAGGAGATCATTTGTTTTGCATGTTATAGGAAAATTCTGCGTGTATAATGTAACCAACAACGTAGGTCATTGAACACCTTGTGATACAAGAAAAATTATATTTCGATCATTTTCACAATGCCGCATGCACCTTGTCTGAAGCATACTCTTTCTCTTAAGAACCTCTCGACCAAGTCCAAGTATATCTGAAAATTCTGTAATTTTTTGAATTTTTTTGCAACTGATTCATCCTCTTGGTCAGCATTTTTCCAGCCCAACACACTTTGGGATCAATTGTGAAATCAGCTAAGTCTTTTAATCTCTCTCTTGCACTTATGGTTGTAATTCCATCTAGCTTATTGTTTGTGTCGGATCTATAGTTTTATCATTTTATTTATTGCAGATGACTATGAAATGTCTAGGGTTTTACAAATTTCAATATTTTTTAAATAAAAATATATCACAAAACCTCTCCTAAAAGAATTATCATCAATCCTTAGTGAATCTCTATTGCATTCAAGACTAAGACGACACCACTATGAACATCCGGACACTTCTAACACGTCAATTGAGCCTTTTTATCATCCACAAAACTTAGTAAATCTTCTACATATTTGTCTACTTGTTTACACAATAAAAATTAAGTGTCTCCATCCAAATTACCTTATAAGTTCTTTAAGCATAATTTATCGGTCAAATTAAGCCTTTTGTTAAATCATTCTCGCATCCAATCTACATTATTTCAGTAGAATTCATCTTTTATCGCCAACGATTATGTCCGAATCACCAACCATTCTACTAGAACCTGCAAATGATTGTTGTCATTTTATCATTTTAATCACATCTACATATTTTCAGGTCATATCCGATCACTTTATTTATGCCTAATCCTTCTATTTCAAGATGTGTCTCCTTGTAGATGATTTTTTCATCTGAATCACATCCTATTACCAACATCTACGATCTTTCAATTTTCCAAGAACCCTTTGTTTGAGAATAGTTTGGCATCACACATGAACTCATCCTTTGGCCATCTCTTTGACACCTAAAATCGAAGAAGTAGAATTCCAACTTGAAATCATACAAGAAGAATTGAACATTGTTGAACAGTTCTTATTTGATTACTTCCTCTACTTCAAGCTCATTGTAGCCCTCTCCGGGCCACCTACCATGCGTAACAAGATCTCACTATTCCCCTAGAATTATAATCATTCCTTGTAATGTCAATTATAATTATATCATCTTTATCACTTAATTTCATAAAATAATTTGACACCCTTCAAGGAATGCCATTGGTTCCTATGATCATCCTTTGTCAAGAAATTTATTCAATCTCTATCTAATATATATCTTGTTTAGTTGTATTTACATGAAATTGCTCCCATTCACAAGAAAAAGGAGTATCACATTCATTGCACATCCATTCATCCAACATTACACTTTGTCATCATATGTATCATTAAACCCTGTTATCCTCTAATTTTTTGGTGTTTCTCATTATAATAGATAAACCAAAAATCACCACAAAAATTTTGGCATACTCGATGGGACCCAAGTTCTTTTTCATTAGATTTAATATATTTTGTTTCTCATCAAATCAGTTAACCTTGCATGCTTAGTTTTCCTTGTAATCACCTCTTCGAAAATGCATAAATTAAAAAAATCAAAATCAAAAAGGAAAAGAAAGTACAGGTATGTCTCTTTTCTTTCACTTTCTTTCAGCATTGCACTTTGTTTGATCTATCTTCATCGAAATCAACACTTCCTTTTGGGTCTTAAAATGAGCTTTCATATCTATTTGTTCACATAGATTAATTAGGTGTTAAATGATTGTACTCACCATATTACCTCACACACAACCAAACCACATCTTAAATCAAATTTACATTTAAACAATCCCTTCCAGGTGGACCTACTTGGATTTCATCACCAAGGGAAAATCCAACTTGGTGTTCTAGCTAATTATAAATAATTGTTGGGTAGTATATCACCTAAGCACCTGACACCCTTAATGTTTCGAGACCGTGAAGTAAGGGGTAGGCCCCAATACCATGCCTCATACTAGCACCTACATAGATTTATGACTCACGTAATTTTGGGTATATCGAGAACTCCATCTTAATGTCTGAAAATGACCTTAGCTAGAATTTTCTAGTTCCCTTCTATCCATTTTTTCATTTCAAACTTTTCTTAAGTTAATCAAGATAATCAAAATTTTCTTTTGATTGTGTGGTCATTTTTTTTTTAAACAACCATATTTCATTTCTTTATTTATTATTTTTTAATTTCATGGTCCTAACTAGACTACAATCTCACTTTCAAAATCTTTCAAATATGGTAGAATCTCTTCAGTCCCATTTTCAAAATATTCCAACCATAACAAATCCACCCTTAGAAATAAACTTGGAGCCTTTGCATTCTCCTAGTACTCAATATGTGACATCGAAGTGCCCTATCTTGATCCTTTGCAATTCTTCCAAAGTGGTGGCCCTATCTTAATAGAACTCTTAGACACAAATCCAATTTCCCTTTCTAGATACCTTTCTTTCAAAGGTTTGTGTATTACATGTTCACGCTTATCATGGTATCATGGTCCAACTTTCAAAGTTACCATTTTTTTGTGTTATAGACTCCATGATTACACCTATCAACCAGTTATCAAATATATTTCCCCTTACCCTATCTCTAGTGAAAAGTATATACATTGTTGCTTTGTCATCTCCCGTGTTAGTTCTAAAATTAATACCATATCATCAAAAATTGAACTATCCAACAAGGTCATATGCCTTCCACATCTTCATTTATTCCTCAAGGTACTCAAAACCCTACCATCACCATACCACCTTTGTTTAGTCACAATCACATGTGACCTCTACATATTCAATCAATCTTTAGGGTTCTTAAAACTATGTTGACACTTTGGCCCCTATAATAATTCTCACATTATCTACCCATCTACCTCCCCTACATGTTTCGTTAGTATCCCCATAACACAACCCATCATATCACAACAACCTATATCCATAATACAAAATTTAATGATGTCCATCCCTACATCCTTTCCACCCATCAACATAAGTACCATTACCAACACTTGTCTTGTCTCGCATCCTATCCCTCTATGGGTGTACCATACCATGGACAAAACCCACCTCATCACAATCCATCCCAATCATAACCTTTCATTTTCACCACTATCTCCCATCCATATAAATATATTTAGTCATCCTCACAACCTTTAGTCTCTCAACAACCTCATAATATTCTAGGGGGTCTACCTCCTTTCCAACAACATACCCTATCCTAACATATATATCAATAATCTAATCCCCATATCGACCATCAATCCAACCTATCCTCTTCAAATATCCAATAACCTCTTCAAAACAATCCCATGTAGGCATTGAAAAGTAGAATCATGAGCCTTAAAGCTACCACCATGGGACCAAAAATATACAATGAACCTATCATTCAATCCACACCACTCAAATCCTATCCTCCTTACTGAGAACTACCTAAGTTTATTAAATTTTACGATAAGGACGATCTACATCAACACATCTAGGAATTTTGTCGGACCTATTACCTCATCATTCACTATCAAGATTTTATGTTGAGGACCTTTCCCATATAATTTGTTAGACCTTCCCTTGACTAGTACAATAGTATCCCCTAAAATTCCCTCTTCTCATTTGCATAACTAGCACAATTGTTTTTGGAACAAATCTCTATTAACATAGCCCATAAGTTATCCATCACCAATATTTACGTTATTAAACAATTTGAAGATAATTCTATCACTAATTTCATCTCGGATGGTGAGGGATTATCAATAAACTCTCATTATCCCTTCCATAGGCTGATTTAATCATTTTTTCTCTTGATCATGTTCTAAACATATCATCCACATTACAAATTCAATCATTCCAAACCTTTGATAAAGCCTTCACCATGTCCCTAAAATTAGAACCCAAAGCTCTCAAGGATGGTAAAGTTAAATTATAGTA
Organism: Taxus wallichiana var. yunnanensis; assembly: GCA_018340775.1. Taxonomy (NCBI): domain Eukaryota; kingdom Viridiplantae; phylum Streptophyta; class Pinopsida; order Cupressales; family Taxaceae; genus Taxus; species Taxus wallichiana. The sequence goes on from CM031239.1 coordinate 41,135,511, forward strand.
TAAGAAACCCAAACCGACCCCTCCTTCAAATCCTCTTCTAGCATAGATAAATATAAAGTCTCCACAAATGTAGTTGTTTTGAAAACTACATCCAAAACCAAACAAACTCTAAAAGTCTGACCTCGGTGGAAATATACTCCCCAGGAGAATCATATATTTCCATATTCAAAAAAAAATTCCCACTTGTATGATCACCCTTCTACCCATCTATATCATCGACATTTCTGCATTTAAACCTTCTTGATATAAATAAATGATTACTAAAAATATCACCAAGTTTGGGAGCATGACATTGAAAGGTGGATATCATTTAGAAATTTCCTTCAGGATCTCATTGACCGAGGTGAGTTACAGCTTGATAATCCTAATGCACCTCCAAATCAAAATTTGTATGTGTTCAAACAAACTTTCCCAAACCATCCTCCAACTAGCATCCAACTTCAAACCAACATTATCTAGAAGACACACCATTTTTACACGGTAAAAACATAAAAATATCTTTTTTGTATTCAAGATTCAACACCATACATATTTATAGGGAGGATTTTTATTATAAAATAGGAAACATCCTACAACCAATATTCTTTAATACATGATTTTGGTTTAACAACCAAACCTCACATAAGAAATATAATAAATAACTTAGAAGTGTGGTTACATTTACATTTATATTTACACCCATAACTATCCAAAAAACTTAATGTTAGCACCAACAATATATTCCTAAAATTCCCCCTGTTCATGCAAACATGGGGAAAACATCCACACACTCAACTGTAATATGATCACCCCTATGAAACATGTCCTACAATGTGACTCGTGATCTTGATCAAAAGAAAGGCTCTCTCCTTCCATGGTTTTAAATGGGATTACCAAAAACCTTTACATGAACATGCCCTATCAACTTTCTACCTCGTGTGGTTTTCTAGATCCTCCCACAAACCATTTAAAGATCCATGACATGACTTATTCTCGATGCTTTTTTTTGCCACTATGTTTGTACATTAGGGAAGTATATAGGAATCACAAATCACTTATTACAAAACTACACAATAGAACATATATAGGAAAGATATTTCACATTTCTTCTTATAAGAATTTGTTGGTTGGATATTTTTTCAGACCAAAATATGAGATTCAACCACAATACATGGGATTAAATCCCTCCTCAAAGACAGGTGAGGTTGCCTGTTTATTACTAATCTAAAACACAGAAGAAATAATATATACAATATCCACACTATTCTAACCATTGGGGTTGGGATACAATCCCGAAATCCATATCAACACGAAATGGAGATGTTACAATATTTAGATTAGGAAGAATTAGGAGGGAAA